>CM038675.1:852845578-853191352 GCA_021605145.1 Aegilops bicornis
TTCTCTTTCTTAACTTAGGTGCCTCCGAGATGGTGTGCGGACAAGATGGACTGCTGGGAGGTGTTGGTGGATGAGTGGTGCTCTCCCCAATGGCGCGTCGCCCACAACATAGCAAAGGAGAAGCGTTTCAAAATGAAAGGTGTGCCACACCATCTAGGCAGCGTCGACCTACATAGGTACGGGAAAAACTGAGTATGTGTGGTTTGCTTCATGATTCATGCAAATTCATTCTTTGTGCTAGCTTGAGTCCTTAACTAATACTCTGTTCCTCTCTTTTAGTCAAAACACAACAAGGCTCCGATTGCGGAGCTGTTCGACCTCTATGGCATGTCCAATATTGCACCGTACATAAGAAGGCCAAGGCATTCTCTGAGTCTGACCTCGAAAATGCAAAGAACTTCAACAACGAGGCCTCCCACCACAAGATGGTGCAGTACGTTAAGCAGGGGAAGGCGAGGAAAGGGCCGGACTTTAACCCGAGCCAGCCTCTTGATCCAGAGCTGGTGATGATATCTGGTGGCGGGAGGTCCCATGGCTCGTTAGCCATTGGTAATGGACTGATACGTTGTAGTAGCACTCTCCCGCAGATCAAGAAGCACCAGACCAGCTCTGATCCTGAGATACCGCGTCGTTCTGACCGGTGGAAATCGAATTCCAGGTTTGTTAATTATACGGACTCGATAGCCTTTCCTCCATTACATTGTGTTTACGGTCGTCGATGATTACAATGCTAACGAGTGGTGTTGCAGGCTGCTATTGAGGCAGAGAGAGTGAAGACCAGTGCTGCTTTTGAGGAGAGGGACGGCAGTTGGCGGAGAGGGACGGCGGTGCGGCGGAGAGGGACAGGGAGAATGAGGAGAGGACGGCTAGGCTATTGGAGGAGGAGAGGAACCGGAACGACTTGGTTAACCGGGCCATGTACGAGCTCTTCGTGGTAAGTTTCTTCTGCATATTAGCTAAATCATGCACGCAATGTTGCTTTCATTAGTAACTAATATGACTGACTCGTCAAAACCAAATGTGCAGTCCATGTGCGAGAAGAACGGCGGACCCCTCCGCCGATGCCGATCATTGCTCCGTGGCACGGTGAGTTTCATTTGAGCGGTCATTAGTTACTAGTCTTCACATTTGAGTTGCATCATGCTAACGATACATTGGAAATAATCTTTGGTGCAGCGTAACTCCCGACAAGCATCGACCGATCCTTCTCCAAATGCCCTTTGGCGCGACCGGTCCTACACCTACACCTACACATACACCTCCGTGATGACGGTAAGTGTCCCAAGTGTTTTGCTTAATAGAGTTTTGTTGTGATGCCACGTTGTATATATCTAGACATATCGTGCATAATGTGTGTATGTTTGAAATGCATTGTATGTGTGGGATTCGACACCTAGTCGTGTGCCTTTGGTAGCCTTCCATATAGGGAAATGCCTCCTAGTGCTTCCACTGAGCCATGGTAGTTCGCTACTGCTCCAGAACACATGGATTGACCGGCATGTCTCCTTCTTTTCTCCTGTGTCTGTCCCTACGGGGAAATGTCACGCGGTGTATCACCGAAGTCCTTGTAGCTTGCTACGACTTGGTTGCACTCGCTGATGACCGACACGTGCATTGCTGGGTCATGTATGCCTGTCCCTATACGTTTGTGCCACCTTGGTTCTATGACTAGTCATGTCGGCCCGGGTTCTCTGCGAAGTGTTTTGCTTAATAGAGTTTTGTTGTGATGCCATGTTGTATATATCTAGACATATCGTGCATAATGTGTGTATGTTTGAAATGCATTGTATGTGTGGGATTCGACACCTAGTCGTGTGCCTTTGGTAGCCTTCCATACAGGGAAATGCCTCCTAGTGCTTCCACTGAGCCATGGTAGTTCGCTACTGCTCCGGAACACATGGATTGACCGGCATGTGTCCTTCTTTGCTCATGTGTCTGTCCCTACGGGGAAATGTCACGCGGTGTATCACGAAGTCCTTGTAGCTTGCTACGACTTGGTTGCACTCGCTAATGACCGACACGTGCATTGCTGGGCCATGTATGCCTGTCCAGACGTTTGTGCCACCTTGGTTCTATGACTAGTCATGTCGGCCGGGTTCTCTGCCATATGGATACTAGCGACATAATCATATACTTAGCATTTTTCCTCCAAAATGACTCAATATATGCTTACCTAGCTCAAAATGACTTAATATGCTTAGCTAGCATAAAAATGATCTATACTCTATTTTAGGTCCTAAATGACTTCATATGCTTAGCTAGCTCCAAAATGACATAATAACCTTACTTAGCTTCAAAATGACCTATTCAACCTAGGCTAGCTCTAAAATGACATATACTTAGCATTTTTTTCCTCCAAAATGACTTAATATGCTTAGCTAGTTCAAAAATTACATAATAAGCTTAATTAGCTCCAAAATGACCTATTTAACCTAGGATAGCTCTAAAGTGACCTATACTTAGCATTGTTTCCTTCAAAATGACTTAATATGCTTAGCTAGCATAAAATGACCTATTTAACCTAGGATAGCTCTAAAATGACCCATACTTAGCATCTTTTCCTCAAAAAGACTTAATATGCTTACCTAGCTTTAAAATGATATAGTATGCTTAAGAAATGACATATATTAGGTCCTAAATGACTTCATATGCTTAGCTAGCTCCAAAATGACATAATAACCTTACTTAGCTTCAAAATGACCTATTCAACCTAGGCTAGCTCTAAAATGATCTATACTTAGCAATTTTTCCTCCAAAATGACTTAATATGCTTAGCTAGTTCAAAAATTACATAATAAGCTTAATTAGCTCCAAAATGACCTATTTAACCTAGGATAGCTCTAAAATGACCTATACTTAGCATTGTTTCCTTCAAAATGACTTAATATGCTTAGCTAGCATAAAAATGACCTATTTAACCTAGGATAGCTCTAAAATGACCTATACTTAGCATCTTTTCCTCAAAAAAGACTTAATATGCTTACCTAGCTTTAAAATGATATAGTATGCTTAAGAAATGACATATATTAGGTCCTAAATGACTTCATATGCTTAGCTAGCTCCAAAATGACATAATAACCTTACTTAGCTTTAAAATGACCTATTCAACCTAGGCTAGCTCTAAAATGACCTATACTTAGCATTTTTTCTCCAAAATGACTTTATATGCTTAGCTAGTTCAAAAATTACATAATAAGCTTAATTAGCTCCAAAATGACCTATTTAATCTAGGATAGCTCTAAAATGACCTATACTTAGCATTGTTTCCTTCAAAATGACTTAATATGCTTAGCTAGCTTAAAATGACCTATATTTAGCATCTTTTCCTCCAAAATGACTTAATATGCTTAGCTAACTCTAAAATGACATAATATGCTTAAGAAACTAGATAACAACCCCACGTTGCTGTCATGGAAAATTAACATACCAAGTTGTAAAAATTCATGAGGTGTGATAAGAAAGAAATGAAATATTCCTCTGAAGTGTGATGCTTCTGAGCGATAAGAAGGAAATGAAATTTACCACTGAAGTGTGATGCTTCTAAGCAAACGCAAATCACATTTCCAAAATGATACTCTACATTTGTAGTAAGTCATTCATTCATCAGAGTCTCTTCAAAAAGTTTCAAGATGTATCATAATAATCTTCTTCTTCTAACTTTCTTCTTTCCCATTTTACAGATTTGCTTAAGATCACGGAAGCTTGGGTTGATGGAGTGCTTGTATTTAGTTTTTGTTTTGACCTTGTGAAACTTGCTACCTATGGATGAAACTGTGTAATATTGATGAAACTATGTATATGTACGGATGAAACTTGCTACTATTGGTAACATGTGTTGGATACATATTTGTTCATGACTATTGGTAATATGTGTTTAATATGCTATATTGGTCATATAAATATATTTGTGTTTGATTTCTGTGAAAATGAATTGATATAAGAAAAAACAAAATTAAATGGGGCAATATAGTCACTTTGCCATCTGCTAGCAGATGGCAAAGAGCTTTGCCATCCGCTGGCAGATGGCAAAGAGCCTGCAGCCTTTGCCATCCGCTGGCTGATGGCAAAGAGCCTGCAGCCTTTGCCATCTGCTGGCTGATGGCAAAAACTGCAACCTTTGCCATCTCTGGTCGATGGCAAAAAACTCGCAGCCTTTGCCATCTATTTGGCTGATGGCAAGAGCCTTGCCATCTATTTGGCTGATGGCAAAGTATGCCGTTAACCTCGGCGGAGCTAACCCGTTAAGTGGCTTTGCCATCTGCCGGCAGATGGCAAAGCCCTGACTCTTGCCATCAGCCAGCAGATGGCAAAGAAGCCTTACCGGCAGGGTTTGAACGACCTGTTTGCCATCTGGCGGGCCGATGGCAAAGCCTTTGCTATCCGCCGAACATGCCTTTGCCATCTGCCATGGCAGATGGCAAAGTGCCAGATTCCAGTAGTGAAGCTTGAGTTCATCGAAAACGGAGTTCGCATGCGTCTTCTATGATGTTTTCGGTGTTGGAGGTTTTATCGGTCTTATCCTAGGAAGGGTTCTCACCATTTTCTTATGGGACTTTTCTCATTTGCTTCTTATTGATATTTCTATCAAGATTGTGTTAGCCCTTGTTGCTAGCTTTCCAACAAACTTGGTTTCATCGAATTCGGAGCTCGTGTCACGAAAGTTGTGGCTGTTTTGATATTGCCTGTTTTACATAGAGAGGTTGTACCGCCCCGTAGAGAGGTTGTACCGGTGTTTGGAGCGGTTGTACCGCTCCAGAATAGGTCCGGAGGTTGTACCGGCCATGTACCGCTCTACCACCGGACTAGTTTCTGTTTTGGAGCAGTGCTTGGGCGGTTGTTGACCGGTTTAACCGGTTTAACCGGTACTACCGGTTCCCCAGGCTGTTGTACCGCTTAGAGCTTTTCCCAGGTTGGTTTTTCCTCTGCTTTGGCCGGTTGTACCAGTTCGTGCACCGGTTGTACCGGTCCTACAGTTTTCTGCACATAACGGGCTGATTCGTGGGGACCTATTTAAGGGGGTCTTCTTCCCCAATGGTTCCCTATCTCTTGAGCTCGTTTTTGCCCCCATTATTGACCTTCTTTGAGCTTGCTAACTCTCAATTCCTCCATGGATTCTTGCTAGTTTTTGAGGGAATAGAGAGAGGAGATCTAGATCCACACTTCCACCAATAACTTTCTCCTCTATGTGAGGGGAACCCCTTGGATCTAGATCTTGGAGTTCTTTGTGTTCTCCTTCTTGTTCTTCCTCTTACTTTCCTCCCTAGCATTAGTTGCTTTGGTGGGATCTGAGAGATAAGGACTTGGGTACTCTGTGTGCCCTTGCCGTTGCATTTGTGCATCGGTTTGAGTTCTCCACGGTGATACGTGGAAGTTACAAGTTGAGAAGCTTATTACTCTTGGGTGCTTGGTGCCCTTGAGCTTGTTCCTCTTGGGTGCTTGGGCGCCCTAGTCGGTTGGTGGTGTTCGAGCTCAATCATTGTGGTGTAAAGCTCCGGCAAGCGTCGGGTCTCCAATTAGGTTATGGAGATCGCCTGAGCAATTTGACGGGTTCGGTGACCGCCCCAAGGGTTGCCAAAGTGTCTGGGTTCGCTGACCGCCCCAAGGGTTGCCATTTGTACGGGTTCGGTGACCGCCCTCAAGGGTCCCTTAGTGGAATCACGGCATCTTGCATGGCGTGAGGAGATTACGGTGGCCCTAGTGGCTTCTTGGGGAGCATTGTGCCTCCACACCGCTCCAAACAGAGATTAGCATCCGCAAGGGTGTGAACTTCGGGATACATCGTCGTCTCTGCGTGCCTCGGTTATCTCTTACCCGAGCCCCTTTAGTTATGCACTTTACTTTGTGATAACCATATTGCTTAGCATAAGTTGTTGGTGCACATAGGTCAGCCTAGTTGTTTTAGGTTTTGTGCTTGACAAATTAACCGCTAGGTTTATTCTGCATTTGTTCAAGCCTAAACCGTAATTATTTTAAAACGCCTATTCACCCCCCCCCCTCTAGGCGACATCCTCGATCTTTCAGAACCCAAAGCTAAGCACTTCTCCCATGGCAACAAAGATCAATCTAGTAGGCCAAACCAAACTGATAATTCGAAGAGACTTGCAAAGATAACTCAATCATACATAAAAGAATTCAGAGGATTCAAATATTTCTCATAGATAAACTTGATCATAAACCCACAATTCATCGGATCTCGACAAACACACCGCAAAAAGAGTTTACATCGAATAGATCTCCACAGGACTGGGGGAGAACATTGTATTGAGATCCAAAAAAGAGAGAAGAAGCCATCTAGCTAATAACTATAGACCTGAAGGTCTGGGGTAAACTACTCACAACTCATCGGAGGGACTATGGTGTTGCTGTAGAAGCCCTCCATGGTCGATTCCCTCTCCGGCGGAGCGCCGGCGAAGGCTCCAAGATGGGATCTCGCGGATACAGATGGCTACGGTGGTGGAAATTGTGTTTCGTTGGCTTCCTGGATGTTTTCCGGGTACGTAGGTATATATAGGAGGAAGAAGTACGTCGGTGGCCGCCTGTGGGGCCCATAAGATAGGGGGCACGCCCAGAGGGGGTGGGCGCACCCTCCTATCTCGTGGCTGCCTCGCGAACTTCTTGACTTGCACTCCAAGTTATCTGAATCATGTTCGTTCCAAAAATCACGCTCCCGAAGGTTTCATTCCGTTTGGACTCCGTTTGATATTCCTTTTCTTCGAAATACTGAAATAGGCAAAAAAACAGCAATACGGGCTGGGCCTCCGGTTAGTAGGTTACTCCAAAAAATGATATAAATGTGTAAAATAAAGCCCATAAACATCCAAAAGGGGTAATATAATAGCATGGAGCAATAAAAAATTATAGATACGTTGGAGACGTATCAAGCATCCCCAAGTTTAATTCCTGCTCGTCCTCGAGTAGGTAAATGACAAAAACAGAATTTTGGATGTGGAATGCTACCTAGCATAATTCTCAATGTAATTTTCTTTATTGTGGCATGAATGTTCAGATCCAAATGATTCAAAATAAAAGTACATATTGATAAAAGACATAGTAACACTTCAAGCATACTAATCAAAGCAATCATGTCTTCTCAAAATAACATGGCTAAAGAAAGTTCATCCCTACAAAATCATATAGTTAGGCTATGCTTCATTTTCGTCACACAAAGATGTTCCCAACTTCTATACCCCCGATGACAAGCCAAGCAATTGTTTCGTATTTAAATAATCTCACACTTTTTCAACCTTCACGCAATACATGAGCGTGAGCCATGGATATAGCATTATGGGTGGAATAGAATATGATGATGGGGATTGTGTGGAGAAGACAAAAAAGGAGAAAGTCTCACATTGACGAGGATAATCAACGGGCTATGGAGATGCCCATCAATTGATGTCAACATGAGGAGTAGGGATTGCCATGCAACGGATGCACTAGAGTTATAAATGAATGCTCAACAAAAGAAAACTAGTGGGTGTGCATCCAACTTGCTTGCTCATGGAGACTTAGGGCATTTGAGGAAGCCCATCGTAGGAATATACAAGCCAAGTTCTATAATGAAAATTACCACTAGTATATGAAAGTGACAACATATGAGACTCACTATATGAAAAACATGGTGCTACTTGGAAGCACAAGATATGAGACTCACTACATGAAGAACAAGGTGCTACTTTGAAGCACAAGTGTGGAAAAAGAGATAGTAACATTGCCCCTTTTATTTATTTTCTTTATTTTCTTTACCCTTTTTTTCTTTTTTTTTCTTTTTTTTCTTTGGCCTTTTTTTGGCCTTTCCTTTTTTTCTTTTGGGCAATGCTCTAATAATGATGATCATCACACTTTTATTGATTACAACATAGGAATTACAACTCGAAACTAGAACAAGATATGATTCTACATGAATGCCTCCGGCGGTGTACCGGGATGGTGCAATGAATCAAGAGTAACATGTATGAAAAATTATGCATGGTGGCTTTGCCACAAATACGATGTCAACTACATGATCATGCAATGGCAATATGACAAAAGTAAAGTATGTCTTGATGATGATGAATGGAACGGTGGAAAGTTGCATGGCAATATATCTCGAAATGGCTATGGAAATGCCATAATAGGTAGGTATGGTGGCTGTTTTGAGGAAGATATAAGGAGGTTTATGTGTGATAGAGCGTATCATATCACGGGGTTTGGATGCACCAGCGAAGTTTGCACCAACTCTCAAGGTGAGAAAGGGCAATGCACGGTACCGAAGAGGCTAGCAATGATGGAAAGCTAAAAGTGCGTATGATCCATGGACTCAACATTAGTCAAAAGAACTCATATACTTATTGCAAAAATTTAGAAGTCATCAAAAATCAAGCACTACGCGCATGCTCCTAGAGGGATAGATTGGTAGGAAAATACCATCGCTCGTCCCCGAACGCCACTCATAAGGATGCAAACGCCAGGTACACTTCATGTTTCAAATTTGTTACACAACTTTAACCATACATGCATGCTACGGGACTTGCTAACTTCAACACAAACAGTCTTTAAATTCATAATCACCCAACTAGCATAACTTTAATATCACTGCCTCCATATCTCAAAACAATTATCAAGTATCAAATTGATCATAGCATCCAATTCACTTCCTATGATAGTTTTTATTATACCCAACTTGGATGCCTACCATTCTAGGACCAATTTTATAACCATAGCAAATACCATGCTCTTCTAAAAGACTCTCAAAATAATATAAGTGAAGCATGAGAGACTAGCAATTTCTATAAAATTAAGCCACCGACGTGCTCTAAAAGATATAAGTGAAGCACTAGAGCAAAAACTATCAAGCTCAAAATACATAAGTGAAGCACATAGCATATTCTAATAAATTATAATCAAGTAGGCTTCTCCCAAAAGGTGTGTACAGCAAGGATGATTGTGGAAAACTAAAAAGCAAAGACTAATATAATACACAACACTCCAAGCAAAACACATATCATGTGGCGAATAAAAATATAGCTCCAAGTAAAGTTACCAATGAACGAAGACGAAAGAGGGGATGCCTTCCCGGGGCATCCCCAAGCTTAGGCTTTTGGCTATTCTTGAATATCTTGGGGTGCTATGGGCATCCCCAAGATTAGGCTCTTTCCACTCCTTATTCCATAGTCCATCAATGCTTTACCCAAAACTTGAAAACTTCACAACACAAAACTCAATAGGAAATCTTATAAGCTCCGTTAGTGAAAGAAAACAAAACCACCACATAAGGTACTGTAATGAACTCATTCTTTATTTATTTTGGTGTTAAACCTACTGTGTTCCAACTTCTCTATGGTTTATAAACTATTTTACTAGCCATAGATGCATGAAAATAAGCAAACAACACACGAAAAACAGTATCTGTCAAAAACAGAACAGTCTATAGCAATCTGTAACTAACGCAAACTTCTGAACTCTAAAAATCCTAAAAAAATAGGAAATCCTGTACAATTTTTCTATTGATCAGAAGCAAAAAGAATCAACGCAAAATCACATTTTTGTGATTTAACAAAACTCAATTCGTGCGTGCAAAGTTTCTGTTTTTCAGCAGAATCAAATCAACTATCATCATAGGTTATCCTATAGGTTCTACTTGGCACAAACACTAATTAAAACATAAAAACACATCTAAACAGAAGGTAGATGCAAAAATTTATTACTAAACAGAAACAAAAACAAAAACACAAATAATATTGGGTTGCCTCCCAACTTGCGCTATCGTTTAACGCCCCTAGCTAGGCATAAAAGCGAAGATAGATCTCAGTAGTGTCATCTTTGGCACTCAATTCATAAGTAGCATGCATGATAGATTCATAAGGTAATTTGACTTTCTTTCTTGGAAAGTTCTCCATGCCTTTCTTTAATGGAAATTGGAATCTAATATTCCCTTCCTTCATATCAATAACCGCGCCAATCGTTCTAAGGAAAGGTCTACCAAGAATAATAGGGCAAGAAAGATTGCAATCAATATCAAGAACGATAAAATCTACGGGCACCAAATTTCTATTTTCAACAATGAGAACATCATTGATCCTTCCCATTGGCTTTTTAATGGTGGAATCCGCAAGGTGCAAATTTAAAGAGCAATCATCAAAATCATGGAAACCTAGAATATCACATAAAGTTTTTGAATCATGGAAACACTAGCACCCAAATCACACAAAGCAAAACACTCATGATCTTTAATTCTAATCTTTATAGTAGGTTCCCACTCATCATTAAGTTTTCTAGGTATAGAAACTTCCAAATTAAGTTTTTCATCATAAGATTGCATCAAGCATCAACGATATGTTTGGTAAAAGCTTTATTTTGACTATAAGCATGAGGAGAATTAACAATGGATTGCAACAAGGAAATACAACCTTCTAAAGAACAATTATCATAATCAAATTCCTTGAAATCCGAGATAGTGGGTTCAATACTATTTAAAGTCATGACCTCTCCAATCCCACTTTTACCAAATTTAGCATCAAGATTTAAAAACTCTGAATTCTTGGGACGCCTTCTAACTAAAGTTGACTCATCTCCAGTCCCATTATTATCAAGATTCATATTGCAAAACAAAGATCTAATAGGAGACACATCAATAACTTTAAAATTTTCATCATTATTTTCATTGAAACTAGAAGAACACGCCTTTACAAAGCAATCTTTCTTAGCACACAATCTAGCGGCTCTTTCCTTGCACTCATCAATGGAAATTCTCATGGCTTTGAGAGACTCATTGATATCATGCTTAGGAGGAGAAGATCTAAGTTTAAGAGAATCAATATCAAGCGAAAGTCTATCAACATTCCTAGCCAAATCATCAACTTTGAGCAATTTTTCTTCAAGCAAAGCATTAAAATTCTTTTGAGAAATCATAAATTCTTTCACACTATTCTCAAAATCACAGGGCATCTTATTAAAATTAACATAAGAATTATTGTAGGAATTTCCATAATTATTAGAGGAATTACTAGGGAACGGTCTAGAATTAAAGTTTCCTCTATAAGCATTGTTTCCAAAACTTTTCCTACCAACAAAATTCACATCCATAGATTCATTATTCTTCTCAATCAAAGTAGACAAAGACATATCATTGGGATCAAGAGGAGGATTTCTAGCAGCAAACTACTTCATAAGTGCATCCATCTTTCCACTCAAAACATTGATTTCTTCTATAGCATGCACTTTTTTACTAGAAGATCTTTCGGTGTGCCATTGAGAATAATTAGCCATAATATTATCAAGAAGTTTTGTAGCATCTCCTAACGTGATTTCCATAAACGTGCCTCCCGAGGCCGAATCTAAAAGATTTCTAGAAGCAAAGTTCAAACCGGCATAAAATTTTTGTATGATCATCCATAAATTCAAACCATTAGTAGGGCAATTGCGAATCATCAATTTCATTCTTTCCCAAGATTGGGCAACATGCTCATGATCAATTTGTTTAAAATTCATAATATCGTTCCTAAGAGTGATAATCCTAGCGGGAGGAAAATACTTAGAGATAAAAGCATCTTTGCACTTGTTCCAAGAATCAATACTATTTTTAGGCAAAGACGAAAACCAACTTTAGCACGTTCTCTAAGTGAAAACGAAAATAACTTCAATTTGACAATATCGTTATCCGTATCTTTTTTCTTTTGCATATCACACAAAGAATCAATACTATTTTTAGGCAAAGACGAAAACCAACTTTAGCACGTTCTCTAAGTGAAAACGAAAATAACTTCAATTTGACAATATCGTTATCCGTATCTTTTTTCTTTTGCATATCACACAAATCAACAAAGTTGTTTAGATCAGTAGCGGCATCTTCACTAGGAAGGCCGGCAAATTGATCTTTCATAACGAGATTCAGCAAAGCAGTATTGATTTCACAAGACTCAACATCATTAAGAGGAGCAATCGGAGTACTAAGGAAATCATTATTATTCGTATTGGAGAAATCACACAATTTGTTATTATCTTGCGCCATGGCAACAAGTAATCCAACACACAAGCAAACAGAAAAAGGCAAGCGGAAAAGAGAGAGATTGAGAAAGAGAGGGCAAATAAAACGGAAAGGGTGAAGTGGGGGGGAGGAAAACGAGAGGCAAATGGCAAATAATGTAAATGCGAGGGAGATGAGTTTGTGATGGGTACTTGGTATGTCTTGACTTGAGCGAAGACCTCCCCGGCAACGGCGCCAGAAATCCTTCTTGCTACATCTTGAGCTTGCGTTGGTTTCCTTGAAGAGGAAAGGGTGATGCAGCAATAGCAGCGTAAGTATTTCCCTCAGTTTTTAAGAACCAAGGTATCAATCCAGTAGGAGGCTCCTCAAAAGTCCCACGCACCTACACAAACAAACAAAGAACTCGCAACCAACGCAATAAAGGGCTTGTCAATCCCTTCACGGCCACTTGCGAAAGTGAGATCTGATAGAGATAGTATGATAAGATAAATATATTTTTGGTATTTTATAAGATAGATGCGAAAAGTAAAGATGCAAATAAAAGTAGATTGGCAGTTTATATGATAAAAGATAGACCCGGGGGCCATAGGTTTCACTAGTGGCTTCTCTCAAGATAGCATAAGTATTACGGTGGGTGAACAAATTACTGTCGAGCAATTGATAGAAAAGCGAATAATTATGAGATTTATCTAGGCATGATCATGTATATAGGCATCATGTCCGCGACAAGTAGACCGACTCCTGCCTGCATCTACTACTATTACTCCACACATCAACCGACTCCTGCCTACATCTAGAGTATTAAGTTCATAAAGAACAGAGTAACACATTAAGAAAGATGACATGATGTAGAGGGATAAACTCAAGCACTATGATATAAACCCGATCTTTTTATCCTCGATGGCAACAATACAATATGTGCCTTGCTTCCCCTGCTGTCACTAGGAAAGGACACCGCAAGATTGAACCCAAAGCTAAGCACTTCTCCCATGGCAAGAAAGATCAATCTAGTAGGCCAAACCAAACTGACAATTCGAAGAGACTTGCAAAGATAACTCAATCATACATGAAAGAATTCAGAGGAGATTCAAATATTTCTCATAGATAAACTTGATCATGAACCCACAATTCATCGGATCTCGACAAACACACCGCAAAAAGAGTTTACATCGAATAGATCTCCACAAGAGAGGGAGAAAATTGTATTGAGATCCAAAAAAGAGAGAAGAAGCCATCTAGCTAATAACTATAGACCCGAAGGTCTGTGTAAACTACTCACAACTCATCGGAGGGGCTATGGTGTTGATGTAGAAGCCCTCCGTGGTCGATTCCCCCTCCGGCGGAGCACCAGCGAATGCTCCAAGATGGGATCTCGCGGATACAGAAGGTTACGACGGTGGAAATTGTGTTTCGTTGGCTCCCTGGATGTTTTCGGGGTACGTAGGTATATATAGGAGGAAGAAGTACGTCGGTGGCTGCCTGTGGGGCCTACAAGAAAGGGGGCGCGCCTAGAGGGGGTGGGCGCGCCCTCCTATCTCGTGGCCGCCATGCAAGCTTCTTGACTTACACTCCAAGTTCTCCGGATCACGTTCGTTCAAAAAATCACGCTCCCGAAGGTTTCATTCCGTTTGGACTCCGTTTGATATTCCTTTTCTTCGAAATACTGAAATAGGCAAAAAAAAAACATCTGGGTTCGGCCTCCGGTTAGTAGGTTAGTCCCAAAAATGATATAAATGTGTAAAATAAATCCCATAAACATCCAAAAGGGGTAATATAATAGCATGGAACAATCAAAAATTATAGATACGTTGGAGACGTATCAGGCCGCCACACACTTCCTACTACGTCCCTAGGAGCAGGATCCCAATATCCGCCGCCACCGGTGCCGCCACAAGGACCCACCACCTGGCCCGTCATCCCTAGCGGAGCGGACGCGGCCACCGTCATGACCAAAACCGCTGCTCCGAGATCAAGCACTGCCACTTGGGTATGTCCCCCCCCAGACCCCCCCCCCCCCACTACGAAGCCGCTGAAGTAGAGCCGAACCGTCAGGACGACGAAGAACAAGGGCGGCCTCTCGCGCTGCCAATCCTTCCAGACTACGGGGCTACAACCCAGATCCCCGGCATCCCCATCACTTGTAGCTCCCGGGCTTAGCCGACACACGTCTCCGGGGACGAGGAGGTGGAGGAGAATGAGGGAGGGGGTGGCGGCTGAAGCGCTAAGGTGCTCCCCCTGATTGCCCTGGAGGGAGCGATACGAGGGGGTATGGGCCAGGTATGCTTTTGAACGAAATATGCCCTAGAGGCAATAATAAATTTATTATTTATTTCCTCATATCATGATAAATGTTTATTATTCATGCTAGAATTGTATTACCCGGAAACATAATACATGTGTGAATACATAGACAAACATAGTGTCACTAGTATGCCTCTACTTTACTAGCTCGTGAATCAAAGATGGTTAAGTTTCCTAACCATAGACATGAGTTGTCATTTGATTAACGGGATCACATCATTAGGAGAATGATGTGATTGACTTGACCCATTCCGTTAGCTTAGCACTTGATCGTTTAGTATGTTGATTTCTTCATGACTTATACATGTTCCTATGACTATGAGATTATGTAACTCCCGCTTACAGGAGGAAAACTTTGTGTGCTACCAAACGTCACAACGTAACTGAGTGATTATAAAGGTGTTCTACAGGTGTCTCCAAAGGTACTTGTTGAGTTGACGTATTTCGAGATTAGGATTTGTCACTCCGATTGTCGGAGAGGTATCTCTGGACCCTCTCGGTAATGCACATCATTATAGGCCTTGCAAGCAATGTAACTAATCAGTTAGTTACAGGATGATGCATTACGTAACGAGTAAAGATACTTTCCGGTAATGAGATTGAACTAGGTATTGAGATACCGACGATCGAATCTCGGGCAAGTAACATACCGATGACAAAGGGAACAACGTATGTTGTTTGCGGTTTGGCCGATAAAGATCTTCGTAGAATATGTAGGAGCCAATATGAGCATCCAGGTTCCGCTATTGGTTATTGACCGGAGATGTGTCTCGGTCATGTCTACATAATTCTCGAACCCGTAGGGTCCGCACGCTTAAAGTTAGATGACAGTTATATTATGAGTTTATGTGTTTTGATGTACCGAAGGTTGTTCGGAGTCCCGGATGTGACCACGGACATGACGAGGAGTCTCGAAATGGTCGAGACATGATGATTGATATATTGGACGACTATATTCAGACACCGGAATAGTTCTGGGGGTTATCGGATATATATCGGAGTGTCGGGGGTTACTGGAACACCCCCCCCCCCCCGGAAGTTATTGGGCCTTATGGGCCTTAGTGGAAAGGAGAGAGGGAGGCCAGGAGGTGGCGCGGCCCCCTTGCCCCAATCCGAATTGGGAAAGCGGAAGGGGCGGCCCCCTACTCCTTCCTTCTCTCCACCTCCTCCTTCCCCCTTCTCCTACTTGGAATAGGAAAGGGGGGGCAAACCTACTTGGAGTAGGATTGCCACCCCTTGGGCGCGCCTCTCCCCTTGGCCGGCCCTCTCCTCCTCCCCCCCTTTATATACGGAGGAGGGGGCACCCCATAGACACAACATTGATCATTGATCTCTTAGCTATGTGCGGTGCCCCCTCCACCATAGTCCTCCTCGATAATATCATAGCCGTCCCCACACCGTCGTGCTGACGGAACTCTCCCTCGACACTCGGCTGGATTGGAGTTCGAGGGACGTCATCGAGCTGAACGTGTGCAAGAACTCAGAGGTGTCGTGCTTTCAGTGCTTGATCGGTCGGGCCGTGAAGACGTACGACTACATCAACTGCGTTGTGCTAACGCTTCCACTTACTGTCTACGAGGGTACGTAGACAACACTCTCCCATCTCATTGCTATGCATCACCATGATCTTGCGTATGCGTAGGAATTTTTTTGAAATTACTACGTTCCCCAACAGTGGCATCAGAGCCTAGGTTTTATGCGTTGATGTTATATGCACGAGTAGAACACAAGTGAGTTGTGGGCAATACAAGTCATACTGCTTACTAGCATGTCATACTTTGGTTCGGCGGTATTGTTGGATGAAGCGGCCCGGACCGACATTACGCGTACGCTTACGCGAGACTGGTTCTACCGACGTGCTTTGCACACAGGTGGCTAGCGGGTGTCAGTTTCTCCAACATTAGTTGAACCGAGTGTGGCTACGCCCCGTCCTTGAGAAGGTTAAAACAGCACTAAGTTGACGAACTACCGTTGTGGTTTTGATGCGTAGGTAAGAATGGTTCTTGCTCAGCCCGTAGCAGCCACGTAAAACTTGCAACAACAAAGTAGAGGACGTCTAACTTGTTTTTGCAGGGCATGTTGTGATGTGATACGGTCAAGACGTGATGCTATATGTTATTGTATGAGATGATCATGTTTTGTAACCGAGTTATCGGCAACTGGCAGGAGCCATATGGTTGTCGCTTTATTGTATGCAATGCAATCGCCCTGTAATTGCTTTCCTTTATCACTAAGCGGTAGCGATAGTCGTAGAAGCAATAGTTGGCGAGACGACTATGATGCTACGATGGATATCAAGGTGTCGCGCCGGTGACGATGGTGATCATGACGGCGCTTCGGAGATGGAGATCACAAGCACAAGATGATGATGGCCATATCATATCACTTATATTGATTGCATGTGATGTTTATCTTTTATGCATCTTATCTTGCTTTGATTGATGGTAGCATTATAAGATGATCTCTCACTAAATTTCAAGATAAAAGTGTTCTCCCTGAGTATGCACCGTTGCCAAAGTTCATCGTGCCCAGACACCACGTGATGATCGGGTGTGATAAGCTCTACGTCCATCTACAATGGGTGCAAGCCAGTTTTGCACGCGCAGAATACTCAGGTTAAACTTGAAGAGCCTAGCATATGCAGATATGGCCTCGGAACACTGAGACCGAAAGTTCGAGCGTGAATCATATAGTAGATATGATCAACATAGAGATGTTCACCATCGAAAACTACTCCATTTCACGTGATGATCGGTTATGGTTTAGTTGATTTGGATCACGTGATCACTTAGATGATTAGAGGGATGTCTATCTAAGTGGGAGTTCTTAAGTAATATGATTAATTGAAATTAAATTTATCATGAACTTAGTACCTGATAGTATTTTTCTTGTCTATGTTTGTTGTAGATAGATGGCTTGTGTTGTTGTTCCGTTGAATTTTAACGCGTTCCTTGAGAAAGCAAAGTTGAAAGATGATGCACTACTAGGAAAATGGCTATAGATGGGATGGGTACTAATGGCGCACCTGTCAGGTAGTGCGCCACTAGTATATACTAATGGCGCACCATTTGTTAATGCGCCATTAGTGTGGAAGACACTAATGACGCACCAGACACACGGTGCGCCACTAGTAATAAATTTGTTTTTCCATTTTTCCATACATACTAATGGCGCATCCGAGCGAAGTGCGCCATTACTAGTTCTAACTAGTAATGGCGCACTGGACACAGACTGCGCCATTAGAATATATAATTTTTTTTGCAAAACTTCTAATGGTACCAGGGTCGACCCCCGCTCTACCGGCCGCCGCCCACCGCACCCTCCACCGACCCCCGTCCCACCGCACCTCCCCGCTCCAACGGCCGCCCGCCGCCAAACCCCGACCGCACCCTCCCCACTCCACGCCGCCCGACGACCACCCGCACCTCCCCACTCCACCACCGCCGACGTCCCACCGCACCCTCCCGCTCCACCGGCCGCCGCCGCCGACCCCTGGCCCGCACCGTCCCCCACTCCACCGCCGCCAACGACCACCCACACCCTCTCCCCCGCACCCTCCTCGGCCCGCTCCACCATCACAAATGAATGCAACTAAAATTGCAAAAAAAAACAAATTTGATGATATTTTTTCATATTCATAAATATTTTCAAATAACAAATTTGATGATATTTTTTTCAAATAACAGATTCACCGTACGCCGCCAGCGCCCACGCGCCCCCGCCGCCTCCCTCTCCCCTTCCTTCGTCCGCAGCAGCTGCCCACGCCCCTTGCCAGCCGCCCGCCGCCCATGCACCGCCTCCCCGAGCCCGCCTCCCCGAGCCCGCCTCCCATGGCGCCGCCTCCCTCGCATCCCTCCCTAACCCTCGGAGCCGCCGGAGACTTGAAGCCTAAGCGCCGCCTCCACGTCCACCAGGGAGAGGAGGCCCCACGTCCACCAGGATAGAAGGCCCGCGACCTCCCCGCCTCCCCCAAGCTCGGCGTCTCCGCCCTCCGTCGTCTCCGCTCCGGCCACCACCTCGTGGTCAGGTAATCTTCTTCTCCTCTCTTCCTCCTCTCCTCCCTCCCGGCCCCCTCCCCCTGACTGACTCGACTCCCCTGGCCTCCGCGCGCAGTTCACCGTCCCGGATCTCCGACAGCATCGCCTCCCGCGGCGGCAACATCCACAGCGTCGACGTCTTCGTCCCCGACGACGCCCCCGTACCCTCCCCCACTCCACCGCCGCCGACGACCAACCGCACCCTCCCCCGCTCCACCGGCCGCCGCCGCCGACCCCCGGCCCGCACCCTCCCCCACTCCACCGTCGCCGATGACCCACCGCACCCTCCACTCCACCTTTTTCATATTCATAAATATTTTCAAATAACAAATTTGAACATATTTAAAAAAAATTATTACAGTTTTTATAAAAAATATATTACTGTTATGATTTAAACAAGTTTGAAGATATTTAAACACAAATAAATATCAAACATCATTTTAAATGCATAAAAATAAAAATTGGGGAGCCTGGGAATCGAACCCAGGACCTCCTAGTGTGTGTGCTGCGTGCTGACTAGTCGGGCTAGTGGGTGGGTTCTGATCTAGACTGGGTTAGGTGGAATATAACCTGAGGGCTCGGACTGTAATAAAAAACATACTAATGGCGCACCGCCGCGGGGTGCGCCATTAGTAATCTCCCCCCTAGCTAATTCCACCCTCCCTCGCCAGATCCCTTCGTCCCTCTCCCTCGCCAGATCGACCCCCCGCCGCCGCCCCGACCCCCGCCGCCCCCGCGCCCCCCACCACTGTAGCTCTCCCGCGTCGCCGCCTCGCCGCCCACCCTCACGCCTCCCCCGCCCCCGCCCCCGTCCTTCCGCCGCCCGGTCGTCGTCCCCTGCCGCTCCTTCGCCGCCCCGCCGCAACACGTACGTCCCCTCCCTCCCTTTCCCCTAGCTTCTCCTCCTCCTCCTCTCACCGCCCGTGCCTTCTTCTGCTCAGAAGGTCAAGAAGGCGGCCCCTTCCTCCGGATCGCCGCCCACCGCCTCCTCGACGCCCGCGCCCAAGCTCAGGCCCGCCCCCACGCCCTACGAGGCGCACCACCGGCCGACCAAGTCCCAGACGTCCCCGTCCCCGCCGCCTCCGGACTACACGCCGCCCCCGCCGCCCAAGCCCAAGCCGGAGCCCAGGCTATCCAAGCTCGAGGTATCCCCCTTTTTCTTCTCTCTAAATTTTCAAAATTAACAAATGTTCTCGAATCTTTAGATTTTGCTCTCTAAACTGTCCAAACTGTCCAAACTGTATTTAGTTTTTGCCCTAAATGAAATTTGACAGTGGAGGTCAGGGACGAGCGGCAGGCCGGCGATCAGCAGCACCCCTCTCTTCTCCGTTGTTGATTCCTCCCCAGGT
This sequence comes from Aegilops bicornis, assembly GCA_021605145.1. NCBI lineage: Eukaryota > Viridiplantae > Streptophyta > Magnoliopsida > Poales > Poaceae > Aegilops > Aegilops bicornis. Next base: position 852,865,228 of record CM038675.1, read on the forward strand.
ACTATAACCCTAGCCCACGATACAAGCAGGTGGATAGTTAAAATCAATCAGTTAAGCTGCTGTGAATTGGGTACCCTATCTAGAGTAAGAAATGAGATATCTAGGTTTGTGGAGAGGATAGCATACATATATAGGTGAAAAGAAATGAGAATGAAATGAAAATGATGATAGATAGGTGTACAGTGTAGTTATCTGAATTGAATTCTAGAGCCTACATACAACTACATGCCTAGAGATTGACCTTCAGGTAGTCAAAACTAGGTAAGCTGCTGCTGCTGTTGCTACCCTACCTAGGAATGGAAGGTCCAAACTTACAAAACTTGTCCCCAACCCAATCAAATACTAGAAATTGAAATCAAAATCAATGGGGCAAGTATAGTAGTAGTGGTTTTATTTTTGTTGCAGTTTGAGTTGAGAGCGCTTTTTGTTGCGGTTCAGCGGCAAGTTTAGAGATTTTGTTGGAAGGGTTCTAGCTTAGCTAGGTTGGTGGCAACAACCAGATAGTATCGCTATGTTGATGATGATGAGCTTTATGGTAGGTTGCAAGTCCAATTCTCTCTCTCTCATCAACCTCTGCGGTATTCCTGTCTTGTTGATGATGATGATGAACTTCTTGTCTTGTTGTACTCCTGCTACTGCTTGCAAGTTCCAGGGTTTGCATCAGTATTCCTGCTTGCAGTAGTATGAAGGAGGATTCCAGTAGTGCAATAGTGCAGGAGTATGAACAATAGTGAAGTAGTGCACTGCTTACAATAGCCCTAAAATCCAGTAGAAAATGCTCTCCTTTAACTGAAACTTTGAGTGAAATTTTAATTTAACTTTAAAATCAACTAAAACTTTCACTGAAACTTTAATTTAATCTTTAACTAAAACTTTAATTAAAGTTAACTTAAGTATTTTCCTTTAATAAAATTGTATGGTGGATGTCTTGTTGTAAAATTGTATGCATAGTCAGGCCCTTTCATGTTTTCAAGGAAACACCAGACTTTCCGGTTAGTGATTTCTCAAACTTCTGCAATTTGCACTTCTTGAACTACTGCTTGGAACTAAATAGAATTATACAATGAACTTTTGCAGGCTGATCTGAGTTGGACCATCCTCTGCAGCCAACTTTTCTTCGGCAAGAGGAAGAAAGGAGAATCATGGCTAGAAGATATATTATTGTACAACAATTTGTTACAAATTGCATTTATTGGTATATGTACGCTAGTTTCGTCATATCAGGAGCTTAGGAACTTATCTTGACTAAATTATTATAGAAAGCTGTCAGAGCTCACTTCTAGAAATTAGCAATAGCAAAATGTGGTTAAGATTTAAGGCATCCGGACTAAGCTTTCCTGCCTTTATATCTAATTTGTCAACTTGTGATGCTGCTGTTGTACCCCGAGAGGCCCTTGAGTTTGCCGGAATGTCGATTAACTTCCGTTCGGGCAAATTCGGTATTTCAGATGTCCTATTTTCAGCAAAGCTCATGCTGAAATTTTCCGTGAATTTTAGCATGACTTTGCTAAAAATAGGACATATGGGGTACTTGAGACTAATGCATGGGCCGGGGTATCTTAGTACTTAGTTAAGTAGGGGTACAATTGGCCTTTCAGTATAGCCTGTTATCATGCATGTTTTATGATCTGTTGTAAGGGTACTAATTGGTCTCTTCTGCTGCTTATCAGAGATGGCGGGAAGCAGCCACCGCCGCTCTGCGACACATGATCTGAGTTGGATGCTTCGAGTTCTTCAAGATTATCATACTTGGGACTTCAGTATCATCCATGACGCAGGTATATAAAAGCGAGATCTCCCGTCACCCATCTCATTATGATATCTGTTGTTTGCTACATCACTCATTGTCCCAAACTGCAGAGGCTGCCTGACAGTTTTATGAACATGCCGATGGGTGAAGATCCGCCAAATAATGTGAAGCTGCGACAGGCCGGCAGCGGGTTTCGCAGGCAGTGGGATGTGGAGTTGGTGATCAAGGAGGGCCACATGTACTTGTCTCGTGGGTGGGAGAAGTCCTACCGTGCCTACGACCTGCGGCTGGGGTACTTCCTTCTCTTCAGGTACGACGACAACGCCACCATGCTCATCATGAAGGTGTTCAACGCGACTATGTGTCGCATGTGCTATGCTGACGATGATGATTCCGGTACGTTCTGCCTCTTCTTATTCCTCTACATTTGGATTTGTCTCACATCGATTGTTAACGGTCATTGTTGCATTTGGACAGGTAATGGGAGCAGCAGCAGCGACACTGGCTACAGCCAAAGCAGCAGCAACTATGGCTGTAGCGAAAGCAGCAGCGATTCTGGCAGCAACATAGACAAGAAGAAGGATGATCCGGACTGGAGTGCGGGAGAAGAGGAGCAGAGTGGGGATGAGGAGCTGCAGGATGACGATGGGCATCAGGCTGAGGATGACCTGCGCTGGTGGTGGCTGACCAAGGGCAAGAGATGGTGGTGGCTGACCATGGGCAGGAGATGGTGGTGGTGGCTGACCATGGGCAAGAGATGGAGGTGGCTGAGGATGACCTAGCGATGGTCGTGCCCGTCCTGCCTGAAGGTGGCCTCGCGATGGTGGTGGTGCCTGACAATGACCACAAACCGGTGGTGGCGCCGGCGATCGCACAGCTGGGCGACATGACCACGCCAATTGTCGTAGAAGACTACATCCCACTGCCTCCACTGCCTCCACCGCCTCGCCGCTCTTGGCGCATCAGGCTGAGGAAGGAGAAGAAGAACAATGAGAACTGAACTATGTCAGGTATGTCAGATCTCCAAAATGATATATATATATATATACTTAGTTACCCATGTTATCTCTAATATGCTCAGTTTCCTATAGGTTAGCTTCATTTTACCTAAGTTGGCTCCAATATGCTAACTTAGAGCTTATTATATGCTTAGTTTCCTATAGGTTATCTCCGAAATAACTTATGTTAGCACAAAATGATCAAGTTTACATAATAAGCTTATAGTCTTCTTCTTATTCTTCTTCTTTTCCAAAATGACATAGGTTAGCTTCATTTTACCTAAGTTGGCTCTAATATGCTAACTTAGAGCTTATATGCTTAGTTTCCTATAGGTTAGCTCCAAAATAACTTATGTTAGCACAAAATGATCAAGTTTACATAATAAGCTTATAGTCTTCTTCTTATTCTTCTTCTTTTCCAAAATGACGTGAGGTTAGCTTCATTTTACCTAAGTTGGCTCCAAAATTCTTCTTATTCTTCTTCTAGTGTTCTTCTTCTTCTAGTATTCTTCTAGTCTTCTTCTTCTTCTTCTTCTAACTTCTTGTTTATCATTTTGCAGATTTGATTTAATTCACGGAAGCTTGCATGGATGGAGTGCTTCTTTCCATTTGTGTTTTTATTTTGTATCAATGTGAAACTTTTGTGAATTGATGGATAACGGTGTTGGATCAACAATGTGGAACTTTTGTAATATGTAACGATGGAACTATGTGTTGGCTATGTATGTATATATGATGGAACTTGTGTGTTGGCTATGATTGTTATATGGATGCTTGTTGTATATATATGTGTTGGATATCTCATATGTGAAATAGTGACATGAGATTAAGAAAAAACAAAAAATAAATAAAAAACTTGTTACTAATGGCGCACTACCATGTGGTGCGCCATTAGTATAGCAGACACTAGTGGCGCACTGTGGGCAAAACTAATGGCGCACTGCGTGGTGCGCCATTAGTATACCAGATACTAATGGCGCACCAGTGGTGCGCCATTAGTAAAAAATACTAGTGGCGTGATACTAATGGCGCACCTGTAGTGCGCCATTAGTAGGCAAAACAGGTGCGCCATTAGTAGGCCTTTTCCTAGTAGTGATGGTAGCAATTACACTGACCGGGTCCTGGAAGCACCGCTAGGTGCCAAACCTGCTCCAGGAGCAACACCAGATGTTATGAACGTCTGGCAAAGCAAAGCTGATGACTACTCAATAGTTCAGTGTGCCATGCTTTACGGCTTTGAACTGGGACTTCAACGACGTTTTGAACATCATGGAGCATATGAGATGTTCCAGGAGTTGAAGTTAATATTTCAAGCAAATGCCCGGATTGAGAGATATGAAGTCTAGAATAAGTTCTATAGCTGCAAGATGGAGGAGAATAGTTCTGTCAGTGAGCATATACTCAGAATGTCTGGGTATAACAATCACTTGATTCAACTAGGAGTTAATCTTCCGGATGATAGCGTCATTGACAGAATTCTTCAATCACTGCCACCAAGCTACAAGAGCTTCGTGATGAACTATAATATGCAAGGGATGGATAAGACAATTCCCGAGCTCTTCGCGATGCTAAAGGCTGCGGAGGTAGAAATCAAGAAGGAGCATCAAGTGTTGATGGTAAATAAGACCACCAGTTTCAAGAAAAAGGGCAAAGGGAAAAAGAAGGGGAACTTCAAGAAGAACGGCAAACAAGTTGCTGAAGAAACATAAGTCTGGACCTAAGCCTGAGACTGAGTGCTTCTACTGCAAGCAAACTGGTCACTGGAAGCGGAACTGCCCCAAGTATTTGGCGGATAAGAAGGATGGAAAGGTGAACAAAGGTATATGTGATATACATGTTATTGATGTATGCGTTACGAGCTCGCGATAGCACACAGGTATTTGATACTGGTTACATTGCTAATATTTGCAACTCAAAACAGGGACTACGGATTAAGCGGACACTGGCTAAGGACGAGGTGACGATGCGCGTGGGAAATGGTTCCAAAGTCGATGTGATCGCCGTCGGCATGCTACCTCTACATCTACCTTCGGGATTAGTTTTAGACCTAAATAATTGTTATTTGGTGCCAGCGTTGAGCATGAACATTATATCTGGATCTTGTTTGATGTGAGACGGTTATTCATTTAAATCTGAGAATAATGGTTGTTCTATTTATATGAGTAATATCTTTTATGGTCATGCACCCTTAAAGAGTGGTCTATTTTTGATGAATCTCAATAGTAGTGATACACATATTCATAATGTTGAAGCCAAAAGATGCAGAGTTGATAATGATAGTGCAACTTATTTGTGGCACTGCCGTTTAGGTCATATTGGTGTAAAGCGCATGAAGAAACTCCATACTGCTGGACTTTTGGAATCACTTGATTATGAATCACTTGGTACTTGCGAACCATGCCTCATGGGCAAGATGACTAAAATGCCGTTCTCCGGAACTATGGAGCAAGCAACTGATTTGTTGGAAATCATACATACTGATGTATGTGGTCCAATGAATATTGAGGCTCGCGGCGGGTATCGTTATTTTCTCACCTTCATAGAGGATTTGAGCAGATATAGGTATATCTACTTAATAAGACATAAGTGAAACATTTGAAAAGTTCAAACAATTTCAGAGTGAAGTTGAAAATCATCGTAACAAGAAAATAAAGTTTCTATGATCTGATCGTGGAGGAGAATATTTGAGTTAGGAGTTTGGTTTACATTTGAAGCAATGCGGAATAGTTTCGCAACTCACGCCACCCAGAACACCACAGCGTAATGGTGTGTCCGAGCGTCAGTGTCGTGCTTTAATAGATATGGTGCGATCTATGATGTCTCTTACTGATTTACCGCTATCGTTTTGGAGTTATGCTTTAGAGACGGTCGCGTTCACGTTAAATAGAGCACCATCAAAATCCATTGAGACGATGCCTTTTGAACTGTGGTTTGGCAAGAAACCAAAGTTGTCGTTTCTTAAAGTTTGGGGCTGCGATTCTTATGTGAAAAAGCTTCAACCCGATAAGCTCGAACCCAAATCGGAGAAATGTGTCTTCATAGGATACCCAAAGGAAACTGTTGGGTACATCTTCTATCACAGACCCGAAGGCAAGACATTTGTTGCCAAAAATGGATCCTTTCTGGAGAAGGAGTTTCTATCGAAAGAAGTGAGTGGGAGGAAAGTAGAACTTGATGAGGTAACGGTACCTGCTCCTTTATTAGAAAATAGTTCATCACAGAAACCGGTTCCTGTGACGACTACACCAATAAGTGAGGAAGCTAATGATGTTGATCATGAAACTTCAGATCAAGTTACTACAGAACCTCGTAGGTCAACCAGAGTAAGATCCACACGAGAGTGGTACAGTAATCCTATTCTGGAGGTCATGTTACTTGACCATGGCGAACCTACGAACTATGAGGAAGCGATGATGAGCCCAGATTCCGCAAAATTGCTTGAGGCCATGAAATCTGAGATGGGATCCATGTATGAGAACAAAGTGTGGATTTTGGTTGACTTGCCTGATGATCGGCAAGCCATCGAAAATAAATGGATCTTCAAGAAGAAGACTGACGCTGATGGTAATATTACTGTCTACAAAGCTCGACTTGTTGCAAAAGGTTTTTGACAAGTTCAAGGGGTTGACTATGATGAGACTTTCTCACCCGTAGCGATGCTTAAGTCTGTCCGAATCATGTTAGCAATTGCCGCATTTTATGATTATGAAATTTGGCAAATGGATGGCAAAATTGCATTCCTGAATGGATTTCTGAAAGAAGAGTTGTATATGATGCAACCAGAAGGTTTTGTTGATCCAAAGGATGCTAACATAGTGTGCAAGCTCTAGCGATCCATTTATGGACTGGTGCAAGCCTCTCGAAGTTGGAATAAACGCTTTGATAGTGTGATCAAAGCATATGGTTTTATACAGACTTTTGGAGAAGCCTGTATTTACAAGAAAGTGAGTGGGAGCTTTGTAGCATTTCTAATATTATATGTGGACGACATATTATTGACTGGAAATGATATAGAATTTCTGGATAGCACAAAAGAATACTTGAATAAAAGTTTTTCAATGAAAGACCTCTGTGAAGCTGCTTACATATTGGGCATCAAGATCTATAGAGATAGATCAAGACGCTTAATTGGACTTTCACAAAGTACATACCTTGATAAAGTTTTGAAAAAGTTCAAAATGGATCAAGCAAAGAAAGGGTTCTTGCCTGTAATACAAGGTGTGAAATTGTGTCAGACTCAATGCCCGACCACTGCAGAAGATAGAGAGAAAATGAAAGAAGTTCCCTATGCTTCAACCATAGGCTCTATCATGTATGCAATGCTGTGTACCAGACCTCATGTGTGCCTTGCTATTAGTTTAGCAGGGAGGTACCAAAGTAATCCAGGAGTGGAGCACTGGATATCGGTCAAGAACATCCTGAAATACCTGAAAAGGACTAAGGATATGTTCCTCATTTATGGAGGTGACAAAGAGCTAGTCGTAAATGGTTACATCGATGCAAGCTTTGACACTGATCCGGACGATTCTAAATCGCAAACTGGATACGTGTTTATATTGAACGGTGGAGCTGTTAGTTGGTGCAGTTCTAAACAAAGCGTCGTAGCGGGATCTACATGTGAAGCGGAGTACATAGCTGCTTCGGAAGCAGCAAATGAAGGAGTTCATATCCGATCTAGGTGTCATACCTAGTGCATCGGGTCCCATGAAAATCTTTTGTGACAATACTGGTGCAATTGCCTTGGCAAAGGAATCCAGATTTCACAAAAGAACCAAGCACATTAAGAGACGCTTCAACTCCATCCGGGACCAAGTCCAGGTGGGAGACATAGAGATTTGCAAGAAACATACGGATCTGAATGTTGCAGACCCGTTGACTAAGCCTCTTCCACGAGCAAAACATGATCAGCACCAAGGCTCCATGGGTGTTAGAATCATTACTGTGTAATCTAGATTATTGACTCTAGTGCAAGTGGGAGACTGAAGGAAATATGCCCTAGAGGCAATAATAAAGTTATTATTTATTTCCTCATATCATGATAAATTATTATTCATGCTAGAATTGTATTACCCAGAAACATAATAAATGTGTGAATACATAGACAAACATAGTGTCACTAGTATGCCTCTACTTGACTAGCTCGTGAATCAAAGATGGTTAAGTTTCCTAACCATAGACATGAGTTTTCATTTGATTAACGGGATCACATCATTAGGAGAATGATGTGATTGACTTGACCCATTCCGTTAGCTTAGCACTTGATCGTTTAGTATGTTGCTATTGCTTTCCTCATGACTTATACATGTTCCTATGACTATGAGATTATGTAACTCCCGCATACCGGAGGAACACTTTTTGTGCTACCAAACGTCACAACGTAACTGGGTGATTGTAAAGGTGCTCTACAGGTGTCTCCAAAGGTACTTGTTGAGTTGACGTATTTCGAGATTAGGATTTGTCACTCCGATTGTCGGAGAGGTATCTCTGGGCCCTCTCGGTAATGCACATCAATATAAGCCTTGCAAGCAATGTAACTAATGAGTTAGTTACGGGATGATGCATTACGTAACGAGTAAAGAGACTTGCCGATACTAGATTGAACTAGGTATTGAGATACCGACGATCGAATCTCGGGCAAGTAACATACCGATGACAAAGGGAACAACGTATGTTGTTATGCGGTTTGACCGATAAAGATCTTCATAGAATATGTAGGACCAATATGAGCATCTAGGTTCCGCTATTGGTTATTGACCGGAGACGTGTCTCGGTCATGTCTACATAGTTCTCGAACCCATAGGGTCCGCACTCTTAGAGTTAAAGTTAGATGACAGTTATATTATGAGTTTATGTGTTTTGATGTACCGAAGGTTGTTCGGAGTCCCGGATGTGATCACGGACATGACGAGGAGTCTCGAAATGGTCGAGACATGAAGATTGATATATTGGACGACTATATTCAGACACCGGAATAGTTCCGGGGGTTATCGGATATATATATCGGAGTACCGGGGATTACCGGAACCCCCCCCCCACCCCCCGGGAAGTTATTGGGCCTTATGGACATGACGAGGAGTCTCGAAAGGAGAGAGGGAGGCCAGGAGGTGGCTCGCGGCCCCCCAATCCGAATTGGGAAAGGGAAGGGGGCGGCGGCCCCCCTTCTCCTTCCTTCTCTCCACCTCCTCCTTCCCCCTTCTCCTACTTGGAATAGGAAAGGGGGGGGGGGGCGCAAACCTACCTGGAGTAGGATTGCCCCCCTTGGGCGCGCCTCTCCCCTTGGCCGGCCCTCTCCTCCTCCCCCCTTTATATACGGAGGAGGGGGGCACCCCATAGACACAACAATTGATCATTGATCTCTTAGACGTGTGAGGTGCCCCCCTCCACCGTAGTCCTCCTCGATAATATCGTAGCGGTGCTTAGGCGAAGCCCTGCGATGGTAGAACATCATCATCGTCACCACGCCGTCGTGCTGACGGAACTCTCCCTCAACACTCGGCTGGATCGGAGTTCGAGGGACGTCATTGAGCTGAACGTGTGCAAGAACTCGGAGGTGCCGTGCTTTCAGTGCTTGATCGGTCGGGCCGTGAAGACGTACGACTACATCAACCGCGTTGTGCTAATGCTTCCCAGTAGTAGAAAAGGGGGCAATGGCCCAGGCCAGTTCAGCCCATTAGTCCCGGTTCAATCCAGAACCGGGACCAATGGAGCTATTTGCCCCGGTTCGTGAGCCCAGGGGGCCGGCCGGGCCACGTGGGCCATTGGTCCCGGTTCGTCCGGACCTTTTAGTCCCGGTTGGTGGGACGAACCAGGACCAATGTGCCTGGCTCCTGGCCCACCACTAGTGGTCCCGGTTGGTGGCATGAACCGGGACCAAAGGCTTCCCTTTAGTCCCGGTGCATGCCACTAACCGGGACCAATAGTGCTGCCTATATATACCCCTCGCTCATGACAGAGCACTCAATGCTCTGTTTTTCTCTTCTTAAGTGAGGGGGCTTTGTGGTGCTCTAGCTCACCTCCTATGCACATGAGGTGTTCGATGAAATGCCCGAGCCACACTACTTAAGCTTTCTCCTCTCCAAGATCGACCTCCAACCTCCATTTTCCTCAATGTTTGTCTAGGTTTAGCGGTCCGTCACGCCCGTCCCGTCTTCACCGCCGTCGATCACCCAGCGCCCGATCTCATCGCCATGCACCACCGTGGTGAGCCTCTTGTTCTTATCTTCTTTCTGAAAGTAAAAATATTCTTACTTGTATTATTTTCTTACTTTTATTATTGCATCTTATATAGTGCGATGGTTTTGGTATCCGCCCCCGTCGGCCCTCGTCATGTCTATGATTCGGATGTGGTATATATTATCTTTTCATAACTATTGGTTCATTTATTGTTTATGAAAATTATGCCGACCAACGTGACATAGATTTTATTTATCTAGGAGGTTGTTGAACCGGAAATTCCAACCGACCCTATTGTCGAGAGGTTAAATTTAGTTGAAGAAGAAAACAATTTCTTGAAGGAAATAAAAAAACTTGAGGAGGAGAAGATGATATTGGAGTTGCATGTTGCGGATGTCGTCGATGATCACAATATCAAGATGGATGCAATGCGCTTGAAGATGAGAAATATTAGAAAATATGCCATTCATACCGAGGCTTGGTATCATTATGCCGTTGGATCAGTTGTTACCTTGGTTGCGATTATGATCGCATTTGTTTTCGCATTGAAATGTTTTACATAGTTTCAATGTATGGTTTAATTAATTTAGATGCTCTGCGAGCTTTATGTTGTTAGATGAGAACTATGTATGTACTTTGGTTTTTATGTGATGATGAACTTCTATTAATTTGGTCACTTAATTATCTATTCATGATGTTCTGTAATGATTTTTGACACACTTAATTATATATAATGCACGCAGATGAACCGGCAATGGATGTACGGTGAGACACACCTCCGAGTACATTAAGAGGCGTGCATGATTTTCTCAAGTGGCTGAGGCAAACAAGCATAATGGTTTTATGTGTTGTCCATGCCCTATATGTGGGAATACGAAGTCTTACTCGACCGGAAAATCCTTCACACCCACCTGCTTTACAAGGGTTTCATGCCACACTATAATGTTTGGACGAGGCACGGAGAAATAGGGGTTATGATGGAAGACGGCGAGGAAGAAGAGTACGATGACAACTATGTGCCCCCTGAATACGGTGATGCTACTAAACATCAAGATGCACCAGACGATATGCACGATGGTGCTGCAACGGGCGAATCTGCTGAAGATCAAGAGGAACCAGACGATGTGCCTGATGATGATGATCTCCGCCGGGTCATTGTCGATGCAAGGACACAATGCGAAAGTCAAAAGGAGAAGCTGAAGTTCGATCGCATGTTAGAGGATCACAAAAGGTTGTACCCCAATTGCGAAGATGGCAACGCAAAGCTCGGTACCGCACTCGAATTGCTGCGATGGAAGGCGAGAGAATGTCATGCTCGATAAAGGATTTGAGAAGCTACTGAAAATAATGAAGAAGAAGCTTCCAAAGGATAACGAATTGCCCGACAGTACATACGCAGCAAAGAAGGTCAGATGCCCTCTAGGATTGGAGGTGGAGAAGATACATGCATGCCCTAATGACTGCATCCTCTACCGTGGTGCCTACAAGGATCTGAACGCATGCCCGGTATGCGGTGCATTGCGGTATAAGATCGCACGAGATGACCCTCGTGATGTTGACGGCGAGCCTCCCGTGAAGAGGGTTCTGCAAAGGTGATGTGGTATGCTCTTATAATACCACGGTTGAAACGTCTGTTCGTAAGCGGAGAGCATGCCAAGTTGATGTGATGGCACGGTGAGGACCGTGAAGAAAGACGGAAGTTGAGAGCACCACGACGGGTCGCAGTGGAGCAAAATCGAGAGAAAGTACTGGGATGAGTTTGCAAAGGATCCAAGGAACGTATGGTTTGCTTTAAGCGCGGATGGCATTAATCCTTTCGGGAGCGAGCAGCAATCACAGCACTGGCCCGTGACTCTATGTATGTATAACCTTCCTCCTTGGATGTGCATGAAGCGGAAGTTCATTATGATGCCGCTTCTCATCCAAGGCCCTAAGCAACCCGGCAACGACATTGATGTGTACCTAAGGCCATTAGTTGAAGAACTTTTACAGCTGTGGAATGGAAACGGTGTACGTACGTGGGATGAGCACAAAAAGGAGGAATTTGACATAAAGGCGTTGCTGTTCGTGACCATCAACGATTGGCCCGCTCTCAGTAACCAATCATGACAGAAAAACAAGTGATAACACGCATGCAAGCACTGTTTACTTGACACCGATAGAATATACCGAAGCTGCAGGAAGAATGTGTACAGGCCATCGTCGATTTCTTCCGACCAACCATCAATGTCGAAAGAAAGGCAAGCATTTCAATAGCGAGGCAGATCACCGGAAGAAGCCTGACATGCGTACCGGTGATCACGTACTTGCTTTGGTCAATGATTTACATGTAATCTTTGGAAAGGGTCCCGGCGGACTTGCTGTTCCGAATGACGCCGAGAATCACGCACCCATGTGGAAGAAGAAATCTATATTTTGGGACCTACACTACTGGAAAGACCTAGAGGTCCGCTCTTCGATCGACGTGATGCACGTGACGAAGAACCTTTGCGTGAACCTGCTAGGCTTATTGGGCGTGTATGGGAAGACAAAAGATACACCTGAGGCACGAGAGGACCTACAACGCTTGCACGAAAAAGAGGGCATGCCTCCGAAGTAGTATGAAGGTCCTGCCAGCTACGCTCTTACGAAAGAAGAGAAAGAAATATTCTTTCAATGCCTGCTCAGTATGAAGGTCCCGACTGGCTTCTCGTCAAATATAAAGGGAATAATAAATATGCCTGAGAAAAAGTTCCAGAACCTAAAGTCTCATGACCGCCACGTGATTATGACGCAACTGCTTCCGGTTGCATTGAGGGGGCTTCTACCGAAGACGTCCGATTAGCCATTGTGAAGCTATGTGCATTCCTCAATGCAATATCTCAGAAGGTGATCGATCCATAAATCGTACCAACGCTAAGGAGTGATGTGGCGCAATGTCTTGTCAGTTTCGAGCTGGTGTTCCCACCATCCTTCTTCAATATCATGACGCACATCCTAGTTCATCTAGTCGACGAGATTGTCATTCTGGGGCCCGTATTTCTACACAATATGTACCCCTTTGAGAGGTTCATGAGAGTCCTAAAGAAATATGTTCGTAACCACACTAGGCCAGAAGGAAGCATCTCCATGGGCCATCAAACAGAGGATGTCATCGGGTTTTGTGTTGACTTCATTCCTGGCCTTAAGAAGATAGGTCTCCCTAAATCGCGGTATGAGGGGAGACTGACCGAAAAGGCACGCTTGGAAGGGACTCAATAATATGCAGGGACGGATATTCTTGGTCTCAAGCACACTACACAGTTCTCTGTAACTCTACCTTGGTGACCCGTATGTCGATGAACACAAGAACAGTCTGCGCTCCAAACACCCGGAGGCAGTTGGTTGGAAACACATCTCGTAGGTGACAACACTGTTTGTGATGAGCTGTACTTGTTGTCCGGGGACCATCTTCGACTGTAATGATTTGGAAAGGATCTGAGATAAATGGGAATACATTTTACACGATTGACCAAGATGAACAGAGCACCAACCAAAACAGCGGTGTCCGCTTTGATGCAGCAACCGACAAGGAAATGACACATATTATGGTTATATAGTAGACATATGGGAACTTGACTACGGAGTAGATTTTAAGGTCCCTTTGTTTAAGTGCAAGTGGGTCAATCTGTCGAGGAGGCGAGTGCAGGTAGACCCACAATGCGGAATGACAACAGTGGATCTGAAAAATCTTGGGTACACTGACGAACCGTTCGTCCTAGCCAATGATGTGGCATAGGTTATCCATGTGAAGGACATGTCTACCAGACCGAGGAAAAGAAAATATAAGGAAGCGAATACATCATACAATGAGCCAAAGCGCCACATAGTTCTTTCAGGAAAAAGGGACATCCACAGGAGTGGAGGGCAATACAGACATGTCTGAAGATTATGAAAAGTTTCATGAAATTCCTCCCTTCAAAGTCAAGGCTGACCCCAGCATCCTGATAAACGATGAAGATTATCCATGTTTATGGCGCAATAAGCAAATGACACAAGCGAAGAAAAAGTGAAGACTTTCTGCCGCAACTATTATGATACCATGCCAACTTTGTAAATGCATTTAGTATGATACCATTGTCCGTTTTGTACATGCACATGCTATGCCAACTTTTTCAGAGTTCATTTGAAAACTATGAATTTGTAAACCTCGCCAACCGGTTTATAAGCCCGTCCCTCTTCTCGCCTTGTTGAGCTCACAATCTTGTGATTCACACAATTTTCAAAGAATTCAAATTTGAAAACTAATGGCACAAACAGATAGTTTATAATTTTGCTGACCTAAAAGCAAAAAGAATTAAAAAATAAAGCAAAAAACAAAAAGAAAATAAATAATGCAGAAAACAAAACAAAAAAAAATTGAAAAAAAAAAAAATAGCAACAATAAGTATTTTGTTGTAAGTAGAAACAAAATAAAATAAATAAAGCAACAAAGAAAACAAAAAAAGTGTTTTCAAATTTGAAAACTAATGGCACTAACAGAAAGTTTATAATTTTTCTAAAACTAAAAGCAAAAAGAATTAAAAAATAAAGCAAAAAACAACAAAAAATAAATAATGCAGAAAGCAAAACAAAAAAACTGGAAAAAAAATAAAGATAGCAACAATAAGTATTTTGTTGTAAGTACAAACAAAATAAAATAAATAAAGCAACAAAGAAAACAAAAAAACAAAAAAAGTGCCACCTACTGGGCCCCCATGGCCTGAATACGACTAGAAACCCTACCAAGGCCAGGATTCAGGCCCAGGCCCAGTAGGCCCACAGGCACAGATTGCAGGTTTAGGCCCGAAAGCCTGCTTTAGAGAGGAGTTCGAGAGGGAAGGCGCATCGCACCTTATAAACAGGTGCGCCTCCCTCTCAACTAGCGAGGTGGAACTAAATATTTGGGTTCGGGGCAGCACAGGCCTTTGGTCCCGGTTGGTGGCACCAACCGGGACTAAAAGGGGCATTGGTCCCGGTTCATTGAACAACCGACTAATGCCCCCCTTTAGTCCCGGTTGGTGCCACCAACCGACGAACGCCTTCCGCCCTTTGGGCTGCTGGCAGGCCTTTGGTCGGTTGGTGGCACCAACCGGGACTAAAATAACATTAGTCCCGGTTTGTGTGACGAACCGGGACCAATGCACTTTCTATATATACAGGACTTTGCGAAAATTTCATTCAGTTCCTCATCCCGCCGCAGACGCCGCCCTCTGCCCCGACGCCCTGCTCCTCGTCGTGCCGCCACAAGACGCTGCCGTCGTCGCCGCCCGTCGTCGCCAGCGCCGCCCGTCGTCGCCGCCCCATTGTCGCCTTCTGCCCGCCCGAGCCCGTCGTCCCCTGCCGCCGCCCGAGCCCGCCGTCCTCGTCGCCCTGCCGCCGCCCGTCGTCGCCCCTGAGCCCGCCGTCCTCGTCGCCCTGACCGCGCCGCCGAGCCCGTCGTCGCCTGCCCCGCGCCACCCGAGCCTGTTGCCGTCGCCCGACGCCTCGCCCGCCGCCGTTCATGCCGCCCGTTGTGAGCCCGCCGTCGAGCCTCTGCTCATATGTTGCAATATGTTTTTTATTAGTTTATTTTTTGTTCATATGTGATGTATATGTGTATGTGGCTATAATGTATACGTTTTTTATTTTTATTAGTTTAGTTTTTTGTTCATATATAGAAAGTTACAATTTTAATTAGGTTAGTGCATGAAAAGGTTAGTGCATTTTAATTAGGTTAGTGTAGAGGAAAAAGTAAAACAAGGAAAAGGAAGAAAAGAGGAAGAAGGAAGAAGGAAGAAGAAGAATAAAAAGAATGAGAGGAAAAAGAATAAAAAGAAGAGGAGAAGAAGAAAGGAATATAGGAGAAGAAGAAAAAATAGAAAAAATTCTATTTTTCTTCTTCTCCTCTATTCTTTTCTTCTTCTCCCTTTTTTTCTTCTTTTCTTCTTCTTCTTCCTTCTTCCTTCTTCCTCTTTTTTCTTCCATTTCCTTATTTTCCTTTCTCGAGGGATAAGAAGAAAAAAGAAGAGGAGAAGAAGAAAGAAAGGAATAGAGCAGAAAGAAGAAACTTCAACACGAGGGGGGGGTACCGATACCCCCTCCCCGATAACATTATTTTCCCATGTAAATGTATGTCGCGTCGTTGTCGATATAACGAGGGTGTCGAGGATCGCCGAGGGGTCGAGGGTCGGGAACTAGGGTAGAGGGTCGAGGGTCGTTAAGGGTCAAGGGTCAAGGTTTCAGGTCGAGGTATCCTATAGTGTCAAAGTATTGAAGAAATCCATGGCTTCATCATTGGCGGAAGTAACCATGGCATGATGATGCGAAGTCCTCCAAAAGTTATTCGAATGGAGTCCGGATAGGATAATTTGCCTTTTGTGCAATTTCAGCAAAGGCCTTTCAAATAACGATATTCGGAAGGTTCTTGCTGAACTTTGTACAAAAAGCGAATTATCCTATCTGGGACTCCATTCCAAAATAACTTTGAGAGCTTGCACCATCATGCACCTGCATTACCTAATGATGAAGACATGGTTTTGTTGAATCCTTTGACACTAGGCAACCACCCGACCCTCGGAGATCCTCGATCCCTTGACCCTCGACCGCTCGGCGATCCACGACCCTCTACCCTACATGCAAGGCCGATGCCCATGTCACTTGTGGGACATAGATGTAGTGTTCAACGCCGACCCCTCCCGATAGCTTCAACACGTGGGGGTCGATATTACCCCTCCTTGAAGCGTTCTCGAGGCCACCCCTAACCCTTGAAGCGTTGTCGAGGCCACCCCAAACCCTAGAGAAGCAGCGTCGAGGCCACTAATATGATTCCTTATTGTGAGTAGCTAGCTAGTTCTCGTTTGCCACTAATATATCCATATCTGTCATGTTTGAATAATAATTGCCATGTTGTAAATATTTGTAGAAACTATGGACACCCCGAGACGAAGCACAAGAAGCGTTGTTGAGGGACATAATCGCACAAGGAAGTGATGTATGCCGCTTTCGTTGATGTTTCTCAACGACAACGATGGTCTGGAAGGAGAGGATGAAGAAGCAGCTGGCTATGATTTACATGGCTCCGATGACCCAATGCCGTGCAAGAAGGAGAGGGTGAAGAAGTAGACCGTCGGGACGGCTCCGATGATCATCAAACCGAGTCCGCCAGGTATATATATTAGTTAAGCCTGTGTTGACTAGCTAATTGATGCATTCATTGTTTTGGTATGTACACATATTAATTAACTCTCGTCTTTGTTCTTTTTTCTAGCCCTCCGGATCGAGCACAACTTCGTAAAGATACGAGGCCCGAAGAAAAATTTGAGCTCGTATGAAAAGTTTGAGATCATACAAATCGCCATGACGGCCAACCGATTGAACCCTACCGGACAAAGAAGGCATTTGTTGCTCGGCTATGGGTTACGGTTAGGGACAAGATCCCAATCAGCATCCACCAATGGTATAAGCCTAAGAACGAAGACCCCGAGGTGTCTAATGTCAATGATATGCAGAAAAATGATCTTTGGACCGAGCTGAAGTCAAATTTTACCCTACCGCTAGAGGATGATCCGGAGAAGCCAGTAATAGAGCCATTAATCAAGTCTTTTGCTCTTAAGAAGATGGCAGACCTATTCAGGAATTGGAAGAAAGAACTCAATACGTATGTCAAAAAATGAGACACCAGAATTCAAGGGCAAATATGAGAAGATCGAGAGATGGTGGCCCGCATTTGTGGCCTACAAGACATCGGAAAAGAGTAAAAAGATGTTGGCGACAAACAAGAGAAATGTTGCGAAGAAGAAGCTTCACCATCGCACGGGTCGTGGCTACCTCGTAGCCCGGCCTAAGTGGGCCAAGGCTGAGAATGATCTCGCTTGATAAAGGGATCGAACCAGAGACAATAAACTGGCGAGACCATTGCGGACTTGGTTCTTGGGGCGGCGGATCCTTGGACCCTATAACAGGGAAGTGCATTTGGACGGACGAACAATTGGACATACCAGTCAAGAGGCTTCAGCAATATATTGAAGCGATGCAGCAAGGGAAGTTCGTTCGACATAGGAGAAGGACGAGCTCACAATGGCCCTCGGGAATCCACGAGCACCACGGGCGAACATGAGGCACGCCAGAGCTCCGTTTCGTGGAAGGCTGGATTTCGAGCGCAGGGGGTTACAAAACCCATGAGAGGAGGAAGAAAGCTGGAGCAGAGCCAAATGCAGGCGCTGCACGAAAGGGTAATGGGGCTAGAGGAACGAGAAGAGGAACGAGAAGCGGCAGATCACAGCAAAGCGACCTGCGAAGCTTCCCTGAAGCTACCCGCCATCTCAGCGGAGAAGCGGCGTGGCTTCCACCGAAGCTGCTTCAGCGAGCAGCATGCCTTGACGGCTCCTGCCAGCTATCCCGTGGATGCTATCACGGATGCTGAAAATTGCCACCTTATGGCGCAATGGAGCAATTTGAAGGTCAAGGCGGCTGTTGGCTCTGTTTATCCTACTAAACACGACTCAACTTTTCACTGCCGGTCGATTCCAGAAGGATATGCTAAGGTGATGGTCGATGAAATAACGGAGGGATTTGAGGACCTCCGGCTTGACCACCCTACCGGTGAAGGGAGTATCGGCTGGGTTACTGCTCAAGACTCCATGCCTATGGCGGAAGGATCTCATCAACCTTCCGAACTAGACGCCTCCGCCTCCTCCTCCTCCTCCCGTGAGTCAGGCACTCCGCTTCCTCCACCGCCTCCTCCTCCCGTGAGTGACGATCAGGGCACTCGGCCGGCTCCTTCTCCGGCGTGGCGGCACTTGGCCTCCTTCTCCGCTTTGTCTTGCGTGGCCCGAGCAGCCAGCCTCCTCCTTCTCCGCCTCGTCGGCAAGGCGGAAGAGACACGCCGCCGCTCCGGCTGCTCCGTGGCGTCGTAGTCCTTCTCCTCCGCCTCGTAAGCAAGGAAAGAAGACATCCACTCCGTCTGCTTCTGCGGCGTCTAGCAAGACAGCCAAAGGCGGGAGGAGATACAGATTCGGTCCTTCTCAAGACTCGGAGAAGTTGCCGTACGAGAGGAGCGAGGAGGAAAACGCGAAGATCGTGTAGACCGAAGTGGATGACTGGTTTCAAGGGTTGAAAGCAAAGAGACATCCACCTCCGGAGGAGAAGGTACATCCGGTGAAAGCGAAGCGCACTCTGGCTGCCCTGACAAAACCACCCAAGTCTCCGCCGAAAGGCAACTATGAGCGCATTATTGGAAAGGCATTTGCCGAAGCGGAGAGGTCGGGAAGTATCGCCGATGATCAAAGGATGAAAGAACGACGAGCTGGGAAACAAATTGCCCAGCTCGGCGAACAAGCGAAGCAATCGTGCCCCCCACTCAAGGTGCCTGCTAGCGACATCGTCGATCCGAGGATGGTTCCCGGTTATGGCAATCCTGCAGATTACCTTCCGACGATGTACATTATGATTTCTTGGAGGTGCAGATACAAAGATACGATCACGGGAAGCCTCTCGTCAAAGATGAAAGTTCTCTATCAACGATGATGCGAAGATTGCATGATTGGTACATGAAAACCTGCAAAGAGTCCGAGGAGGAGTACTTTGTATGTGAGAGTTAAAAAGGAGCATGACCTCCTTGGAATTGAACTGTTGACTATTCCATTTGAGGAGTTCTATCAGTTTTTCAATCAATTGGCCCTTGATAAAGCAACGGTCACCTGCTACTGTCTGTAAGTAGTACTACTTCTGTCATTAAGTCTCTCTATATAACTCAGCCCTTTCATTGCATGTATTTATAATTATCCTCACTATATTATGCAGATTGAAGATCGCCGAGTTGAAGAAAAGACAAGTGGGTGATATTGGGTTCATTAACACATATCTCATAGATAAAACTGAGGTTGAATTTCAGAAGAAAATACCGAGGCCAACTTGCTACAATCGTTGGTAATAAATGAACACAAAGATATAATACTCTTTCCTTACAACTTCAAGTGAGTGTTACTGTCTTGTGGCATATTCGGTTTCCTTATTAGTCCAGGTTATAGTAATGTAATATTGATGAGTTATGCATGTGTGCGCAGCTACCACTATATTCTCCTAGAGATTAAGCTTGAGAAGGGAGTAGTAACTGTCTTAGACTCCAAGCGAAAAAGATCCCAAGGAGTATCTGGACATGACTGAAATGCTCGAGAAGTAAGTTAAATCGATCATTATCCACCATATCAGCAACTTTGTTCATTTCTGATATCAATAATTGTTTTCTTTGTATGGCAGGGCTTGGAGAAAATTCACCAAAAAGCTCGGGACTACCGAAGAAGCTGCAATTTAGACACCGAAAGTAAGTACTATATAGTAGCATATTCCACGCATCTCCTAGTGATCAAGCACTAGTTTCATCAATACCATTTAGCATGCTTGCTAATTATCAGTTTGATTGACCTCTATTTCTTGTAAAGTGGTTGTGGCAGGAACAAGGGAATGATTTATGTGGATACTACGTTTGCGAGTCCATCCATACCACGACCTGTGAGCGGGCTACTCCGAAAAACAATATTAAGTTCTTAAATAAAAAAATACAAAATTTTATTTTATTACCATCATTTTTTTTGTGTTTCATTCATTCATATATATATATATATATATATATATATATATATATATATATATGTATTGACCCCTTTCTTAAAATTAGATGTTTCGGATGCGGGATGAACTCCTAGCACCAGATCGCATGCGAGCAATTCAAGAGGAATTGGCGGCATTCTTTCTTGACCACGTGATCGCTGAAGACGGAGAATACTATGTGGACCACGCAGCGTCCGTATGTTAGGAGATTATATATTTGTAAAAGATAATTATTGTATATATGTAGCGGTAGTGTCGGATAGATATACGAGAACTTGTTGTTTGACCAATCTCTCGGAGAAGGAGAGGTGGTCGATATCACTTCTCTCTGTATGCATATATGTTCATGACGATCTTCTGTTTGCTTAATTACTAGCTAGCTAACGTGTCTAGCTAGTCCTCTCTATACGTATGTATAGTACGTAGCGTCGACCAAATACGGACAAAAGAGAGGACACTTTTCTCTATTAATTAGCTAGCTATAGCACAATATATGAAACACCTAAATTAACCCCCAAAACCCCCAAACCCCCTTTAAAAAACAAAACCACAGTCATAGAAATGTTGACGCGTGGATGCCTATTGGTTCCGGTTGGTGCCACCAACCGACCAAAGGCCCTCTACTGAGCTCAGCGGACAGGCCACGTGGAGGCCCATCTGTCCCGGTTCTGGATTGAACCGGGACTAAAGGGTCAGGGCATTAGTACCTACCCTTTAGTCCCGGTTCATGAACCGGGACTAAAGGCCCTCACCAACCGGGACTATAGGTCATTTTTCTACTAGTGTACGCTTACGGTCTACGAGGGTACGTAGACAACACTCTCCCCTCTCGTTGCTATGCATCACCATGATCTTGCGTGTGCGTAGGAATTTTTTTAAAATTACTACGTTCCCCAACATCTTTTAGATACTCTCCAATTTCTCTTCCGTGTGTTGCACCTACCAAACTTTGCTCTAGAAACTAGAAGATATGGCTATCCTTTTTAATAAAACGAAGACCATTGTCTACCTTATGCATTTCAGAACATGCGAAAGCCTTATGACCAGAGATCAATTACATGAATAAATTTGCATGACATCCAAGTGCCTTTGAAACAACTCAGCTTATAAAGTTGTTTTCTATCAACTCTACTCTACTCTCCACAGTTGAGATATTTACTTTTGTTTGAAAGTTAATTACTCCCTAAGATCCATATTACTTGTCGCTTAAATGGTTGTATTTAGCACTGAAATACGTCTAGATACATCCATTTCAGCGACAAATAATATAGATCATAGGGAATAATGGAATTGCATTTTTAATTAAAGTTTTCTGTGACATAAGACTCTCACAGTTTATATAACACACTGGTGGTCTTAGAGTTACATAACTAGGTAGGCTATATCGGCGAAGATAGAGTCGTCCGCGGCTATATACTTGGATTCTACTCCAAGTTCTTCACGTATCTCTCCATGGGCCACCCAATGTGGCCTAGGGTGGAACTGGTTTAGTGGTCCTCATCCCGGCCCATCAGGCTGGAAGCCTTCATGATGAGAGGCTCTAAACGGGGACATCGAATGTAGCCCTTAAATCGGTCTACAGGCTTGGCTGCACCTCGGATCCTCCTAACCGCACATTGTCTTCGGGCACCAAGCTTGAAGCTATTTGAACGAAGCGTATCCCATACAGTGTTTTCATGCAGTCGGCCTCCATCTGACAAGTTGCCTCTGAGGTGAAGTAGACCACCTCTGTTTTGAAAATGTTGAAGGAGACGGCCGACCTGCGCATAGGAAGGACTTCCCGCGTAGCTATTTGTTTGGCGCGAGAACTACAAGCGTTGTGTCTCAAAAGTCATCTTGGTTGGTTCTCACAAGCCAGACCGGTCTTATCCACAGGCCAACCAGGCCGCTTGTTGGCCTTTGACTTGACTATCTAGGTAGCGTGCAAGAGTGAGCAAGGGGCCCACCCAGGCAACGTCTCAACACAAGTGGACGTGCGCCTCGATTCCCACATGAGGGATGACGGCGACCCCTCGATCTCCGCACATCATTAACACCGTAATGAGGGAATGGGAGGGGATTTGATGCCACACCGCAGGTTTAACCTGCCGCCGCTTCACTCTCCTCTTCCCCTATATAAGGGAATCATAGATACGAAGGAGGGTTTACGCTCCCATTCCCTCTTGCTCTTCTTCTTCTTCTTTGAGCCCAAGCTCTCCTTTGCCCAAACGCTCCACCATCGCTACCAAGCTCAACCGCAGCGAAACTGCTTCGTCATGGGTGGCCAACGCCGCCCGAGGAGGGACGACCAGCTCTTGTGAACACTGGCAAGGACCCTGCTGCGGAGCAGCCCCAGGAGATGGGTGAACGACACTATAACTACCATGAATCGGACCCCGCACAAGAAACCGTGAAACGAATCCTACACGAGCTCAGCCGCAAATGGCCACACCACTTCGGTGACCAACTCTTTGGGGACTACGATGTGATATCTTTAGCGCTACGAAACATCCTACATGGGTGTCGAAAAGTATGAGTTTGTTGCTACTCACCATTATTCCTAGGCTAAGCTAAATGTGTAGTCATGTCTTCAAGGCCCTTTGTTATTTGATGTAAATGGCACAACCAAATTTATGGTTCTAAGTCTGATGATTGGGATTTATTTGACGAGGGACTACTGAAATATGGGTAAATTCTTGTGTTATGTCATGAGTAATGCTTTTTTTTCTGAAATCTTGAAAGCTGCTCACAGTAATGATTTTCTTGATAAATTCTCTTAAGGAACTTTTAGAAGCATATGATGTGAAGATGTGCACATTACTGGAGGAGATGCCGCATACGAGCACCATGCCCAAATGATA
This sequence comes from Aegilops bicornis, assembly GCA_021605145.1. Taxonomy (NCBI): domain Eukaryota; kingdom Viridiplantae; phylum Streptophyta; class Magnoliopsida; order Poales; family Poaceae; genus Aegilops; species Aegilops bicornis. The sequence continues at coordinate 852,888,576 of CM038675.1, forward strand.
TTTTCTATTCTTCGCACTTCCACAATGAACCAACGCAGTCTAATCGACCTTTTCCCTTCATTTCCGACTACATGTCTTTAACAAAATTAACACCAAAAATTTACGCGGGGAACGGCGGCAACCGTTTTAGTATAAGCTTAAGCATGTATGATCATCTCTTCCGGTTATCTCCCAACTGCCTGACGTGTATCAGTGCATGCATGGCACACTGCACTGTATCATGTTTTCTTATCATGTCAGGAATGTGTTGCCGCGCACTCAGGGACAATGTGGGCACCGCATCTGAAATATAGTACTATTACAATGCAGAATTGTAGATAAAATGGCAAATTCATGAATGGCCCTTAGCAAAAGCAAAAACACCTTTCCTTTCAAGATATAGGATGAAAGTGTAATTAAGTAAAGCACATGTCCTTTTGATCTATGCCTTGCAGTTTTTTTCTGAAGAGAAGAACGGGCATTTCTTGCCAATCCTCTAAAGTCTATTGAAGAAGTAAATTTTTTGATTTACTCCTATAACCGGCACCTAGCCAAAGTCCTAAAACTATCAGATGAGTAAAAGAAATTACTTCTCGGTAACTTGGACTCCTATTTTTATTCGGCGGCCCACCCGCCTGAGCAAAAGCATCCCCTCTTCCCCCACCCACCCCACCTACCACAGCATCTACTCCGGCGCCTCCTCTGTAGCCATAGCTGGCCTCCACACGCCACCATCAACCCTTGGAGGACCGGCAGCACTCCTCCACCACCCGGATTTGGTCCTCTCTCGCCATTAGCGACATATAAATCACCAATCTATGGTCCTCGCTGGCGATGGTGGATTCGACGTATCCCGGCTGCCGGGGCCGACGCATTTTCAATGAATCCAATGGCCGATAACTAAATAAATTAGATAAAAAGAATATCCCATTAAATTTAGAGGACTGGGTTAAAATGATCAAAACTTAAGAGTAAAATACTCTACTAAAATTTACTAGTAGATCATTTAGACTCTAGCATCCAAGAGATCGACTAGAGATGCCCTAACTTCAGTTTTTTCCGTCTTGTTTCACTGCCAAAATTTTGTTCTGCGGTTAACGTAGCTTCAGATCAGTACTCTTCCAGGTGCATGTACAGGTGCTGTGCAGGCTGGCCACAAACTGTGCAGTTACCGATGCTGACCGTGTTCGCATGGACGTGGAGCTTTGTGCTGCATGCATGCGCGAGTCACTAGACATGGACATACACGTAGGCTCCTGCGTGTCCAAGGACCCAAACATGTCGCACTGCATGCCGAGACGTGGTGCGCCCGGCCGAGACACGCGTCGTCACGTCGGTTCAGTGCCTTCCTACTGTACTACAAGTATTGGTACTCCTACTAGGCTACTACACCATGCATCATCGTCCACTGCAGTGCTCCGATTGCTGTATTTGGTGTATTGTCCAGCCTCTGTGTACAGGTCCAGTGCGTGCGGGTGGTAAGTCTTCTTTTATCTTTTTGGGCTCCCTGATTGCTTCGTGATTATCTGTGTGTCTGTATGGCTTCCATCAGGCATACCGCAAAAATCTGCACTTCTGTGTATGTTTTTTCAGCTGCTCAGCGCGCGCCCTGCTCTACCAGAGGGGATGCGGACGATCGCCCCAAGGCTGTGGCAGGCTACCCGTACACTGTATGTTCTCGCCAGATGGTTTTCGGCTATTTTGTGCGTCATGCAATCAGGTAACATCAATTCAGTTCATACCAATTTTCAATGTACATAGACTCATTGGCCTCGTCAAATATCCCGTATTGAAGTGTTCTTTCTGAATGTAGAATAAAATGGGCTCATATTATAAAAAAAAGAAGATGGAAATTTGCAAGGAAAGAATAAATTTCCTTGATCATGAAATAGGAGAAGAAAAAAATACATTTACAATAACATATTGCAAAGAAAATATTAGAGTTTCCGGACAACATGGGTGATAAAAATGTTTTATGACAATTCTTAGGAATTGTAAACTATGCAAGCAGTTATATAGATAATTTAGCAACGCTAGCAAGACCTTTATATGATAAATTAAAAAAAAGATTTAAAATTAGTAAAGGCCATCAAATAAAAAGTCAAGGTTTTAAAACCCCTAGAACTGCCTTTAGAAGACAACTACTCTATAATTGAAACTGGTGCATCAAAGGTAGGATCCAGAGCTATACTAAAACAAAAGCCTAAAAAATATTTCCCAAAAGCAAATGAAAAAAATATGCAGATATGCTTCAGAGAGTTATAAATTAAAGACAGTAAATAATATTGATAGGGTTATTAATGAAAGATATTGAATAATATTCATAGGGTAATCCTTGTAATAGTAAACGCAATAAAAGGTTGATTGATTTGCGTGGGCGTACACGTACATAAGAGAGAAGCAAGACGTCTACGGACTAATTTGAAGCAGGTTGATTGATTCGCAAGTTGCTAAATCAATCTGTGCCGACGACCAAAAAGAAAATGAATTTGACAAAAAGAATACCCCGCTAAATTTAGAGGATCGGATAGAAACGACCAAAACTTAAGAATAAAGTACTCCACTGAGGTTTAGTGGACCGTTTACTCCCTTAAATCCAAGAGATAGACTAGAGATGCCCTAACTTCAGTTTTACCGGCCTGTTTCACTGCCGAAATTTTGTTCTGCGGCTACCGTAACATCAGGTCAGTAGTTTTCCAGGTCCAGGTGCGGTGCAGGCTGGCCACAGATAGTGCTGTTACCGGGGCTGACAGTATGGGCTGGTTCGTATTCGGTGACCGTGTCTGTTTGCGTGGGCGTGGAGCTTTCTGCTGCATGCGCGAGTTACTAGGCATCGACATACACGTAGGCTCCTGCGTGTCAAAGGATCGAAGCGTGTCGCACACCAGCACTGCAGGGCGACACCTGGTGCGCCGCGCCGAGACACGCGCCGTCGCGTCGGTTCAGTGCCTTCCTATAAGTACTGGTACTCCTACTACCACATGCATCATCCTCTATCCAGTGCTCCGATCGAGTGTATTGTCCAGCCTCTGTGTACAGGTTCAGTGCGTGCGGGCGGTAAGTCTTCTATCTTTTTGGGCTGCCTGATTGCTTCGTGTTTATCTCTGTCTGTATGGCTTTCATCAGGCATACCGTAAACATCTGCATTTATGTGTATGCTTTTTCAGCTGCTCAGCGCGCGCCCTGCTCTACGAGAGGGGATGCGGATCGATCCCCCCAAGGCTGCGGCACGCTACTCGTAATAGTGTATGTTCTCGCCAGATGATCTTCAGTGGCCTTGCAATCAGGTAACATCAGACCAATCTTCAACGTACGTAGACTCGCCGGCAAAATTGATATCAAACAATATTCTTATGCCATGATCTATCTGCGCGAAAATCAAATTCTCTTTACGGACCAACCTAGAAACAAGTATATTTGTGTGCGTCTAGTGTCACATCCCTATCCATTGGTGATGTACTAGATTTAATTAAGCATGCATATAACATGTTTAAATTTCCTTTTTTTGAACATGTTTAAATTTCTTTAATCTCAAGCTAACATAAGAAAAACTGTGGTGAGTACTGAGTGGAATATTACGCCACTACGCACACCGTCACACGTACTGATTGGCCTCGTCAACCCTTAATAGATCCCCATTAAGAAATAATCATCTTAGTAAAATAGCAGAACGTGCAACTAATAGCAAATATTTAAATATTGCTGTGACTAGTAAAGAATTATTGCAAATATTGTATTGAATATGGTAACATTATTGTGAATATAGCACAACTTCAGATCCCCTTAATTTCTGTAAAGATGAAAAACTTAGTGAGAACATAGAAGAATATCAAATAAAAAAATACATGTACAAAATGTATAGGGTTACAACCATTCTCGTCAAATTGGTATAGAGATATAAAATCCAAAATATATATAGACAAGATTGTGGAAAGAAAAGAAATTATATAAATTATTGAGGAAATACCAGTGAAACATTGGAATAAGAAATCTATAGTTTTATCACAACTCTAGTCAGTGCTTGAATTAGGACTAGCTAGAGTGATGCATCATGTTTAACTTTTCATGAAAACTTGAAATGGGGATGGCATAAACCCCAGCACCACTTAAATCAACTAGTGTTTACTAAAATAATATTCAATGAACCTGAAATACCCTTCATAGAGTTCATCATTTTTGTTTTGGTCCAGAACCTCTGCCAAATATGATGCACACTTTTCTAGGACACTCTGGATTATTGAATTAAATCATACAATAATTTCTTTTGGACATTTAAATGATATAAACAATTTTAAATGTCCAATTAATCTTAAAAGTAAATGAGGGCTGTTGAAAAAATTTCAAATGTGCCCACAAATATATTCAATATTTTTGAAAATGCACTCGCATTTTTAATAAAGCCAAAACAAACACAAAAAATAGAAACAGAAAAAATAGGAGAGAGAGAGAGAAGGCCAGAGGCCACTTACCTGGACAGGGCCGGCCTACTTGGACTGTTGCCAGTCGTCACCCACCTCTCTGCCCGTAGGCGGAGGGGGCAGCGCATGCACGCCCGAGCTCGCCACGCAGCTCCCTGCTCGTTTGTGTCGCTTGGACAGCGCGGCGACGCCTCGATAGGCCTTCTCGGTGCCGCCTCGCGCTCCCCTACACCTCACTTCCCCCCTGCTCCCCTCCTTTGCCTCTCCCCGCCATGGACGACGGTGCCGCGCCCGTGCCGCCGTGAAGCTCGCACCCACCGCCGCTCCCTCGTCGCCTCGCCGTGTCCACAAGCTCCGCCGACGTCCGGTTCATCGAGCAGACCGAGCCCCGAGCGTTCGCTCACCCTGCAGACGATGCACCGAGCTCGTCCCGACCCGCCATTGCCGGAGATCCCCCTCACCGCCCCGACAGCTCCGGTTCCTCTCCGACCTCGCTGGCAGCACCGTCGTGTTCGCCGTGTGCCGCGACCTGTCCTCCACCTCTCCGTTCTCTCCCTCGTGCACCGTAAGCACAGCACCGAGCTCACTCGCACGCGTTGCCGTCTGTGCTCGCCGACGACGTGCCCCTGGCCACGTAACGGCCTGGCCGTCATGTCCGTCTTGCTCACCACGCCGCGTAGAGCACGTAGGAGCTAACCCCGTGCCGCCACGCCCGTCGTAGCGACGACCCCGAGCTCACCCGAGCTCCGGCATCCGCCAAGGTCGTCGCCGGCGACGATTCCGGCCACCCCAGGACTAACCACCACCATCACCACTCGATGCGGGGGAATGCCCGCATCATGTAGATGCCCTTCGCCGGCCATTTGGCCGCCAGAGTAGGAATCCCGTGCCGCCCCGCCGCGTCTGGTCGTCGCCGGCGTCTAAACGCTGGTGATTTGACCAAGTTGACCAGCGATTTGACCCTCCTGGGTCACTGACATGCGGCCCCACCTCGCTAACTAATCCAGATTAGCACAAATTAACTTGGTTAGTTAGTTTAGTCACTCACATACGGGAGCCACTGGTCAGTTTGACCTGGGCTGTCCCGTTGACTTGCTGATGTCATGTTGAGGCAGTGCTGACACAATAAATCATTTACTGGATTTTTTTAATTCTAAATAACCAAAAAATCCAAAAAATATTTTAAACTTCAAAAAATCATAGAAATTAATCTATAACTTCAAATGAAAAGATTTATATATGAAAAATGATAAAAGAATACAATCTATCCGTTGGTACTGGTTTCATGCCTGCCAAAGCAACTTAACCTTACTGTTTAGATGAAAACATGATAATGCATTTTATAAATTCATAATTTGAATTTGAATTTGAACCTTTGGTTCAAAATAACTCAAACCCCTTTGGTTTTAATTGCATTAGCCCAACACACTCGTTTTGTCATGTCATATGTATGCATCATATTATTGCATATCGCCATGTATTGATTGTGTTGCCGGTGTGTTCTCCGCGGTAGGTTCTGCTTCCGAGGATATTTACGAGTATCCAGTTGAAGGACAATGCCCCTCGACCACTCTGTCAGGCAAGCAACCCCCCTATTGATCATCTCAATACAATCCCATCGTCTCGCTCCTGCTCTCATTTCCTGCATTAAGACAACAATGTTTCAAACTGCTGTGTGATGTGGTAGTTGAACCCTTTTCCTCTGCATGACCCGTCTTTGCCATAGTAACTAGATGCAACTCACTAGCATGTGTAGGAGTTGATTGAGCCATGTTGTGTTTTCCTACCATGCTATGCCTGCTATGCTTAGAGTTGTGTCAGGTCTGGTTCATCTGGATGATGGACTGGAGTGAAATGGTGGTGTCGGTAATGAGAGTGAAGTGTTGAACATGTTATGGTAAAGGTATGGATGAGAGGTCATGTAGGATTACATGGTGGGTTGTTTCATTTGAACCGTCCTGAGGAACTGGGTTCTATGTGTGTGATTCAAGATCAGCTACTACCACACATTGAGCCTTGAAATATGACCACGCTCGACTTACTAACCCCCTGTCCTCCGTCTAGGAGTTGCAAGTAGTTTCTGGTGTTTGTAGCATACTGGAGGACGTGTGTAGCTGACCCTCGGGGTGGGCTGTGATGCGGCAGGTACGTGGCTCAGTGTACCGAGACGCCCGTTTGGTGCCTCGGGAACCGTGCACACATCATTCGAGGCCGTAGTGGAAACCTCGATAGGACTCCTGCAGATGGAACCTGAATAGACGATAAACCTGAACTAGGGACTTGTGTGGTTAGTCAGGTCATCGTCTACACCCACGTCGGCTTTCGCTTGAAGTCGGCCAAGCACATGTCGTGCGCGGACGCTAAGTGGTGGAAACATGTGTGAAGAAGTACATCCCTGCAGGGTTATCAAACTATTCGAATAGTTGCTTATGCAGTTCATAGACAAGTTAATGCTTACTCATAAAAGTCTAAAGACAAGTGTGAGTGTCGTGGATGTCCCTCTCATAGGAAGACGGGAGATGATGTCACATCCTGTTAGCCCAGCACTACTGCTCTGGACACTTGACTGGCCGGCATGTGTTTCACTTCGTTCATGTGTCTGTCCCTTCGGGAAAATGTCACTCGGTGACATCCGGAGTCCTGCCTAGCCTTCTACAGCTCGGGTTACCGGAGTCCTGTTAGCCCAGTGCTACAGCCCGGATTCATACGTTGATGACCGACATGCTCGATGTGATTCATGTATGCCTGCCCCCATGAGTTAGCGCCGCTTTGGGTTCACGACAAGCCATGTCGGCCCGGGTTCTCTGTCATGTGGATTCTAGCGACACTATCATATACGTGAGCCAAAAGGCGCAAACGGTTCCGGGCAATGGTAAGGCGATACCATGCGAATACCGTGCGTGAGGCCGCAAAGTGATATCAGGTGTTATCGGCTAGGTCGATGTGACTTGGAATCGGGGTCCTGACAGCGTTGGCATCAGAGCCGGACCGCCTGTAGGTTCGCTAAGCCAAACTGGTCGATGTCGAGTCTAGAAATGCTTTAGTTATATGTAGGGGAATTGATTGTGGGAGGGACGTAAGGCTCTTTTTACTCCTTTACCTTATGCCCTCTGATCTGTGTCATTCTCTTCTCATTCCAAGTGGGTATAGGACTAGGCTCTCTTCTCTCTATCAGGTTCACGTGTTACTAATCCGTAGTAACTTATAGGATTGTTGGTTACCAGCCTCAGTTCAATTTCTACTACTTTTAGTATGTTATCAGTTGAACCAGAACCTTCATATGATGTTGTTGAGTGGTTTTGCAATCTGATTTTGAATGTCTCAAATCTGTTCTTGAGCATTTACAGCTGTCATGCTGTCCGATTTCCCCTAAAAATTCTAATGTCTTTGCATTGTGGCTGTGCTTTCAGATGGCCACTCGTGCTCAAAACCAAGTGGTTCGCCTGACCAGGTGCATCGATGTGCCCGGTCATACGGCTATGTTAGTCCGGGTTATGATTGAGACGGGTTACCGTTGGTATCCCGAATACACCGTCGAAGAGCAATTCCGAGACTTTAACCAAAGGCAATACCTCTGCACTGTCAGGATATTTCCTTCTTATCCTGGATCGACTGAGCCCCTTCACTGCTCCTATGGACTCGGGATCACTATTGAGATGGCTGTGCAGGATGCTGCATACTCTATGATGACCATCATGCGAGTCAGATCGGCCCGCTTGAACACCGACTTTTGATATATGCCAGCTTCACTCCCGAGGCGCAAGGGTATCTCTGTGCTATTTATGCTGATTCCACTCAGGAGGACTCTCTAACCCGCACCACTGCTGAGATGCTCGAGGATAAGGACTGAGAGAATCGGGCCTTGAGACTGAAGCTTTTCAACACCCGTGCCGATCACTGGGCCACTTTGACTCGGTTTGCACCGGCTGTGCAAGCTGGATGTATGGATATGAGGGATCTGTATCTTGTGAGACCTGCTCTGCCAGACATGGTGGATTGGCGTGATGTGGGAGGCATCACCCCACTCCGTGGTCCCCGCAAGCCATCGTTTGTTGGTCCAAGACCTCATCCTAGCCCCTATGGTCCACAAGCTCCTCAGGACCGTCTGTTTCCGGATAATCACGTTGAGCTTCCAGGCAATGGAGGTGACTTCTATGAGGACTACTACGGAGGTGTATGAGTTAGTAGTAGTAACTCTAGTATTGTAATAGTTGTATTTCCACCGTCCCGTGTGACCTGTGGAATATGACTTAGTGTGTATCAATTTCGGAAGTGTAGAAAAATAATGTATAGGAGCTTGGAATGCTTCTGATGAGATGTAACGCCTTTCACCGTATTTGTACTCTAGCCGGGCTTGTACTAAACTATGAATGGTGCCGGGCTTGTACTAAACTATGAATGGTGTGTATGACCGTTGGTATATATATGGCAGTTTCTATATTACCATGTCATACGGATGAACATCTCTGCATTCCGTGTTATCCATTACATTCCGCACTTCCTTGCCAAATTTTGCCATCCTTGTCTAAACCGTTGTCTTGTTTCCTAGGATGGTCAACACCCGCAACAACCCTGCTGCTCCGGAGCAGGGTGAAGCCAGCGCAGCTAGGAATGTTAATCTGCCTCAACCGCCTTCTCGGCCGGGTTATGATGGAGGCAGAACTAAACAAGCGTGAGACCAATCGCTTCTTTGGAGCGGATTGAGCAGAATACTGCACGCCAACCAAGGAATGACCTGGTGTCAATCAATGACTTTGTCAAGCTGTATCCACCGAAGTTTAGACACTCTGTTGAGCCTCTCGATGCGGATGACTAGCTTCGCAACATCACCCACAAACTACGTTCTGCCAACATAGCCGAAGCTGATAAGGTTACCTTCGCTGCCTATCACCTCGAAGGCCCTGCTAGCCTTTGGTGGGAAAATTTCAAGACTATGCGACCGGTTTGGCAAAATCACTACCTGGGCTGAGTTCAGTGCGGCTTTCCATGAGCATCACATTTCGGAAGGTCTCATGGATCGTAAGAGGGAAGAGTTCTGCAACTTCACCCAGGGTAGACTGCCTGTGGATGTTGGGGAACGTTGCAGAAAATTAAAAAAATTTCCTACGGTTTCACCAAGATCCATCTATGAGTTCATCTAGCAACGAGTCATGAGAGAGTGATTGCATCTACATACCACTTGTAGATCGCGTGCGAAAGTGTTCAAGTGAACGGGGTTGATGGAGTCGTACTCGTCGTGATTCAAATCACCGATGATCCTAGTGCCGAACGGACAACACCTCCGCGTTCAACACACGTACGGAGCGGATGACGTCTCCTCCTTCTTGATCCAGCAAGGGGGAAGGAGAGGTTGATGATGATCCATCAGCACGACGGTGTGGTGGTGGATGCAGCAGAACTCCGGCAGGGCTTCGCTAAGCGACTACGGGAGGAGGAGGAGGTGTAGCAGGAAGGGGAGGCGCCAAGGGATTCAGGGTGCGGTCACCCCTCCCTCCCCTCCCTTTATATAGGTGCAAGAGAGGGGGGGAGGGCGCAGCCTTGCCCCTTCCTCCAAGGAAGGGGTGCGGCCAAGAGGGGGGAGGAGTCCATCCTCCCCAAGGCACCTCGGAGGTGCCTTCCCTCTTAGGACTCTCCCTCCCCCAAGTCTCCTTGGCGCATGGGCCTCTTGGGGCTGGTGCCCTTGGCCCATATAGGCCAAGGCGCACCCCACCAGCCCATGTGGCCCCGGGTAGGTGGACCCCGGTGGAGCCCCGGACCCCTTTCGGCACTCCCGGTACAATACCGATAAAGTGCGTAAACTTTTCCGCGACCAAAACAAGACTTCCTATATATAAATCTTTACCTCCGGACCATTCCGGAACTCCTCGTGACGTCCGGGATCTCATCCGACTCAACAACATTCGGTTTGCTTCATACTCATATTCATACAACCCTAGCGCCACCGAACCTTAAGTGTGTAGACCCTACGGGTTCGAGACATGTAAACATGACCGAGACGTTCTCCGGTCAATAACCAACAGCGGGATCTGGATACCCATGTTGGCTCCCACATGTTCCACGATGATCTCGTCGGATGAACCACAATGTCAAGGACTCAATCGATCCTGTATACAATTCCCTTTGTCTAGCGGCATTGTATTTGCCCGAGATTCGATCTTCGGTATCCCGATAACTTTGTTCAATCTCGTTACCAGCAAGTCTCTTTACTCGTTCCGTAACACATCATCCCGTGATCAACCCCTTAATCACATTGTGCACATTATGATGATGTCCTACCGAGTGGGCCCAGAGATACCTCTCCGTTTACACGGAGTGACAAATCCAGTCTCGATTCGTGCCAACCCAATGTACACTTTCGGAGATACCTGTAATGCACCTTTATAGCCACCCAGTTACATTGTGACGTTTGGTACACCCAAAGCATTCCTACGGTATCCGGGAGTTGCACAATCTCATGGTCTAAGGAAAAGATACTTGACATTAGAAAAGCTTTAGCATACGAACTACACGATCTTTGTGCTAGGCTTAGGATTGGGTCTTGTCCATCACATTATTCTGCCAATGATGTGATCCCGTTATCAATGACATCCAATGTCCATGGTCAGGAAACCATGACCATCTATTGATAAACGAGCTAGTTAACTAGAGGCTTACTAGGGACATGGTGTTGTCTATGTACCCACACATGTATCTGAGTTTCCTATCAATACAATTATAGCATGGATACTAAACGATTATCATGAACAAGGAAATATAATAATAACTAATTTATTATTGCCTCTAGGGCATATTTCCAACAGTGGATGCATACAGTCATGAGTTTGGAAATCTAGCCTGTTATGCTCCTGAAGAGGTATCCACCGACGCCAAGAAGCAGGCAAGGTTCCGCAAGGGACTTAGCCCCGAGCTTCGCCGTGATCTTCGTGTGCACGCGTGCACCTCCTTCCAGAAGTTAGTCAACAAGGCCATCAGTGCTGAGACGGGACAGTCTGACTTTGAAGCTTCACGCAAGCACTCCCGTGACATTGGTTATTCATCTGGCTCTGGATCTCAGAAGCGCCGGGTGTGGATTCCAAGCACCGCTCTGCCACCCAGATTCACTCCGAGGCCATCCTTTGAGGCGCCTCGCCCCAACCAGCAGTTTGCACCGCCCAAGGCCTATGGCGGCCCCGCTGCTAATGTTGCTCCATGTCCCAATGTGATAACCTGTTTCAAGTGTGGGGAGACGGGTCACTACATCCGTGAGTGCCCCAGAACAACCCCAACCAGATCAGTAAGTCTGTTGGCCGTGGTAAGCCAGCAGGAAAGGTGCTCTACGCCAAACCAGCCACCACTGCTCGTGGCCATGTCAATTACGTCTCAGCTGAGGAGACCCATGAGGATCCCAACGTCGTTCTCGGTATGCTCCTTGTTAATTGCCATCCGGCAATTGTTCTCTTTTATACTGGAGCATTTCATTCATTTATTTCCGAGAGCTATGCTCGATTGCACAACACCACATTTTGTGACATGCACAGCTCCATGGTAATTCAAACTCCTGGATCTAAGTGGCAAACCTCTAGAATCAGCCATGGAAATAATATCCTTGTCGATAGATTAGTCTTCCTTGCATCACTAATAGCTCTCAAGTCCTCGGACATAAACATCATCTTGGGTATGGACTAGATGTCAGCCCATCATGCTAAGATTGATTGCTCTACTAGACCTGTTCAACTCACCCACCCTTCGGGCAAGACAGTCAATGTTTTGACCCGAGTGTCTGAGCGTCAGCTCTACTCCTTAAATGCCAACCCCTTCCGGACCTTGAAGATATTCCGTAGTCCGTGACTTCCCGGATGTCTTTCGAGGAACTGCCAGTGTTCCACCGGCGGAGATGTCGAGTTCGTGATAGACCTTGTTCCAGGAACTGTCCCAATCTCTAGAAGACCTTATAAGATGGCACCCCTAGAACTAGCCGAACTTAAGAAACAACTCGATGAGTCCTTGCAAAAGGGTTTCATCCGTCCTAGCTCTTCTCCATGGGCTTGCCCCGTCCTCTTCGTCAAGAAGAAGGATGGAACGGATCGGATGGTTGTAGATTACCGACCTGTCAATTTGGTCACTATCAAGAACAAGTATCCGCTCCCCAGGATCAACGACCTGTATGATCAGCTCGCTGGATCCTCAATCTTTTCCAAAATGGATTTGAGGTTGGGCTACCATCAAATCAAAATCAAGAACGGGACATTCCTAAAACGGCCTTTGTTACTCGTTATGGCCAATACGAGTACACCGTCATGTCTTTCGGTTTAACCAATGCTCCAGCCACCTTCTCTCGGTTAATGAACTCGATCTTCATGGAGTATTTGGATAAATTCGTCGTGGTTTACCTCGATGATATACTCATCTACTCCAAGAATGAGGAAGAACATGCCGAACATCTAAGGCTAGTATTGATGAAACTTCGAGAGCATCGCCTTTATGCCTAATTCTCTAAGTGTGAGTTTTGGTTGCCGGAAGTAACTTATCTAGGCCATGTAATCTCTGGTAAGGGCATTGCTGTCAATCCCGAGTGAGTTTAAGCCGTCCTTGACTGGACTCCACCTGAATCGTTCAAGCAAGTTCGGAGTTTCCTCGGTTTAGCGAGCTATTGCCGCCGCTTCGTCGAGAATTTCTCCAAGGTTGCTAAACCTCTAACTGAACTCCTCAAGAATGATAAAAAGTTCGAGTGGACCCCACAGTGCGAGTTCAGCTTTCAAGAACTGAAAAGACGCCTGACATCTGCTCCCGTACTCGTTCCACCAGATTTTTCTAAGGACTTTATTATCTATTGCGACGCCTCGCGACAAGGACTAGGTTGCATACTCATGCAAGATCGTCATGTGATTGCCTACGCTTCTCGACAATTGCGTCCACATGAGGATAACTATCCCACACATGATCTAGAGCTTGCAGCAGTGGTCCATGCACTCAAAACATGGCGACATTACCTTCTTGGTAATCGTTGCGAAATTTACACCGATCACCAAAGTCTGAAATACATCTTCACCCAACCGGATTTGAATCTCAGACAAAGACGTTGGGTCGAGTTGATTACGGATTACAACTTAGGAATGTCTTACACCCCAGGCAAAGCTAATGTCATGGTTGATGCGCTAAGTCGTAAATCTTATTGTAACAACCTGATGTTACAACAAAGTCAACCACTTCTCCACGAGGAATTGCGTAAGCTTAACCTTCACATCGTTCCTCGAGGATTCCTTTCCACCCTGGTGGCGAAACCCAACCTTACGGATCAAATGATAACCGCTCAGCGGTATGATAGAGGAATATCTCGGATCGGGGAGAACATTGCTAGCGGAGTTGCTAAGTGTTTCTCCATAGATGAGCGAGGTGTTGTCTTCTTCGAGAACCGCTTGGTAGTTCCCAAGAAACAACAACTACGGCAATTGATCCTTAAGGAAGCTCATGAATCTCCTCTCACCATTCATCCCGGTAGTACTCAAATGTATCAAGACCTACGCCAGAGGTTTTGGTGAACTAGGATGAAGAGAGAAATCGCTCAATACATTGCTAATTGCGACGTCTTTCATCGAGTTAAAGCAGAGCATCAACGGCCTGCTGGCACCCTTCAACCTTTCGAAATTCCTGAATGGAAATGGGATACAATCGGTATGGATTTCATTACCGGGTTTCCCAGGACCAAGAGAGGGAATAATGCTATCTTCGTTGTTGTCGATCGTCTTTCCAAAGTAGCCCACTTCCTACCCGTTCGTGAGAGTATAACCGCTAGCCAGCTAGCTGATTTGTACATCTCCCGAATAGTGTCTCTTCATGGTGTTCCATTGGAGATTAACTTAGACCGTGGAACACTACTCGGGAAAAGCCTATACACAGAATCTTACCAGCAGCGCGCTCTCAAATAAGGCGCTGCTGCTAATTAGCAGCAGCGCTTGATATAAAAAACGCGCCGCTGAAAGGAAAGTAGCAGTAGCGCTCCCACGCGAAACTGCGCTACTGCTCTAATTGCCATGACCTTGCAACCCAGCTAGTTATAGCAGTAGCGCCCTATAGTGAACCGCGCTACTGCTATAGAAGTTAGCAGCAGCGCGCTTCTAAGAAAATCGCTACTGCTATGATCAGCCCACAAGTTTAGTCCCACCTCGCTCTGCGAATAGGGTGTTTACCACCTTAAATATGTTACTTCGGAAACTATCACAACCAGCTCGTCTTCACTGAAATCTATGTGTAGAATTTATGGCGCAATATGATTCCTCTCCAGTTCCTACCGGAGTGGACTCATATTGACAATTCAGATTGTACACAAAAAGATCATTGATGGCTAATGTATTTTTTTATGCGTGCTTAGACTTAACAGTAGCGTGTTTCAGTAAAATGCGCTATAGCTACATTAGCTATAGCGTGGTTCCTAAAGTGTGCTACTGCTAGTTCGACTTAACCCCGCTCAAAATTTCACTAAGTCCTCCTCCTCCTGTTCCCCTGCTCCTCTATCACCGCCGCCCGAGCCCGAGCCTGCCCTCACCGCCGGCGCTCGAGGCCGCCCTCAACCTCACCGCTGCCGCCCGTCGCCGCTCTTGACCTCACCATCGCCGCTGCCTCCCCCACCCTCGCCGCTCTCGACCTCAGCGCCGCTCTCGACCTCACCATTGTCCGACGCCACCAAGGTACTCCCTCCTTCCGTGCCTCCTCCTCCCACCGCACCCTCCTCCCTCCTCCTCGCACCATGCCCTCCTCCCTCCGCCTGCGGCCGCCCCCTCCCTCCTCCTCCGGCCGCCCGCTCCCCTCCTCACTCCTCCCTCCCTCCCTTGTCTCTGTTCTTGCAAATCGTAGGTGTTTTGAATAAAATGAAAGTAAGAAAATTTAGGGCAGTATGATTAATAGTAGTTGTAGTTGAACTATTTTAGTTGTAGTTGAACTAGTTTAGTAAGTAAATTAATAAACTAGTTGAACTAGTTGAATTAATAGAACTAATGTATTTTTAGTAAGATAATTAATATAACTAGTTGAACTACTTTATTTTTTAGAAAGAACTAGTTTTTTAGTAAGATAATTAATATTACTAGTTGAACCACATATTCTATTTATAGTAAGTATATATTTAGTAAGAACTAGTTGAATTAATAAACTAGTTGAACATGTCATATTTATTGTTATTTTTTAGTTTAAGCAATTATTCGGGATGTATTAGTGATAACTTATACGGTTTTTGCTTTTGCAGAAATCAAGGAGCCGCTCCATCATCCCCGCCGTCGTCCCCGTCACCGACCCCCTCCGACATCGAGGTGAGACCAACCAAATATCCATGTATATCTTTTGTTGCTCAAATAGGATAGTGGTTGCCAAGTGGCCGTTCATGTTTTGCCGGAGTGTTGATTAATTTCTGTTCTGGCAAATTTCAGGCACTCGATATGTCCTTTTTTAGTACATATATTTAATTGTACAAGTTTAATCTTTGAATTATGAACGTAGGAAATGTCGTACACGGACGACGACAATCTCCCGGGGGAGTGCAGCTGGTGCCACGACGATCGAGGTATGTGCGACAGGTTCGTTGAGCTGGACGAAGATCGGCGCTTCAGCATTAAGCTCGAGGAGACCTTCGATGTTGAAACGGTACGCAACAACAACAAGAGTTTTTTTCGTAATTAAGCATGACTTCAACTATTTCAACGTCTAATTTTCATCTTTTACAATTCAACTAGCTTATCCCATGCTATGCAAGACGCTATGTCTTGGAGAGGATGGGTTTTGATGACCATGAAAATTTTGAAACAAAGAAAATGCACCTAAGGACCCATCATGATATGGATTTTGAAGTAAATCTGTACAATGCTCAGAGCGTAACCCATTTTGGTTGCCAAAATTGGGAAGCACTTTGCAAAATGTATGGTTTTCATGAGGGTATGATTGTCACCATGGATCTTGGTGATTCTGACATCGAGCAAGACAATATGGACATTTGGGTCCTTGTTGATACGCTTCCGATTCTACCGCAATGTGAGTTTCTCAAACATAGTTATTAACTAATTTATATTGTTTATTTCAAAATAGTTGACAGCTTATTTCCATTGACAGCTTATTTTGAATCTTCAAAGAATGTGCAGTAGATGGTAGACAGAACCCACTACAGTGGTGGCTCCGAATTAACTTATAAGGAAAAAAATCATCTGATCGCATTTTGTACTTTCTTTGAGAATTACAATACCTATTATCAAACTCCTCCAAATTATGGTGAATACGTGCCACTAGTGCACGTGTTGAACCACGATAACTTCTATGGAGATACCCTGGTAAGATTTCTTACTATTACGACATCCGTGCATCTTTTGCATACTTCGAAAACTAGTACATAATTGCTAACTACGAAGTTATTACTATGTTTTTCAATAGAAAATCCCGATGGATTGCATGCCTCATCTGATGTATTACAATGGTCGCCTTGAAGTTCTGAACATACAGCCAGGTCATCCTACGGATCTCACCTGTGCATATCGGATTTCTAAAACCGGTGAACACATGCTAATCAAAGAATGGAAAAAATGTTTGGACATTTGCAAGGAGGTTCTTGGAAGTAACATTAAGCGAAAGGCAAGAATTGGAGACAGGATAATCTCCATTCTCCATAATGGAGAGTCAGGGGCTATCTTGTTTTTTGCTATTTTACCTTAGAGAATATAGTAGGTCCTAAGAGAATGTAGTAGGTCCTATGAGGTACAATATATTTATTATGTCATACAATGTGTTAGAGTTGATGATGAGGAGTATTTGTGATTACGACTAGTGACCAATTTGCTATGTCATGTCTCATTGATGAAAACGATGATCTTGAGGAGGTGTTATATGGCAATGATGTATTATGATGATAAGTTGTTAATGATATGATAATGATGATACAATGTGTTTGGGTGAAAGAACCGCGGATTAGTTTCAAGTACTAGTCCACGGTTGTTTCACCTACTCATTATGATGTAAAAACAGTCTCTAAATTCCTGTTGTATGAAAAAGTGTGTAAAGGTGTATGAAATAGAACATGAAATAAAAAAGAAATAAAATACTAAATAATAGTAGTAGCGCGGGCAAGGAGGAGCGCTACTACTAATTACCAGCAGCGCTGCTCTGGAGAAGCGCTACTACTAGATCATTTTAGCAGCAGGGTCCAGTCCAAGGCCGCTGCTGCTAAGCTTAGTCAGAGCGCCTTATCAAGAGCGCTCTGCCCGGCGCCATCTTGATAGGCCTAAAACCCGCGCTGCTGCTAGGCTTTTCCCTAGTAGTGAAAGTCTCTTCACCTCTCGATTTTGGGAAAGTTTCCAAAATGCTATGGGAACTCGTCTCTCTTTTAGCACCGCCTTCCATGCTCAATCAAGTTGTCAAGTAGAACGAGTCAATCAAATTCTGGAGGATATGCTGTTGGAAATATGCCCTAGAGGCAATAATAAATTAGTTATTATTATATTTCCTTGTTCATGATAATCGTTTATTATCCATGCTATAATTATATTGATAGGAAACTCAGATACATGTGTGTATACATAGACAACACCATGTCCCTAGTAAGCCTCTAGTTGACTAGCTCGTTGACCAACAAATGGTTATGGTTTCCTAACCATGGACATTGGATGTCGTTGATAACGGGATCACATCATTTGGAGAATGATGTGATGGACAAGACCCAATCCTAAGCCTAGCACAAAGATCGTGTAGTTCGTATGCTAAAGCTTTTCTAATGTCAAGTATCTTTTCCTTAGACCATGAGATTGTGCAACTCCCGGATACCGTAGGAATGTTTTGGGTGTACCAAACGTCACAACGTAACTGGGTGGCTATAAAGGTGCACTACAGGTATCTCTGAAAGTGTCTGTTGGGTTGGCACGAATCGAGATTGGGATTTGTCACTCTGTGTAAACGGAGAGGTATCTCTGGGCCCACTCGGTAGGACATAATCATAATGTGCACAATGTGACCAAGGGGTTGATCACGGGATGATGTGTTACGTAACGAGTAAAGAGACTTGCCGGTAATGAGCTTGAACAAGGTATCGATATACCGACGATCGAATCTCGGGCAAGTACAATACCGTTAGACAAAGGGAATTTTATACGGGATCGATTGAGTCCTTGACATCGTGGTTCATCCGATGAGATCATCGTGGAACATGTGGGAGCCAACATGGGTATCCAGATCCCGTTGTTGGTTATTGACCGAAGAACGTCCCGGTCATGTCTGCATGGTTCCCGAACCCGTAGGGTCTACACACTTAAGGTTCCATGACGCTAGGGTTATAGGGAATAGATATATGTGGTTACCGAATGTTGTTCGGAGTCCCGGATGAGATCCCGGA
This sequence comes from Aegilops bicornis, assembly GCA_021605145.1. NCBI lineage: Eukaryota > Viridiplantae > Streptophyta > Magnoliopsida > Poales > Poaceae > Aegilops > Aegilops bicornis. The sequence goes on from CM038675.1 coordinate 852,907,311, forward strand.
CGTCACGAGGAGTTCCGGAATGGTCCGGAGGTAAGTATTTATATATGGGAAGTCCTATTTTGGCCACCGGAAAATGTTCGGGATTTTTCGGTATTGTACCGGGAAGGTTCTAGAAGGATCCGGAGTGGGGCCCACCTGCATGGGGGGACACACATGAACGTGGGTAGTGGGTGCAAGGCCCCACACCCTTGGTCAAGGCACACCAAGATCCCCCCTTAGAAGGAATAAGATCATATCCCGAAGGGATAAGATCAAGATCCCTAAAAAGGGGGGATAACAATCGGTGGGGAAAGGAAATGATGGGATTTCTTTCCTCCCACCTTTGCCAACGCCCCAATGGACTTGGAGGACAAGAAATAATCCCCCTCCACCCCTATATGTAGTGGGGAGGCGCATGGGAGCTGCACCCTTGCCCCTGGCGCAGCCCTCCCCCTCTCCCAAGTCCTCCTCCTCTCCCGCGGTGCTTGGCGAAGCCCTGCAGGATTGCCACGCTTCTCCATCACCACCACACCGTCGTGCTGCTGCTGGATGGAGTCTTCCCCAGCTTCTCCCTCTCTCCTTGCTGGATCAAGGCATGGGAGACGTCACCGGACTGTACGTGTGTTGAACGCGGAGGTGCGTGGATCTCAGATGATTTGGATCACGATGAGTACGACTCCTTCAACCCCGTTCTCTTGAACGCTTCCGCTTAGCGATCTATAAGGGTATGTAGATGCACTCTCCTTCCCCTCGTTGCTAGTTTCTCCATATATTGATCTTGGTGACACGTAGGAAAATTTTGATTTTCTGCCACGCTCCCAACAAAGGGCATCATGAGCTAGGTCTATTGTGTAGATTCTTTGCACGGTAGAACACAAAGTAGTTGTGGGCATTGATTTTGTTCAATATGCTTACCGTTACTAGTCCAATCTTGATTGGCGGCATTGTGGGATGAAGCGGCCCGGACCGACCTTACACGTACACTTACGTGAGACAGGTTCCACCGGTGACATGCACTTGTTGCATAAGGTGGCTAGCGGGTGCCGCCTCTCCCACTTTAGTCGGATCGGATTCGATGAAAAGGGTCCTTATGAAGGGTAAATAGCAATTGACATATCACGTTGTGGTTTCAGTAGGTAAGAAACGTTCTTGCTAGAAACCCATAGCAGCCACGTAAAACATGCAAACAACAATTAGAGGACGTCTAACTTGTTTTTGCAGGGTATGCTATGTGATGTGATATGGCCAAGAAGAATGTGATGAATGATATGTGATGTATGAGATTGATCATGTTCTTGTAATAGGAATCATGACTTGCATGTCGATGAGTATGACAACCGGCAGGAGCCATAGTAGTTGTCTTTATTTATTGTATGACATGCGTGTCATTGAACAACGCCATGTAATTACTTTACTTTATTGCTAACCGGTAGCCATAGTAGTAGAAGTAATAAGTTGGCGAGACAACTTCATGGAGACACGATGATGGAGATCATGATGATGGAGATCATGGTGTCATGCCGGTGACGATGATGATCGTGGATCCCCGAAGATGGAGATCAAAAGGAGCAATATGATATTGGCCATATCATGTCACTATTTGATTGCATGCGATGTTTGTCATGTTTATACATCTTCTTTGCTTAGTACGACGGTAGTAAATAAGATTATCCCTCATTAAAATTTCAAGAAAGTGTTCCCCCTAACTCTGCACCGTTGCGAAAGTTCGTCGTTTCGAAGCACCACGTGATGATCGGGTGTGATAGATTCTTACGTTCACATACAACGGGTGTAAGCCAGATTTACATACGCGAAACACTTAGGTTAACTTGACGAGCCTAGCATGTACAGACATGGCCTCGGAACACAAGAGACCGAAAGGTCGAGCATGAGTCGTATGGAGGATACGATCAACATGAAGATGTTCACCGATGATAACTAGTCCGTCTCATGTGATGATCGGACACGGCCTAGTTGACTCGGATCATGTAATCACTTAGATGACTAGAGGGATGTCTATCTGAGTGGGAGTTCATGAGATGAACTTAATTATCCTGAACATAGTCAAAAGATCTTTGCAAATTATGTTGTAAGCTCGCGCTTTATTTCCACTATTTAGATATGTTCCTATAGAAAATATAGTTGAAAGTTGACAGTAGCGATTATGCGGACAGAAAAAAACTTATGTCCTTAATGCACCGCTCAGTGTGTTGAAGCCCAAACGTCGTCTGTGGATGTTGCGAACATTGTACATACACGTTTTGATAACTACGTGATAGTTCAATTAAACGGTTTAGAGTTGAGGCACCAAACACGTTTTTTCGAAACATCGCGAAACATATGAGATGTTTCGAGGGCTGAAATTGGGATTTCAGGCTCGTGCCCACGTCAAGAGGTATAAGACCTCCGACGATTTTCTTAGCCTGCAAACTAAGGGAGAAAAGCTCAATCGTTGAGCTTGTGCTCAGATTGTCTGAGTGCAACAATCACTTGAATCGAGTGGGAGTTGATCTTCCAGAGATAGTGATGTTTCTTCAAAGTCATTGCCACCAAGCTGCTAGAGCTTCGTGATGAACTATAACAAATCAGGGATAAATATGATGATCCTTGAGATATTCGCGATGTTTGACACCGCGAAAGTAGGAATCAAGAAGGAGCATCAATTGTTGATGGTTGGTGAAACCACTAGTTTCAAGAAGGGCAAGGGCAAGAAGGGATACTTCATGAAACAGCAAATCAACTGCTGCTCTAATGAAGAAACCCAAGGTTGAACCCAAACCCGAGACTAAGTGCTTCTGTAATAAGGGGAACAGCCACTGAAGCAGAATTACCCTAGATACTTGGTAGATGAGAAGGCTGGTAAGGTCGATAGAAGTATATTGGATATACATTAAGTTATTGTGTACTTTACTAGTACTCCTAGTAGCACCAGGGTATTAGATACCGGTTCGGTTGCTAAGTGTTAGTAACTCGAAATAAAAGGCTACGGAATAAACGGAGACTAACTAAAGGTGAGCTGACGATATGTGTTGGAAGTGTTTCCAAGTTTGATGTGATCAAACATCGCACGCTCCCTCTACCATCAAGATTAGTATTAAACCAGAATAATTGTCATTTGGTGTTTGCGTTGAGCATAGACATGATTGGATTATGTTTATCGCAATACGGTTATTCATTTAAGGAGAATAATGGTTACTCTATTTATTTGAATAATACCTTCAATGGTCTTGCACCTAAAGGAATGGTTTATTGAATCTCGATCATAGTAATACACATTTTCATGCCAAAAGATATAAGATAGTAATGATGGTACCACTTACTTGTGGCACTGCCATGTAAGTCATATTGGTATAAAACACATGAAGAAGCTCCATGTTGATGGATCTTTGGACTCACTCGTTTTTGAAAAGTTTGAGACATGCGAACCATGTGTATTGGTGTATACGCATGAAGAAACTCCATGCAGATGGATCGTTTGGACTCACTTAATTTTGAATCACTTTAGATATGCAAATCATACCACATGGGCAAAATGACTGAAAAGCCTCGGTTTCAGTAAGATGGAACAAGATAGCAACTTGTTGGAAGTAACACATTTTGATGTGTGCAACCCAATGAGTGCTGAGGCACGCAGTGAATATCGTTATGTTCTTACTTCACGGATGATTTGAGTAGATACTGAGTGTATTTACTTGATGAAGCACAAGTCTGAATTATTGAATGGTTCAAGTAATTTCAGAGTGAAGTTGAAGATCATCGTGACAAGAGGATAAAATGTCTATGATATGATCATAGAGATGAGTATCTGAGTTACGAGCTTTGGTACATAATTAAGACATTGTGGAAATTGTTTCACAATAAATACCGCTGGAACACCATAGTGTGATGGTGTGTCCAAACATCATAGTTGCACCCTATTGGATATGATGCGTACCATGATGTCTCTTATCGAATTACCACTATCGTTCATGGGTTAGGCATTAGAGACAACCACACTCACTTTAATAGGGCACCACGTAATTCCGTTGAGACGACACCGTTGGAACTATGGTTTGGAGAAACCTAAATTGTCGTTTCTGAAAAGTTTGGGGCTGCGACGCTTATGTGAAAATGTTTCAGGTTGATAAGCTCGAACCCAAAGCGGATAAAATGCTTCTTCATAGGACACCCAAAAACAGTTGGGTATACCTCTAGTCTCAGTTCCGGAAGCAAAAAGGATTGTTTCTAGAATTAGGTCCTTTCCCGAGAAAAGTTTCTCTCGAAAGAATTGAGTGGGAGGATGGTGGAGACTTGATGAGGTTATTGAACCGTCACTTCAACAAGTGTGTAGCAGGGCACGTGAAGTTGTTCCTGTGGCGCCTACACCAATTGAAGTAGAAGCTTATGATAGTGATCATGAAGTTTTGGATCAAGTCACTACCGTACCTCATAGGGTGACAAGGATGCGACTTACGAGTGGTACAGTAATCATCCTGTCTTGAAGGTCATGTTGCTAGACAACAATGAACCTCTGAGCTATGAAGAAGCGATGGTGGGCCCGGATTCGACGAATGGCTCAAGGCCATAACATCCGAGAGAGGATCCATGACTTTGGAAGAAATACTTGATGGTCGTGGGACGTTGGATAAAGATGGATTTTAAAAGGAAGACGGACAATGATGGTAAGTATCACCATTAAGAAAGCTCGACTTGTCGTTAAAGATGTTTTCCGACAAGTTCAAGGAGTTGACTACGGTGAGGCTTTCTCACTCGTAGCGACGCTAAGAGTCTGTTGGAATTGGATTAGCAATTACTGCATGATTGATGAAATCTTGCTGATAGGATGTCAAAACATTGTTTCCTCGACGTTATACTCGAGGAAAGGTTGTATGTGATACAACCAGAAGGTTTTGTCAATCCTGAAAGATGCTAACAAGTATGCAAAGCTCCAGCAATCCTTCTAAGTACTGGAGTAAGCATCTCGGAGTTGGAATGTACGCTTTGATGAGATGATCAAAGATTTTGGGTTTATACAAAGTTTGTGAGAAACTTGTATTTCCAAAGAAGTGAGTGGGAGCACTATAGAATTTCTGATAAGTATATGTGAATGACATATTGTTGATCGGAAATGATGTATAATTTCTGGAAAGAATATAGGGTTATTTGAAAAGTGTTTTTCAATAGAAAACCTGAATTAAGCTGCTTGAACATTGAGCATCAAGATCTATGAGGATAGATAAAAAATGCTAAATGGTACTTTCAAATTAGCACATACCTTGACATGATCTTGAAGGTGTTCAAGATGGATCAGTCAAAGAAGGAGTTCTTGCCTGAGTTGTAAGGTATGAAGTTAAGAGTTAAAGCTCGACCACGGCAGAAGAGAGAGAGAAAGGACGAAGGTCGTCCCTATGCTTCAGACATAGGCTCAGAGTATGCTATGTTGTGTACCGCATCGAAGTGTGCCTTGCCATGAGTCAGTCAAGGGGTACAAGAGTGATCCAGGAATGGATCATTGGACAGCGGTCAAAATTGTCCTTGGAGTAAATAAGGACATGTTTCTCGATTATGGAGGTGATAAAGAGTTCGGCGTAAAGGGTTACGTCGATGCAAGCTTTAACACCTATCCGAGTGACTCTGAGTAGTAAACCGGATACGTATAGTGGAGCAACCATTTGGAATAGCTCCAAGTGGAGCGTGGAAGCAGCATTTACAATATGACATAGAGATATGCGAAGTACATACGGATCTGAATGTTGCACACCCGTTGACTAAAACCTCTCTCACAAGCAAAACATGATCAAACCCCAGAACTCACTGAGTCATAATCACATGATGATGTGAACTAGTTTAGTGACACTAGTAAACTCTTGGATGTTGGTCACATGGAGATGTGACCTATGAGTGTTGATCACATAGCGATGTGAACTAGATTATTGACTCTAGTGCAAGTGGGCGACTGTTGGAAATATGCCCTAGAGGCAATAATAAATTGGTTATTATTATATTTCCTTGTTCATGATAATCGTTTATTATCCATGCTATAATTGTATTGATAGGAAACTCAGATACATGTGTGGATACATAGACAACACCATGTCCCTAGTAAGCCTCTAGTTGACTAGCTCGTTGATCAACAGATGGTTATGGTTTCCTAACCATGGACATTGGATGTCATTGATAACGGATCACATCATTTGGAGATTGCTGTGATGGACAAGACCCAATCCTAAGCCTAGCACAAAGATCGTGTAGTTCGTATGCTAAAGCTTTTCTAATGTCAAGTATCTTTTCCTTCGACCATGAGATTGTGCAACTCCCGGATACCGTAGGAATGCTTTGGGTGTACCAAACGTCACAACGTAACTGGGTGGCTATAAAGGTGCACTACAGGTATCTCCGAAAGTGTCTGTTGGGTTGGCATGAATCGAGACTGGGATTTGTCACTCTGTGTAAACGGAGAGGTATCTCTAGGCCCACTCGGTAGGACATCATCATAATGTGCACAATGTGACCAAGGGGTTGATCACGGGATGATGTGTTACGGAACGAGTAAAGAGACTTGCCGATAACGAGATTGAACAAGGTTTCGTATACCGACAATCGAATCTCGGGCAAGTACAATACCGTTAGACAAAGGGAATTGTATACGGGATCGATTGAGTCCTTGACATCGTGGTTCATCCGATGAGATCATCGTGGAACATGTGGGAGCCAACATGGGTATCCAGATCCCGCTGTTGGTTATTGACCGTAGAACGTCTCGGTCATGTTCAGATGGTTCCCGAACCCGTAGGGTCTACGCACTTAAGGTCTGGCGACGCTAGGGTTATAGGGAATAGATATACGTGGTTACCGAATGTTGTTCGGAGTCCCAGATGAGATCTCGGATGTCACGAAGAGTTCCGGAATGGTCCGGAGGTAAATATTTATATATGGCAAGTCCTATTTTGGCCACCGGAAAATGTTCGGGATTTTTCGATATTGTACCGGGAAGGTTCTAGAAGGATCCGGAGTGGGGCCCACCTGCATGGGGTGACCCACATGAACGTGGGTAGTGGGGGCAAGGCCCCACACCCCTGGTCAAGGCGCACCAAGATCCCCCCTTAGAAGGAATAAGATCATATCCCGAAGGGATAAGATCAAGATCCCTAAAAAGGGGGGATAACAATCGGTGGGGAAGGGAAAGGATGGGATTTCTTTCCTCCCACCTTTGCCAACGCCCCAATGGACTTGGAGGGCAAGAAATAATCCCCCTCCACCCCTATATACAGTGGGGAGGCGCATGGGAGCTGCACCCTTGCCCCTGGCGCAGCCCTCCCCCTCTCCCAAGTCCTCCTCCTCTCCCGCGGTGCTTGGCGAAGCCCTGCAGGATTGCCACGCTCCTCCATCACCACCACACCGTCGTGCTGCTGCTGGATGAAGTCTTCCCTAACCTCTCCCTCTCTCCTTGCTGGATCAAGGCATGGGAGACGTCACCGGGCTGTATGTGTGTTAAACGCGGAGGTGCGTGGATCTCCGATGATTTGGATCACGACGAGTACGACTCCTTCAACCCCGTTCTCTTGAAGGCTTCCGCTTAGCGATCTACAAGGGTATGTAGATGTACTCTCCTTCCCCTCGTTGCTAGTTTCTCCATAGATAGATCTTGGTGACATGTAGGAAAATTTTGAATTTCTGCTACGTTCCCCAACATATGCTTCGAGCTTCCGTCATCTCTTTCGGCATGAATTGGGAGAAATGCCTTCCATTCGCCGAGTTCGCCTATAACAATAGTTATCAAGCTAGCTTGGGCAAAGCTCCTTTCGAAGTTCTCTATGGAAGAAAATGTCGAACGCCTCTTAACTGGTCAGAAACCGGGGAAAGACAACTCTTTGGCCCGGATATGATCCAGGAAGCAGAAGAGCATGTTCGCGTTATTCGTGAGAAATTGAAAACAGCCCAATCTCGTCAAAAGAGCCAATATGACGGCAAGCATACGCCTATGTCTTATGAAGTTGGCGAGAAGGCTTACCTTCGGGTTACTCCTTTGAAGGGAACCCACCGATTCGGTATCAAAGGCAAATTGGCCCCTCGATACATTGGACCCTTTCGCATTCTTGCCAAACGAGGAGAACTTGCCTACCAATTGGAACTACCTCCGCATCTTTCCAGAGTTCATGATGTCTTCCATGTTTCCCAACTCAGGCGTTGCTTCTCGGATCCTATTCGTGGAGTGGACCACGAAACGCTTGATCTCCAAGATAATCTCACCTATCGAGAATATCCTGCTCAGATCCTTGATCAAGCCGAGTGTACCACTCGACGCCAGAACATCAAGTTTCTCAAGGTTTAATGGTCAAACCATTCCGAGCAAGAAGCTACTTGGGAAAGGGAGGATCGTCTTCGACTTGAGTACCCCACCTTCTTTCCAACGGATCCAAAATCTCGGGACGAGATTCTTTTGAGTGGGGGTGAGTTGTCACATCCTGCTAGCCCAGCACTACAGCTCTGGACACTTGACTGGCCGGCATGTGTTTCACTTCGTTCCTGTGTCTGTCCCTTCGGGGAAATGTCACGCGGTGACATCCGGAGTCCTGCCTAGCCTGCTACAGCCCGGGTTACCGGAGTTCTATTAGCCCAGTGCTACAGCCCGGATTCATACGTTGATGACCGACATGCTCGATGTGATTCATGTATGACTGTCCCCATGGGTTAGCGCCGCTTTGGGTTCACGACTAGTCATGTCGGCCCGGGTTCTCTGTCATATGGATGCTAGCGATGCTATCATATACGTGAGCCAAAAGGCGCAAACGGTCCCGGCCATGGTAAGGCGACACCCGTGGGAATACCGTGCCTGAGGCCGCAAAGTGATATGAGGTGTTACCGGCTAGGTCGATGTGACTTGGAATCGGGGTCCTGACATCTGATCTGCGCTAGAGTATTGTTGTGATGATTAGTGGACTCGTGTGCGAAAAATCATTTCACAACTACTATCATTCGTGAGGGTAGAATAGCCAAGATCGTGCTGGCTTTGCCGTTGCCATAAAAATTCATTACCCTTGTTGATAAGTGCATGTATGGTGGGTGATTCTCAGAACATGTAAGACTCCTCACGTTGAGAGGGCCTCTCGAAATAAGAGCGCGTGTCACTATTTTAGTGATTCAAACGCTTTTATATTTCTCTCACGAGGAGTACATGTAGTCATGTTTGCTTACAACTGCCACGTATGAGAACACCGCCCTCCAGATGGGTTCTCTGTGAAATCTCGACCTGTCAGGCAAGTAACTTGCCGCCCCATGACCTCAGTGCTGCTGAACGTGGCGTGGTGATGGCGATCCGGCTCATCCCTTCTGTTTAGCGGTGGCGAAGGTTCATACTTGGACAAGCTTCGATGTGCTTGTATAAGGCTTGTACACGTTCTGAGTGTCGGGTCGTGTGACACCTAGTCTTGTATGTATAGTGTTATGTATGGTTTTTCGAGCTTTTTAAATAAATACTTTGAGCATGCGGTCTGCACAGTTTTGTATGTCCCGGCACTGTTCACGATTTGTTCACACTGCCCTCAACCATATTAAAATGATTTGGAAACTGATGCCTGGGATCAATTATTTAATCGTTCATTTGTGTTCTCTTTATGGGGAAATGTGCTCTAACAGCCTTTTCCATCTTCCTTTAGCTGTAAAGGCATGCCTCAAGGCACGTTTCACTGCTCATGGCACACGATCGCACTGGCCCGCTCAAATTCTCTTTTTGCAAAATGTTCTCAATTATCATCGATCTACACAGTTAGATTATGTTCAGTTCACAAGATCCTTGCATTCTTTCTCATTTCCTTTACGTTTCACCCCTACATCGTGTGGTTCAACTCCATCTTGCTATGCCGATGAACAGCCACTGCTCTCGTCAAGCCGGATGTCGCAATTAAGCGGCTGCCCTAGATCCCGGCATCATGGAGGAGCAAAGGAGGATCATGAGTGCAAAGATGGTGGAGGGAAAGATCTATCCCTCCCAAAAGCTATGAGGATTAGCGCGTTCCACTGTCCTCTTATGAGGCCCACCACCATGTCTTTCCTCCACCACCATGCGACTATCATCGTCTCTTCCTCCCTCCCTCCGCAAATGCCGTATCTAGGATGCCGCCCACGGTTATGGCACTTGGCCGGGGAACAGAAGCTGTTCATCGGCATGGCAAGATGGAGATTTGAGGATTTGCGGTAGAAGACAAGGAAAGAAAAAGAGGATCTTGTGAGAGGAGAAACCTGAACAAGAGATCCGTGAATGACTTCGCCGAGATCCACAGTGATTTGGTGAAGAATATCAAGATTCAAATCCGTGCGCCATGGAGGATAGGCGGCCCACGCTGGGTCAATGTACCCAGTATTCACCTGGGAATGATTCGAATTTTGAATTGGAGATGCCTCAAGCCAGATCGCGGGTAGTGGATGGGAAGCCTGGTCATCTCCAAGCCCGTCACAAAGGTAGTTGGGTACTGGGGAGGGGGTATAAATAATCTATACGGAGCACTGGCAGAATGCGCTAGCGTAGGTGTACGCTTCAGATACTTTAGTACTGATCCGGATGTGTATTCGTATGGTGTATGGCGCCGGAAAATGAAGATAACCTTGTCAACCAGGCTATGTGGTACATATAGGAGAAAAGTCCTGAACATACTTTCAGGGTGCAGGGTGCAGCACGGCCTCGACTACTACTTAAGGTCAATTGACTTATGAAGGTGCTACAAGCAGTTAGGAAAGGCCTGAACCGTGAACGCATTCCAGCTAGGTTTTTCTGATTTTCGAAGAACAGAGGGTCCTGTGGTGACGTGTAAGTGAGGCTATAATTCACAGGCCCATTGGACCCAATTTAACCCAAGATGCTCAAAAAAGTGACCAGAGCAGCGGCCCAGAAGGTCAGCGAAACATTATTAGCGAACAAAACGACCTTAGGTGCGGTTCAGAGGTAATCTAATGGCAGAAAATGATCTAAATTGACAATCAGACCTGTCAGGCTGCATGCTCAACATCGGAAACGCGATGGCCCCTGAGAGGCAGGAAAAGTGCCCGTTATGGTGGCGTATTCCCTCCGTCTGGAAATACTTGGCTTGAGAAATGTACTTGCTTCGGAAAATGAATGTATCTAAACTAAATACATCTAGATACTGTGCTTATCCATTCCTCCGACTTATCACCAACCGATAGACGGAGGGAGTATCTAAACACGGAGGAGGAGGAGGAAGAGGAGGATGAAGAAAAGGAGTCCCCGGCCAATATGCAAAATTGCTTCAGACCAACACATACTGCCATGTAGCGCTAGACTATGTGTTATATATTTCATGACCAGGAATGTGTCGTTGTCGGAGCACGTTCTGAGTTTGGCGAACCTTTCCTAACGTGCCAACGAGCACATGTACCATTGTTTTTTTTTGTCGCCCAAATAGCTCTTGCATACCGCCATTCATCTATTGTGAGCTCGGGCTCGCAGTTGAGACATCGTAGTAGCACCTTGACAGCCACATCACGCCCATTCTGATCAGGCCTACGGACCACCTCTTCACGGCAAAGTTTCTGGGTAAAGTTTTTTCGACGTAAATGATATTCAGTGGAAGATATGCCTTTTAATATCTTTAAAACAAAATCCTAGCCGCAAAAGCTATTTGGAGCATCGATTTTGTGCTTTTCACCACGCTTACTCACTGGCCGAATGTCGCTTTGTATGATGTGAAACCTTTTCGACGCAATCAAAAATTTGTCAATGTTTGCTAGATTTTATTGAAAAATTCCCATCAGTAATTTTGTTTTGATTTTTACTGGTTATCCAAGACTCGTGTATGAGCTCGGAAATTCAGTTTAACCGTGTCCCTCATTTATTTTCACCTTTCTTTAAGTTCAATACATGCAGATCTTTGATATTGTTGTCTGCTAAATGCTTGGGACATCTAGGCTTAAACTATTAATTAAGCCTGTAAATTGAAAAAAAGGGGAAAATGAGTTATTCTTTAGGACTCTGTCGAATTTGAATATTGACATTGACAGGTACCATCCTTCAAAACAAGTCCTAAGGGCAGTTAACTCCATTTTCCCACAATAATTAATACTATTCTCCTTTTCAAATTTACAGGCATCAATTCAAAAGTTTCATGTGTTGAACCAAGATAGATGATGGATGGTAGAACAGCATTTATGGCGAGTTTGCAAAAATACTCAATTAATGTGTTTGTTTTTCTTTAAAAAGTGTGTTTACTAACGCATTAATTGCAATGCATGCATGGTAAACGGGTGACAAAATAATTGACTCCAAAAATTATACATGCGGCCGATTAGTTTTTTAGTCTTAGTCATGTAGTGATCATTTAATGAACTCCTTCAAAATCCTCAGAAATTATGATGGAAGTACAAAATTAAGCATATAGAACTAATAGATAATTTTTACAGATAAGCTCAATTGCGATAAGCCTGGGAAATCAGGAAAGAAAGTATCACAGCTATGACACTTTCATGTCCATCATACAAAGCTTCCAAACAAAGCTTCGGCCATCTGGTCATGAAAGTTACTAACACATACTCTAGCACAATAGTATTAGTAAGGATCTGTTGGCCCATAGCTTTATGCAGTTACAGTCTTTTCCTCCTCCTCCTCCTCAAATAACAATATTCTTTCAGTGTTATTAAAGATATTCTGGGGATGTACTTCAGAAAAGAGACACTGAAAATTGAATCAGTAGTAATATCAAACAAATATTTATACCTACGACCGTGACTGAAGTCCTCTTGTTACTTAAACCTGAAAAACAGAAATCGCGAGGAGTCTGCCTCAATCGATGTATCCATGTCCAGAATTGGATCACTACACTTTGGCCCCTTTAACAGTCTAATGGTGCTTAATAGACTAAGCTGAAGCACGCAGCTCTCCTTGATAGCCGCAGCCATGACTGGTCGCAACTCATCGGTTTCAAATAGGTGGAGGAGCCTGGTGCGGGCCTGGTGCGAGGCGGCGTGGCGTGTTGTTGTGCTCGATCCCACATGGCCCACTGCGATCTGGATTTGTTCACTTAACACACGATCAGACCGTGGCGCTCCCGCCGACCAATCTCGCACGAAGTCGAACCAGAGCTGTCAGGCTGCCCTGAGATCGGGTCTGCCAGGGGACATAAACTGTACAGGGCTGCAGGGCGCGCTGCGATTTGCTATACAGTGATATGTCCTCATGTCCGCCAGATGATCTCGCATGACGAATCAGTTGTTCAGGATTTCAGGCCTCCCCATGCTTGAACAGACAATCCTCACCAGTCGCATCTGCCACTGATGTACAACTAGAGAGGCTGCAGGTCCGAGCAATGAGGTTTTATTAACCACCGCTACCATTAGCTTCGGGATGGAGCCGACGCCACGCTATTACCACGCCACGTTTCTCAACAGCGCGCGACACGTTTCAAACTTTTGAGTATGCAGCCTGATAGGTCTTAGTCGGTTCCGCAATGGGTAATGGTCTACGTGTCTGCCCTTGTCTCTATCCTGCTCCTGCATGGGGAAATAGCTTCCACGACAGACCATGTAATAGATTTCATAGAGAAGCTCATGGCATAATCATCGTTTAGACCGCCAACAGCAAACCTGAGGGCCCCTCTCAACTACTTTCATGGAAATATTGAATATAATATTGAATTAGTATTTGCGTACCAGTATAAGGAAACAAGTAAGATTATAGAATATAATAAACATTTGTATTCATGCCACTTGGAGCTGGGGGGGAGGGGGCACAATCTTGCAGAGTGATGCAATTGAGGCAAATCAAGCAATGCAAGAATGTATTCGCTACATATATGAAAAACCTGAATCCAAATTCAAGGGATTCAGGCAATCTTCACATGCAGCGACCGCCTGACATCAACTGCTTATGCTACAAGAAGCCAGTTGACCGACCAAGTAGTAAAATGAGTTTTTCATTAGGCCAAGAACAGGAGGGCTCAGGTGACGTAAGGACTATTTTCCTATATGTACAACCATCTGTATGACAAGGTTATAAGGAAGGACCGCCATATATACACCATCGGTCATACACACCATACATAGTAATAGCGAACAAAACGACCTTAGGTGCTAAAGCACAATCTAACTGTGGTGAAATGACTCATACATCTCAACAGTAGGCAACACCAAGCTCCTATAGATTATTTATCTATGCCTCCGAACCTACTGGTATACACTAAGTCGCATTTCCCATTAAGACACGAGGGCCTTAAACTGTGAGATACAACTACTACAATATCATTCCTGCCACGATCTAGCTTAGGCATCTCCTAGTAATCCTCAGAGATTACTCCCCATGGCTCGAGGAAGTGGAACATGAGGATCTGGAACTCCCCGGGTCACATTGCCAATGGTGGTCCTATGTGTCCATAAGGCGACAATGGAATGTGGTCTTCGGATCCCATACGTTCCCTGGTGGCAACCTTTCCTAACGACGTCCACATGTACCATTGTTTTTTTGTGTTATAGCCCAAATAGCTCTTGCATACCATTCATACTGGTTCCCTCGCAGTATGAGAAGGTCGTGACGGGTAGCACGTGACAGCACATCACGCCCATACTAAGATACTCAGTCTGGCATAAAGTGTGCATGCCGTGACAGTAGTGGCCCAATGGTCAGCACCGACGCTCAAAAAGTTGAAGATTCATCCATTTTTGTCAAGGGCAATCGTAACCATCACCATGGGAGGCGTCAGCCTGGCATGTAGCAAAACTTCGATTCGCTAACTGCAATTTTCACAACGTGCCTAGCTTGGATGATAGTCATCATGGAATAGGCTGGTCCTAAATCCAAGGCCGCATCTCATCGAGTTCAGAATTAACTGGGCCCATACCACCAAAGGATGGGCTCTAACACACATGCTCTAGGGTAGGGTATGGAGGGATATTTTCATTGTGCAAAAGGTACCGGTCTCGGGAAAATGAAATCCCGTTCTTACACTGCTCTCACAGTGATACTCAGGATACCATCCAAAACAAGTGAGGCAGCAAGTATCGGTCATCACGTGAATCAAATGGCTGTGAATTCAAAAGTTTCCATCAACCATATAGATCGATGACCGTGGTCAAACGGAATACCGAATGTGTTTGTGGGTGTCGGAAGCCATCTGAATTGCATAAAGTAATGCGTGCGATAAATAATTCTAAGAGAAATCAGACAAAGTTTTTTTTTTAGTCTTAGCATGTAGTGTCAATGCTCAAAAAAGATTTTGAGACATTTTGCAAAAAGAATTCGAGACTAATTGCCGATCAATCTCTTGTGTTCAAAAGAAAGCAAAAGTAGTAAGCTGACACTACCATCACAAAGGCCTGGGTGGAAGGATTAGGAGACATTTGCCAGTTAGAACAGGCTACAAGAGAATTAGTACATTCAGGAGCATTGCTTATGATCCCACACATACCAAGTATTTTAAATCATACGCATAACAGATGGTTATATGCAACACATGTATGGAAAAGAGATCACTGAACAAAACTCTTCACAACTCAAAAGTATTTATTTACGAAAAGTCTAAAAGCTCCTCTTTGTTACTTAAAGATATACATACAAGTAGGAGGATGTTTCACATCAATCGATGCCCATGCTTATCAATGCACTTTGCCCTCAACATACAAGCACATGTATAAGCTAATTTGTCCGCAGCCATAGACAACTCGATCGAAAGAAAAGAAGGTGCGGCTCGGTGCGGATCTTTTGTCTCGATCTCGGCCTGGTCTAGGGCCCTTCAATTACAAGATCAGGGTCACCACCAAGCACGCAAGTTACTTGTCAACATCGAGATATAAACTGTACAGTAACCCAATCGGAGGATATGTCCTCACAGATGACTTACGTAGTCAGTTGTTGCATTTCAGGCCTTATTACACAAACATGATTATATACATAATTAGAGAGGCTCTGTCATAAGAGGGCTTTATAAAGCCGCTTAGGATCACTAAAGGTACCACGCCACGTTTCTAAACGCCTATATTTCCAAACTTTTACATGAGGGAGTACTCAGCAAGTTCTACATCAGATCCTACTTGCTCCCGCATGCAATAGTTATCAACAAGGGTAATGGATCATTTATGGCAGCAAAACCTCAGAGTGTAGAATAGAAATATTGAATTAGTATTTATGCATTCAGTATAAGGAAACAAGTAAGATTATAGAATATAATAAACATTTGTATTCATGCCACTTGGAGTTCACAATCTTGCAAAGTGATGCAAATTCGAAAATCAAGAATGCATACATATATATACACCATCGGTCATACACACCATACATAGTATAGTACAAGCCGGGCTAAAGTACAACTGCGGTGAAATGACGATACATCTCAACAGAGGCATTCCAAGCTCCTATAGATTATTTATCTATGCCTTCGGAACTCAGTACACACTAAGTCGTATCCCACAAGACACGTAGGGCGTGGAGATACAACTACTACAATACTACTACTGCCATGATTTAGCTTAGGCGTCTCTGTAGTAATCCTCGTAGAGATTACCCCCATGGCTCGGAAGTGGAACATGAGGATCTGGGAACTCCCGGTCGCGTGGGACCTATGGTCCATAAGGAAACGGATGTGGTCTTGATCCCATGGCTGGTGGCAAACGACGTCCACGTGGCTGATGACATGGGAATACAGAAACTGCCATATATACACCATCGGTCATACACATCATACATAGTTTAGTACAAGCCCAAGCTGAAGTACAACTATGGTGAAAGAACAGTACATCTCATCAGAGGCATTCCAAGCTTCTATACATTATTTTTCTACGCCTCCGAAATGTGGTACACACTAAGTCATATCCCACGAGTCACGCAGGACTGTGGATGATATAATTGTTACAATATACTAGTGGTGCTATCATCAGCTCAGACATCTCCGTTGTAATCTTCATAGAGATTACCCCCATCTCTGAATGAGATGCTCCAGTATCGAAAAGAACAGATGCTGGATGGCAGTTAACAAGAAGCATACCAAGGACGACATTGGGATCATCATAAGCCTCCTCTGCTGAGACATAGTTAACATGGCCACGTGTTGTGGTGGCTGGCTTGGCATAAGGAACCTTTCCCACTGGCTTACCATGGCCAACGGACTTTCCACGCTGGTTGGGGTTGTTGTTTTGGGGACACTCTCGAATGTAGTGACCCGACTCTCCGCACTTGAAGCATGTCACCGTGTTGGTGCGTGGAGCAGCATTGGCGGTCGGTCCACCATAAGCCTTAGGCGGTGCATACTGTTGGGTTGGGAGAGGCGCCTCATAGGATGGCCTCGGAGTGAACCTGGGTGCCAGAGTTGTGTTTGGAATCCACACCCAGCGCTTCTGAGAACCAGAGCTGGATGAAGAACCAAAATCACGGGAATGCTTACGTGTAGCTTCATAGTCTGTCTGACCAGTTTCAGCACTGATGGCTTTGTTCACAAGCTTCTGGAAGGAGGTGCACTCGTGCAAACGGAGTTCACGGCGAAGCTCGGAGCTAAGTCCCTTCCGGAACCTTGCCTGCTTCTTGGCGAAAGTGGACACTTCCTCAGGTGCATAGCGTGCCAAGTTTCCAAACTCACGGTTGTAGGCATTCACTGTCAGTCTGCCTTGGGTGAAGTTGCAGAATTCCTCTCTCTTACGATCCATAAGACCCTCCGGAATGTGGTGTTCACGAAAAGCCGCGCTGAATTCTGCCCAAGTGGTAACCTGATCGGCTGGGCGCATAGCCTCATAGTTTTCCCACCAAAAGCTAGCAGGGCCCTCAAGGCGATAAGAAGCGTAAGTGACTTTGTCAGCTTTGGCTAGTGCAGAACATAGCTTATGGGTAATGCTGCGAAGCCAATCATCCGTATAAAGGGGCTCGACAGAATGATGGAAGGTTGGTGGGGTCAGCTTGATGAAATCATTGAGAGTCACCAAGTCGTTCCTCTGGTGACGTGCAGTATTCTGCTCGATGCGTTCTAACAACCGGTTGGTCTCGCGTTTATTCCTTTCTGCCTCCAACATGACTTCAGCCAAGGAAAGTGGATGGGGCAGATTCCCATCCCTAGCTTCACTGGCTTCACCCTGCTCCTGAACAACAGGGGTGCTTCGGGTGTTCACCATCCTAGGAAAACAAAGCAACGGTTTAGACAAGGATGACAAAACTCTCGCACAGGAATGCAGAATGTAATGGATGACATGGAATGCAGAGATGTTCATTTGTACGACATGGGAATACAGAAACTGCCATATATACACCATCGGTCATACACACCATACATAGTTTAGTACAAGCCCAAGCTGAAGTACAACTACGGTGAAAGAATAGTACATCTCATCAGAGGCATTCCAAGCTCCTATACATTATTTTTCTACGCCTCCGGAATGTGGTACACACTAAGTCATATCCCACGAGTCACACAGGACTGTGGATGATACAACTGTTACAATATACTAGTGGTGCTATCATCACCTCAGACATCTCCGTAGTAATCTTCATAGAGATTACCTCCTGAAAGCTGGACGTGATCATCTGGAAACAGTCGATCCTGTGGAGCTTGCGGTCCATAAGGACTCGGATGTGGTCTAGGTCTAGCGAACGGTGGCAGACGGAGTCCGCGGGGAGGGGTGATGCCTCCTACATCACGCCAGTCCATACGATCCGACAGACCAGACCGCACAGGTACAAATCCCTCATGTCCATATACCCAGCCTGCACGGCAGGTGCAAACCGTGTCAGGGTGGCCCAGTGGTCAGCTCGATTGTTGAAGAGCTCCAATCACAAGGCACGATTCTCACGGTCCTTGTCCTCAAGCATCTCTATGGTGGTGTGGAGTAGCGAATCCTCATGAGAGGAGTCAGTGTAGAGAGCCTGGTAGTAACCTTCTACCCAGGGAGTGATGCTGGCATATAGCGGAACTCAGTGTTTCAAAGCAAGGCAAGTCTAGCTCGTATGATAGTCATCATCGAGTAAGTAAGCAGCGTCCTGCACGGACATCTCGATGGTAACCCCAAGTCCATATGAGCAATGGAGGGGTTCAGTAGCTCCGGGATAGGAAGGGTATATCCTGACTGTGCAAATGTATTGACTTTGATTGAAATCTCGATACTGCTCCTCAACGGTATACTCAGGATACCATCAATAGCGAGCCTCGATCATCACGTGGACCAGCATGGTCGTGTGACCAGGTACATCGAGGCACCGAGTCAAACGAACCACTTGATTATGGGTGTGGGTGGCCATCTGAAAGCACGAAATAATGCAAAGACATTATAATTTTCTAGGAGAAATCGGACAACATAACGGCTATAAATGCTCAGAAAAAGATTTGAGACATCACAACAGTTTGCAAAACCACTCAACAACATCTTATTAAGGTTATGATTCAATAGCGGGGAGATCCTTCACGGGTCGCGCTGGCCTGGGGTACGCATGCAGGCTCGTGGCGTGGCGCGCCGAGCGTGAGGGCGTGCCTGCGTCCTTCTAGCGGTGGAGACAACGACTGGCACGGCCAGCTGGGCTAGGCCGGCTCAAGTGGCCCAGGTAACTTCCTCTCTCTCTTTTATCTCTTTCTATTTTCTAATTTTCTTTTTCTGTTTTTTATTTAGTAAAAATATTAAATCATTTCCAAAACTGCTGAAAATATTTGTGGGTACTATTTGGATTATTCAAAAGCCCTCAACTAGTTCCAGAATCATTAGAGCATTTAAAATATTTATAATAATTAAATACCCCGATTCTACTACTTTATGGCTTAATTCAAAAATCCAGAAATGACCTAGAAAAATGTGCATCATTTTTGGCAGAGGTTTTTACCCTTTTCAAAAATGATGAACTATTATGAGGGCATTTTGGTTTCATTGAAAATATTTTTAGTTGATCCTAGTATTTCAAAGTGGTGATAGGGTTTGTTGGATCCCCATTTCATATTTAGAGGAAAATTTAAACATGATGCACATGCAAGACTAGCCCAAGTGCAATGCTAAACTAGGATCGTGACAACTGCTTCACGCGGGACCTTATCTAGAGAGAGAGTGGAATACTTTTTCCGATTGTGCATTGCACTCATGCATCTAAAAACTGGGGCAAATTTAAAACTTCATCTAAACTTAGCCAAAACATAGAAGTTTGTTCTTAAATGCAAAATTGAACATGGCAGTTGCTCTTTTTATGAAGACGACTAGCAGCTGGGCCATGCAGTGCTAGGACGGCTGGGGAGTCTTCTCTCTCTTAGCCATTCTTTTTTTGTTTTTTTTTTCCTAAAAAATTTCAATCTGTTTGATTTGATTTGAACCTCAAATCATTTTTACCCTTCTAAAAAAGTTGTGTGTACTCCGTATGGACAAGTCTAGAAATTCTGATATGTGGAGTAGTTAATACGGATGTGTCCAAAGTTACACACCATATTTCAGCATTTCTAGATTTATATTTATTTTATAGAGAATATAAATTCAAACCAAATGCATTATTGACTTAATCCAAGGCCCAAAATAAATCCACTTGAAGCTCCAAAAAAAATTGGGTTTGAACCCTTTTAAACAAATTCTAAGGCTTTGCAAATTCTCTCAATTGAAGACTAAAGATATTTAAGCATGATGCAGGCACACAGACACACGTTTCTAAGCCAGTCCATAATGACAAGTTGATATTCACGCACATAGGTAGTAACACATGAATGTTGTTCTGAGATTGATTTTTTACCGTCGAGCCATGAAGTAGCTGTCAGTCGGGATCATCTGACGAGAACATACACTATACGGAAGCCTGACGCAGCCTCGAGGTGATCGATCTGCGTCTCCACTCTAGATCAGGGCGCGCGGAGCAGCCTAAACAACCATACATCAAAGTGCTGTTTTTCAAGGTATGCTCGAATGATAGAAGAAGAATACAAAACCACGAAGCAATCAGGCAGCCCAAGAAGATAGAAGAAGACCTACCGTTCGCACGCAGCGCGAGCTTGTGTGCAGCGGCCGGACAATACATAGCATTGCAGTAGGGGATGGTGCATGTGGTAGTAAGATCGAGTGCCACTACTTGTAGGAATGCCCTGAACTGACTCGACGGCAAGTGTCTCGGCGCGCCGCAACACGTCTCGGCGTGCAGGAGCCTACGTGTATGTCGATGTCCAGTGACTAGCGCATGCATGCAGCACAAAGCGCCACGCCCATGCAAACAGACACGGTCACCGCACCCTTCCAGGCCTCGGTAACAACACTTTTTGTGGCCAGCCTGCACCGCACCTGCAAAAATGACAAATTTGACCCCAGAGCCAAACTAATTCACAAAGTAAACTGTGTTTGAAAAAATTACACTCAGCTGATTTTTTGTGTCGCGTCCGAGATGTAAACGCCACACTATACTGTGCAGCGCCTGACTGACAGGTGTTACACGTCTTGTCATCGTTGCACCCTCAAAAATGCGCCTCGCCAGAGCCCGTCTCCACCTTCTGCGCCTCGCCGGAGATTGCCAGAACGGGCGCATCTGGCTGGACCGCGCCGCTGCAGCCCGTCCCCGCCTTCTTCAGATCTCCAGCGGAGGAAGCACCGTGCTGGACGCCGGCACGCCCTCTCACAAAGGTGCCCGCAGCGACCTGTCGCGCCTGCTCCACCAGATCTGCGTCCCAATCGGGGCGCTCGCCTCCTGCGTCCGCCATGGCGATGGGGAGGATGCAGTGAGGGAGACGAGTAGGTTGGAGAGGAGAGGGAGTAGGGAGTGGAGAGAGGGAGACGATGCAGCGGGGGGAAATGGTGGGCGATGCGACCGGAGGTGGTTGCCGTCCATATTTATATGATGGGACGATTTTGGCAACTACCCGTGACACGTGCTGCCCCACGCGCGGGCGGCTTCACGCGTACACGAAAGGCCTTCGTATACAAATATATATACGGCCGGGCATACGATCTAACCGGGCCCGTACGGGCCTCCCAGGGCTCCTCGACGGCTATACGCGGGGGCAACAAAGACGATCGTGCCCCTCGTTATGAATAATTTTTGGTTTGTCCTGGCCGTCGATGTGTTTTTTCACCTCGCGTTCAGCCCACGGGGGAGCACCGGAGCAGAAACGCAGGGACAGTGGATGTGCACTGCATCCCGCCCCTGATTTCCCTCGCGACTGCTCTGTGCTCCCGACGATCTATTATCGCCGCCTTTCATAAAGTGGTCCACCCTAATTTTTCAATATGTTTGTAAGATCATATTGCTATTGATCAATTTCTATTGTGCTATTGGTTTAAAATTTCTATTGTGTAAGACCATAGGTCCGCCAGTGGTTGTATTACGCCAACACGAACCTGCCTGATACACGTTTGTTGTCATAATGACAAATAATCCCAAGCAAACAGACAGGCTATAGTATCATCATCATCACCGTCTTGATATTGATTAGAGTGGCGGCTAGAAACTGTAATCACTTACTGTTATTGGCGGCTAGCATTCCCTAAGTGGACACGGGATTCGTTAAGCAGTAAAGCCGATTCAGAATCCGTAGTGTATTAGTACAATCAATTATTGTTGCTGGGAGCATATTAAGCAAAGACAGGGGAAGGGAGGGACCTTTGGCGAGGCTGGACTGCGCGGAGGAGGCGCGTGGCAGGGGAAGGGCAGCGTGCGGCGGCTGTCCACCGCCAAGTCCCGTGATGGCGAGGGGTAGGCATGGCCATGGCGGCCGGAGGGAGGAGGGCGGCGGTAGCCATGGA
This sequence comes from Aegilops bicornis, assembly GCA_021605145.1. Classification (NCBI taxonomy): domain Eukaryota; kingdom Viridiplantae; phylum Streptophyta; class Magnoliopsida; order Poales; family Poaceae; genus Aegilops; species Aegilops bicornis. The sequence goes on from CM038675.1 coordinate 852,929,934, forward strand.
GATAATTAACCATGGTGATGGAGAACGTAGGAGATTAATTAGATTGGCTGGCTTTCGCCGTTGGTTCATGTCTTCTTAGATCGAACCACATGGTACTGCTTGCAACTGTTGTGGCAAGAGCAGTGGCGAGTACGTTTTGTTACAAGCCAGTGCTATTTCTCCAGTGTAGCAGTTTTCCAGTAGTGAGTGGGAGGAGCAGTTTCGGGAGGCGCTGGCCGACGCGGCCTACAACCTCCAGCTCTTCCAGGAGCACCAGCAGGCAGAGGAAAAGCTCGCTGTCGTCAGGGCAATCACGCTGGACGTGGACGTGGTGGAGCAGGCGACGCTGGTCGAGTCCTACCGCTCCGCCCGCGAGATCCGCCTCGACAGCCAGCATTAGGCTGAACAGGAGGCGTCCTACAAGCAGTTCGACAAGGTAGCGGACGAGGTGTGGGGCAGGACCGACGACGAACAGGACATCACTGGCTCCACCAAGGTCGCGTCCCACAACCACGACCACGAAGCGAGCACGTCCGCGGGCATCGCCCGCAGCAAGGAAGAATAGTGCATGGTAGGTCATCGCCGCTGGACTCTTAGGAAGGCCACCGCTCTTCCCCTCCGCCTGAAGCCAAGGCTGATAATCGGCGGCCAATCAGTCGCTCAAGTTGCGGTGGCTAGTGTCCAATACTCTGAATTAAGGGAATTCTCAGGGGCACGCCGGAGCATGCACCTGCTAACCTCTGTTCGGTCCTCCTATTGCCTCACGACAAGTAAATTTATTGAATCTCGCATGAGGATGTATCAAGTTTTAACGTTTTATTTCTCAAACTTACAATTGTGACTTTAACAATTTTTAAAAATTTGTGATTTTGTCAATCGTTCATAAGTTTTTTGGGGGAAAAACGTTCAACCTTTTCATCTTCAATCATGGGAGCACAATGAACAATATAAATAATAAAAATTACATCCAGATTCATAGGCCAACTAGCAACGACGACAAGCAGTGAAGCACAATAAATTCCAACAGTTGAATTTAATGAACTTTTAATAAATCATCAAAACTATATTCAAAATTGATGTTATTTGAAAGGGTTTGTCATAAACAATACAAGTCTAAAAACAAAACTTATTTTTAAATTTTGGTTGAAAGGATATGAAACTTTGGAAGTCGGAAGTTAAAAGAAAAATTACTCAGGAGAGGCTCGGTGCCCCCGCACGTTCCTGCCACAAATCCTTTCCAACCAAATCATGAGTGTTCGTGACTTAGATTATTAAAGAAAATTGTTGGGAAATTAGGTATGAGAGCTTGCATTCATAACCTAAGAGGCATTTTGTTGATTGGAGGTGTTTCAGTGACAGCGTGCGAAGATGGGTGACAAGTGGGTAAGTATCAGGTGCTCCAAAATTTCATATGCTCCCAAGCACCAACATTCATCTAAATTTGATTTTGTAAGCGTTGGAAGCATGGGAGCATATGAAGGTTGGGAGCACCAGATATTCTCCCAAGTCTACCCTGACAAGCACATCGTTTAGCTAATCTTGATACATATGGAGGGATAACACCGCTTATTGGATGAACTACTTCTTTCACGACTAGTATAAATCTAGCTGCGCACCAACCTGTAGTTGGATAGTTAACTATACAATGGTATCCCCTCACATTAGGATGCAAGTACTAGACTTACATTAGTGCTCGCATTTTTTTTTTCATGTCCTCTGGTGATGTGTGCTCAGTGTACATGCACGAATAGGAAAAGACGAGGTGGATCGTTGCAACACGTCCTCCGTTCAATTTTTTGTTAGAACTTCCTTGGCTCATCTAAATTGGCCAAATGAGTCATCGTCTATTATTTCATGTATGGCTTTGAAAACTTTTGTCTGAATGCACAAAACTTGACAAATATTAGTCATTTTTAGCCGGTTTGAGAGAGACCGAGTTGCTCGACATATGTCAAGGTTTTGTGCGCATAGATTGAACATGTGAGGTTGTTTCTATTTAAGAGAGTCGACATAAAAAATATGAACAAATATTAGGATCTAAAAATGTTTGGATTGAAAATATACGATATCATCATTCATGCTAATTATTTGGATAACAAATACACTGTATGCATGTGTCGATGGCTAACTACTAACCCCCACCCATAAACCAGGAAGTGCAAATTTGACAAATAGAGTGACAACTAGCACGTGCGAGATCTGATGACACATCACTTCATACACTCTAGAATTCTCTGTTAGTTACTCCTTAGCTTGATAGTTTTTAGTTGCGGCTAAGCTTGATAATCATGTACTCTAGATTACTAAGTTCTGTAGATATTTAAGGATACTATATGAGTAAGAATGCATCTAAACGCAATATGATATATTGATGCGTATAATGATTTTCTGAAGTAATGTGATACTTTGGGCTTGCTCTACTCTTGGTGAAACCCATTATGAATAAATATTAGAAAACAAAAATAAATATGACAATTACTAACCAAATATGATTTTGGATTAACACAAGAAAATATAGTTGTGATGACAAACATTAAAATTATCTACAAGTTATATCTTTTATTGTACAGATGCATGGTATATTTTTAATTTTGCTACTATACAAATTATCGTAATATATTGTATACGTATGTGTATCTATAAAAATAATACTATTTAGTTACAAGATGAGCTACAACAAAGTATAAAAGTTAAATATAAACAACCAAAATGAGATTATTTACATTTCGCAAAAATAGTACTTTATTGGGTTACTATGTATAGTGTTTTTTATGTAATTCCGAATTGCATTATTTAAAAATATAAATATTTAAAATTTCCTGAAAAGACAGAAGAGACAGGTGAGCTGAGCCTCACTGCGAGACCGACTATAAAAGGAGAATATTATGTACGGAGTCGTGTCGGATTAGTAAGCAGAAAGATGTGAAGTGTGCAAATTTGAACATGTGTTTAAAAAAAGAATGTCATAGTTAATCTAGTACCCACGGGCAAATCCCAGATTTAAAATTGGGATTGTTAATAAGAAAATCACAGTGAATTAAAAGTTTTTTAATTTTTTTATTAATTACTTTTAACAAAAATAAAAATAGGAGTTGTTTGAAATTGTGACTAAACAGAACCTTTAGAAAAAAAAATCTATATGGACAAGTCAAGTAAATAAATAAATTCACTACTCCATAAGACAATCCAAATATTCGAAATGGGCATGAAAGACAACTAATATGAAACTCAAATAACAAAAAAACATAAATTGAAATAGAAAAATCAAGATGGGATTTAATAAACAAGGCTATGAAAATATTGGAAAAAATTGATCTCGATAAGCCCTAAGTAAATGTCTAAACTTCTGGTAATACTAAATGATGACCCGTGCATTTCGATGGGATATTATAAAAGAATTTTAGGTGATTGAACTTGTGGATGTGTTGATTCATATGGATGGACTTGAGATGAAAAAAAAAGAGTTATGAGAAACATTAGCACACCGCAAGGGGAAATGAAATAAGTTAAAGTAAGTTAATATAAATGGCATCTGAAGGTACTTTAAATGGCAGTGCAGCCACCTCACACCACATCGAAATATACAATGAGAAGTTCAGTTGTGATATTTATATATCTAAATATCTTGAAAGTAAACAAATCACAATTGTTTCCTACTGAGTTGTGTTTTACTGACATGTAAAAAAAATGGAAGCTAAGTACATATAATTGAACTTAGTTATAGCATATGAAACCTAGACCTTGAAATTATACAAAGGATAGGATTCTGCTTTGGAGCTATATAAAAGAAAAATTGTCAACAACATAATAACTGAACCTTCAAATTACTTGTCAAATGCACAGGCATAAAAAGTGGGATGCATAGGGACAACAGTTTATTTGACAGGAATTGTTGATAAATAAGACATATTAGTACTTTCTGAATTATATTTAACTGAAGCTTAAAATTACTTCTCAAATGACCATTCATAAAAAGAGGGATGCATAGAGACAACACTTTAGTTGACGGGAATTGTTGATAAATAAGACGCATTAGTACTTTGTGAATTATATTAAGAAAATCTAAAGGGCAATGATAGTATGCATCATTTCAGAGGATAATATAATGCCAGTTGAGAGGCACCACTTATAGGCATATCCGCTCTAGGCCGGCCCATTCTCTTCGGTTTTTTCAAAGGGAGTGCAGCAACCACCAGGCCACTCACCCACTCATGTACGACCACTTTCCTTTGTTCTTCTATTTCTTCTCTTCGGTTCAGATTGTTTCTTTTTCTTTTTTCTCTTTATTTTTTTATTACCATTTTCCCTTTTTGTTTCTTTCATGAGTGGATTTTTAAAAAAAAATCTTGAACATTTGTTTCAAAACCGGCGAACTTTTTTTTCAATTTCGACGGACATTATTAATATATGATGATCATTTTTTCAAATTCCATGAACTTCTTCAAGTTGAATGAGTTTTTTAAGATTCGATGAACTATTTTTAAATTGATGAACTTCTTTTCAATTTCATGATCATTTTTTAAAATCCGTGAATTTTCTTGAATTCACGAGTTTTTTGTTTTTTGCGAATTATTTGATTTTTTTATTTGTTTTTTGCCAAATGCGATCGAGCAAACTAGGAAAAAAAGAGAGCAAAATCTACATGGGCTGTTTGTTGACGAATAGGAGCTCCCCAGCTTATATGCTTGAGTTTAGAATGCTATTCATTGACGATAAGATTTCTCATATGCATGCACATGATCATAGGTACTTGGTTGAGGAGGTATTGCTAGGTGGACGGCGGCATAGTCCAAGGACGACAGCCTCGTGAGAAGGGCTTGCAGACGTCAGGGGATGTCTGGGCGGTGGCTGGAGAGGTACAGCTGCAGCAACGGACGAAGAGTGTGCGGATGAAAGGAAGGGGAGCAGTGGTGGACTCGGAGAAAAGAGGACCGGTAGGGGGATTTCAGTAGGCCTGGCGTGTCGAAGTCCTACGTGGCTGGTGTCCGGACTCCCGCAAAGCCTCCCCTGATTTTGCCTTCAGTTTGCGGGAAGAAGGACGTCCATACCGGCCCGCGGACGAATACCGGACGCATTATATGGCAAAACACGTCCGGACCGCACGGATGCGGACGGTTTGAGGGTCGGTGTTGTAGATGCCCTTACACCTCCTATTTCATATTTGAAGGAACGGTGCTGTTTGCAAACTAGCTACTTTGTCTGCAGCTCTACATTGCATTAGTAATACCCTGTTCTTTTGTGCCCCAGCACATTGCCATGATAAAAAACGAAGACACGGTGCAGTGCGCGTCATGCAGTTAGGAGATAACCCGAATGATCAAACATGTTTTGTTTTGCTATTGTGCGAAAACCGTTCGATTTAGTTGTTCTGTTTTGTGGGCACCATACCACACACAGGTTATTCTGGAACGGGGGTAATTTATAGGGAGTAAAGAAGCGAAACTGTAACGTTGATTCGTCACAGACATCATATACATCAAGCTACATCAAGTCAATTATTCAGTGCACTGTTGTGTTGTGGTGTCTTGAATCCGAGATCAATACGAGCACACTTGCTATGTACAACCTTGGAGCAGAGCACACTATGACATATTATTATGTTTCAGGAAAATTCAGAGAAGCCGGCCATGTCACCGGCCATTGACTGGCAGTCCATTCTCCCTCCAAGTCGGGAACCCTCCGGCGATGTCGGTCACAGCAGTGAAGCCCTGAAAGAAGAAGACTGATTCACCATCATGTGTCACAGAGCCGGCAGGTGAAACCATAGCTACCGATGGTGAGATAGATAGATAGATAGATATGGTAGTGCTAGTATTTATGCTTACAGCGGAGCAGAGTTCGGCTGCTGCCATGAGTGACCTCTTGCCACTTTGGCATCCCTGAAATCGACAAATGAAGTTTTCTCAACACAAAAAACACTCAACTGAAAGAAGAAAGAAAAGAAAACGTTTAGGATCAGGGCATGCGTACGATGATGATCTCGTCGTCCCTGCTTGCTCAAGAAAGTGCGAGTTCTTGGCCATTCCTGAGCCGGTGCTATGCATGTAGGGGGTGTTCACCGCTCCTACCGAATGCCCACCACCAAACTCACCCTCCGTTCTATACAAGCAGCAAATCTGATCGGATGATGCAACCAACCTTTTTTATGTACACAAGGTTACTGTGAACTGAATTTTTCCTGTCAGTTAAGTTGAGAGAACAGAATAATAGTACAGGGTAGAGGGGCAAGTGGTTATTGTTGTGTGGGTTGTGCGTTGGATATGTACGTACCTGACGTCGAGATAGCGGTGTCCCGCCAGCTGCAGCTCGTAGGCGACGCGCACCGGCACCGACGGCGGTACGGCCACCTCCACCTCCTCCGGCCGCAACGCCGCGACCCCGGTGCCGCCGTATCTGGAGACGAAGCAACAGGCGTGTAAGAGTTTGTCCGTGGATACTAGATGGATGGAAGGTACAAATTACTCCTACTCACGGTACCTGACTGAGCCAGGCATCCTCCTGGTGGCGCCCACTGAGACCGCCCAACCGCCGCCATGACCCGAGGATTCGCCCTCGTGCGCGCGGCACTGTGCCGCAGCCTGCGGTCAAAACAGAGCGCGTAGAGCACTGTCGGCGTGATCGAAGAGACGAATATTGGAAAAGCAGGCCAGATTGGGGATTGTTTACTTACCTGTAGGAGGTGAAGGCGAGGGGCGGCCGGTGCGCGGGGAGGGAGACGCCTCGGGCAAAGGAGTACTCGGACGCCATTATCTCCAGTCCGGTTGGTTCATGGCGACGGTTCACGCCTGTCCTGTCCTCGCCTCCTCCGACGTATAGATGACTGTGTCTGTGACCGACTCCATCGACTGGAGAAATATCCATTCCAGTGTCTGGTTATTTCTGCTACGTTGGTTCCGGACCACGATCACGTACTAGTCTGTCTGGGCTCTTGCATCCACTCAAAGGTGACGCGCGTGTTGCCTCGCTGTTCCTCGGTCGCCAGCTAGTTGTTTTCTCAACAAGTGTACGCATGCACTCGTACATACCTATGTACGTATACACTCGGTTTTATAAACACACACGCACATCCTATCACTAAGAGCACCACCGAGAGACTGAGCAGACACATCATGTTGAGATTGCGGAGGTCGCCAGAGACGTATTCGTCGTCAACTGAAACGTCTCTTCCCATTAAATGCACGTCACCGAAAGTTTTGTAATAAATCAAGGAAATGCGAGCAGCAGTGTCAGGACTTGAATCGTTTCATCCTGTATATATTGTTATACAGTAAAAGACTTTTGTGTTATTCCCTAAGGGCATCTTTCTAGTTTTCAAATTTTCAAAACCCCTCCGGAATCCTAAAGTCCCTCACGGGTTGTACAGAAGGGCAACGCCGGAGGCGATCAGAATTCCAATCTACCAGCCAAGAGAACTCCATCCCGGTCGCACCGTTCACCCCGCCGCCAATGGAGCCGCTCGATGACGGACAGCCAATTTTGTTCGCACCACCGGGAGCACGTTTATATTAATGTGAGTATCTTCCACACCAAAAGAGAGCATTGAATTACGTTGATATTCAAGTGAGCCCCTTCCACTGCCTTGATTCATTGACGTCCCCGGCACCTGGGCGCCGGAGCACGCAGAGGCTTAGTGGTTCAACCTCACGACGGGAAACTTAATCATTTATTCCATGTTGCTACAATTCTTCACGTGCTTACGCTTTTAACTCTAGTCAAATATTTTACAATCAGGCAACAAATATCCTATCAACGTGATAAGGTAAATGTCGCTAGTGATTTCTTTATGCATGTTTCTAAAATTTCATTTATAATAACAAGAATGATTTATGTTAATTTTCTACTTTTTTTAGGGGAACTTGCAACTTTATTTAAATTAAGCAAAGGTTGGGATCTCGTCCGCTACAATATGCATAATGTAGTCTGGCGGAAAATCAAAATAAATAGTACTATCATTACACACCCCCTCTCTAGCTAAACCATGCGCTGCTCCATTGGCAGAGCGCCGAACCCAAGAGATTTTGAACTCCTGCCGAGTTCTCAATAGTTCCTTAATCTCCTCCACAACCGGGCCAAACACCGAGAGGTTCCTGCCTTCACCTTGCAGCATAGCCACCACCTCCTGACTATCCAGCTCAACGTGAAGTCGTTGCACGCCCATAGTAATCGCCATTTGCACTGAACTTTCCGCTGCCAGAAGCTCCGAGAGCTGGGGGTGGTAGGCACCTGGGAACCAGATCGCAGCTCCTCCCCTGAAAGCACCATGGTGATCCCTGAGAACCACTCCTCCTCCCCCTTTGTCATCCGTTCGGGCCGTCGCTCCATCCGCATTTGCCTTGGTCCATTCCGGCTCCGGTGGAAGCCACCTTTCCGGTCGCCTTGGCTCCTTGATCAACGCCTCCTTGGAGTGAACTAGACACCGTTCCTGTATATAACAGTGAACTTTCTCTGCCAACTCATGAGCATCTTGGATTCTTCTTCCGTCCCTAGCATCATTTCTTGCACAACAAATCCCATACAAGGCCTGGACCATCGTTTCACGCTCAGCCCCGCTCGCTTCCGCGAACCAGGCCTTGAGCCACGCCACTAGTTCAGACAGAGAGCCATCCATCGCCGGTGGCCTGACTACAGGCTCCCCCTTGTTCTCACACAAAAATTTCCAGAAGAGCTCGGAGTGGGGGCATGCCCAAAAACGATGGTATAGGGTTTCTTCTCTCCCACAAGCGCAGCAGAACACACCCGGTTTGATACGTCGGCGGTGCAGTTCGGTTCCGATACCTAACCATTCTTCAGCAGCCTCCAAGTATGGATCTTGGCCTTCCCCGGCGCATTAGTGTCCCATAAAGTGAGCCAGGCCTTGTGCTCATTGCTGGGCATCGATGATTCCGGCTGTCCGGTTTTCACGTCCCGTAAGCTCATGCCGAAGTGGTAGGCGGACTTGACAGTGAACTCACCATTCTTGGTGAAGTTCCATGCAATATAATCTTGCATGTTCGCGCCCCCCCCCCCACCACCACCACAATGTGCTTGATATCCTCAACGTCACCTGGTGTAAACATCATCTCCAGCTTCTCCATATCCCATGCATCACCAAGCTCATTTAACAAGCGGCTCACCTGCGTAATACCTGGGATATATTGCTGTCCGAGCGGTTCAAGGCTACTTTGGCGCGGAATCCAGTTATCATGGTGGACCTTGATGGAAGAACCGTCCCCAACTCTCCACACAATGCCCTCCCTTAAGAGATATCGGCCATGTATAATGCTTCGGAAGGTGAAGGAACCACCTGTCGGACAAGTTGCATTCATGATTGATCCGTCCGGGAAATATCTTGCCTTACGCACATGCACACAACTCGGGAACTGAAGTATTCGCCATGCTTGGTTCGCAAGAAGAGCTTGGTTAAACACCTCCGCATCCCTAAAACCCATTCCTCCTTCTCTCTTTGCCTTACACATTTTCTTCCAAGCCAGCCAATGCACCTTTCTCTCCCCATTTGGTTCTCCCCACCAGAAGTTAGACGAGATCGAAGTCAAGTTCCAGCACATGTTCTTGGTGAGTTGGAAGCAACTCATAGTGAGAGTTGGTGTGGATTGTAGGCCTGACTTAACCAGAACCTCTCTTGCTGCCTTGGACAAACCTTGTCCTTTCCATCCAGAGACCTTCCCTACTGAACTTTCGTTCACATATTTGAATGTACCATCTTTGGATCTCCCAACCAGTGTTGGCAGTCCTAGATATTTTTCACTCAGCGTCTCCGAGTTGATTCCAATAATACCCTGAAGTTCAGTCTTGCATGCATTTCCACAAAATTTCCCAAAGAATCTACTTTCTGTTGTATATGTCGTAAACGTTGCACGGGGCCAACAAGAGACCAATCTAGTAAATTTCCATCAACCAAGACTACATCAAGTAAAAAAATCATGTCATGCGTCTTATTTATTGCTTTAGAGTTTTCATGTTGTCTCCATGACAATTTATTGACGTACGATATATAGAAGTACATAGACTATAAAGGATGGGTGTGGCTAGGTCTCTAAGACTTTAATCAAGTCTCACTCAAGTGATATATATAAGAAAGAAAAAGGAAAAACTAAAGAAAAAAAACTTTGGAGGAATCTCCATGCAAGATCTAAGGGATGTATCGACTGAGACATAACGAAGCCTCAGTCGACTAAGACTTAGCAAAACTGATAACTAATATCTCTGATGTCAGTAAGCCCAAGGGGATGGAGGGGCGTATACTAGCCGCAAGCGCTCCTGGATCTCAGCCACCCTCCTTAACTCGTCCGGCGATGGCTCGAAGCCCTCCAGGATGAACCCGGAGCAAATGACATTGGACTCCTCCTCGGTGAGGTCGGTGAACCGGTTGATGCCCTGGTGGTTAGTGTCGACCCCTATGGCGTAGCCGGCGTTGTTTCGATCGACTTGACGGAGGGCGTCCTTGAATATGGCGTACCGGTGCTCCTCGTGGTCTATGGAGCTGTAGATCTTTTCGTTCATGGCCTTCCACTCCACGAAGATCTGCCGGGTCTCCTCCTCGCTCCTCTCCCTGTCCCAGGACCAGGCGGAGTAGCCGCTCTCGTGCCACCACTGGTCGATGTCGCGGAGGCGGTGCTTGAACACGTCGAGCTGTAGGTCTTGCCGAGCTCGGCCTTCCACTCCAGGAAGATCCGCCGCGTCTCCTCCTCGCTCCTCTCCTTGTGCACGCTGTCAGATGTGTTGCTCGTGACCGCCGCCGCCGCCGCCAAAGAGCGACACTAACAGCAGCAGCGCCATGGTCCTCATCACGACGGTAAATTTAGGTCGGGGAGTAGTACGCACGTACGTAGACCAGATGTGTGGAAGGGCGACGTAGGGTCTCGATTGATCGAACTCTGGTCGAAACGCTCGCGCTGATCAATCTACGTTTGGATTGTGCTGTATATTTAAAGGCTCGCCAGAGAGAGAAAGTATGTCTCGCCCACGCTCTCGCGACCCCGCGGGCGACCACCACCAACCCATATCGACGGCGGCCTTTCCGGCGTCGTCGACCACCAATCCCCTGCGCCGGTCGCTCCCCAACCAGGCCCCGCTCCCGGAAGCCGAGCCCACCCTGATATGGGGCTTCCCGCCGCCCAGCGCGATCGCGCCAAGTCACGGCTGTGGATCTGGATCGGGAATGGGAGACTCCCCACCTCCGCCGCCGGAAGGCCTGCCTAGGTCTCGGCGAGGTGGACCTCGTGGCCGAGACGCCCGGCTGCTAGGTGCTGCTGCCAGCGTCGATGCCGGGCGTCGCGCTGCCTTCATTGCTGCGCAGGGGAGGCCGGCCGATTAACTCGGCAACGCTGCGTGAAGGCGGGTGGCTGGCCTGCTTCAATGCCGAGAGGGCGCCGCTCGCGCCCGGCTTTGCAGGAGCAGTCATCGCCTGATGCACGCGAGGGGCTCGAGGACGAGGTGACCGCGCCGTGGGAGCTCGTCAGGTCCCGTCGCCCGCGCCGCCCGGCTTTGCCTGAGCCCGCATTCAAGCCGAGAGCCCCTTTGCCAGACTGGATTCGCAACCTCGCTTCCAAAGGCCTCAAGCCGCGGCATAAGGCCAGGACCTGCCGCAACGAGGTCACCTGCAGGCGCTGTTTTCTTTCGGGCCACCGAGCGAGGGAGTGCACCAACAGGCCGGCGCCTCATCGTCGCCCAGGAGCTAGGCTTGTGCCGCAGCCAAGCCTGCAGCGACAGGCGGTGCCGCCCTCTGCTGCTGTTCCTCTGTTTCCCCGCGGCTCGACCGGCTCCGCAACCGCTTCCACCCGGCTGTCGCGTGGTTCGACCGCTGACGCGGCGCGCCAAAGAAGGAAGACGTCTCCGCCATCCTCTGCAAGGCCATTGGCGCACTGCCCATCGACGTCACCGTCACCGACCACCACCCCGAAGCCTACCTGGTGCGGTTCATACATCAACACCATTGCGCCAGGGCGGTCTCGCAGCAGGAGGTCCCCTTCGGTGGGGCAAGGCTGCAGGTGCGGACTGGCGTCTCGAGGCGCATGCGGAGAACGCCGACCTCAACCACCATGTCCGCTCTGCTTGGAGGGGTTGCCTCTCCATGCCTGGGATGAGCATGCCGTCGTGAAGGCTATCGGATCCGGCTGCGCGCTGGACTACATCGAGCCGGCCTCCAAGCTCAAGACCCAAACCAGGGTCCTTGGCCTCTGGGCGTGGACGACATGCCCAAGCAGGGTCCCCAGGATGAACTGGATCACCCTTCCAGCGCGGGACGGCGGCGAGCCTATCTATGGTCGCCGTGGGCTGGAGCACCGGGTGTTGATTCACTTGGCAATTCATGAAGACCCAACCAGCGGCAGCATCATCTCCACTCCGTATGATCGTTTCTACCACGTCGTCGACGGCGAAACTCGGCCGCGAGACCACCGGGAGCGCGTCTCCAGGCCCGTGCAGCACCACCGTCGCGACCGTGACGAAGACGATGACCGCCGTCGCGGTGGCCGCGATGGCGACCGGGGCCGTGACCAGTCAAGGCCTGGTGGAAGTGGCTGGGGCGCCTCCCTCCGGCGCAGCCTATCCAGGGCGCCGCGAGACGAGCGGCAGGATCGGGACCGTGGCCGTGAGTCCCGTGGTGGCCGTGATGGAGGCCGCGTCGTGATGGCCTTTGGCGGAACCTCGATGCTGCTTGCCTCCGGCTTGGGCAGTGATGTGGCTGGGCGGCTTGCGGAGAACACTCCGCTGTCTGCGGGCCGCAGCCTCTCCGAGCCGCCCTCCCGCATTGGCCAGGCAGCTCTCCAGGGACGAGATGACTCCTCCTGCATCGCCACCTCTGTCGCCGACCACGGTGCTTCCGATGTCTCCACGATCCAAGCGAAGTGAGGCGGCGGCCACTGCTCAGCTACGAACCCCGTCAAGCCCGGCGCTCATCACCATTTGCTCTCCGACAACGCTGCTGCGGCCTCTCGTCGATCTGTCGCCCACGCGCCCACCGGGATTTGAGGCGTCCCCTACCCCGCCACTTCTCTGCAGCGGGCCGCTGCGCCGCACACCATCCATGCCCTGCAATGAAGAGGAGTTGCTTGTTGCCCAGCCAGCTATTCCTGGAGGGCTGGAGACGCTCTTCCTGCCTGGACGTGAGGCCCTGCTGCCAACCCCTGCTGCTTCCCCGCCTGCGGCCCCCGCGGCGCGTCGGAAAACTCTGGCTGGTGTTTCCATCAGCACAAGTGGCGGCCTCTCCCTTAGGCGCACCAGTGCTCGCATCAAGGCCGGTGGACGCGCTACAAAAGCGCCGGTGGCCAAGCAAGCTGAGATCCTAGTTTGTCGCAGCCTTGGCATTGTCAAGAATGGCAAGGATGTTACAGGGGCTGTGCTGGAGGCTCTAGAAGAGCGATTCAAAGAACAACTTCCCACTGATGTGCTCGAAGCGATGAGAGCCCTGTTCAAGCTTCGATGATGCTCTGCTCAACTACATCGAGGAGGCTCGATCGACCGTCTTTGGGGATGCTGGACTGGATCATGTTGAGGGAGGGGCTCCTGTGGATGCTTGAGGGGCAAAGCCATGCATGCTGATTCTGTAGTTTGTGTTAGTTTCCAATGTTTGAAAAAGTTCCAAGGGCGGCTGCTGCTCCTGTGCACAGCTGGGTGTCTTCTATGTACTTGTTCGTGTCTACCACTAGGTCATGTAGTCGTGCGAGTTGGCTGGTGTGGAGTTGACTTTAAGCTATGCTCATGTATTGGCATGCTGAGCCTTTGTATCGCCTCCTGTTCAAGTGTTAGACTGTTTCCTTATGATTGAACAGCAAATAAATGTGTTGAGTTGGAACGTAAGGGGCCTCAACTGCCCAGACCGCCGTGCTGCCGTCCATGAGACCGTCGCGGCTTCCTCCTGTCAAATAGTATGTCTACAAGAAACAAAGCTTAAAAATGTTGATATGTTCACGGCAAGTTTCCTTGGTGGGCATAGGCCCATAAATTTGCTCAGCGACCATCTATTGGTACTCGGGGTGGGATCCTCATGCTCTGGGATGATGACCATGTTGCAGTAACTGATGTGGTGATCACCACCTTCTGCCTTTCAGCGACAATACACATCAAGCACTCTGATGTCAGCTACCGAATCACCGTTGTGTACGGGCCAACATCCTCCTCCCTCAAGGAGGATTTCTTCACGGAGCTGATTAGTCATAAGCCGCCGTGTGGGGAGCTCTGGCTAGCTCTTGGTGATTTCAACCAAATCTACCGCTCGAGGGATAAAAATAAGCGAAATGTCAACAGAAGACGAATCACCAGATTTCGGACAACATTACAGAGTTGTCATCTTAAAGAGATCCACCTTCAAAACAGACGCTTCACTTGGTCAAATGAGCGATCAAACCCGACATTATGCAAGTTGGACTCTTTCTTTTGCAACGCGGAGTGGGACATCCAGTTCGGCACGCATATTCTCCATGCGTGTCCTCGTCGCTCTCTGACCACTGCCCGCTTTTGCTTGCTGATGACAAAGGACCACGGAGGCCTCGTGCTTTCAAATTTGAAAATTTTTGGGCCGCCCTTCCAGGATTCTAGGATGTTGTTTCAGAGGCTTGGAATGAACAGACTGCACACCGAGCCCTTCCATGTGTTGCACCACAAATTGAAAATAACTGAGATCGCCTCTCTGCACAGGAGTAAGGGGCTGTTCTCTAGGGCAAAGTTACTCCACCATGCGGCTCTTCTCGTCATCCTGCGTCTGGACATCGCGCAGAGTCTAGGCAGCTCTCTACCATGGAGGCGGACCTTGGTCCAGGCTCAAAAGGAGAATCATTGGGTTTATGCGGTGCTTGAGCGTGCTCGCAAAAAGCAATGTGCTAGGCTATGCCACCTCGTAGAAGGGGACGCAAATACCAAATTTTTCATCGGCGGGTCAATGCCGGATGAGAAAGAATCACATTCATCGGCTCAAACACAATCACGGCTGGGTCACAGATCATGAGCAAAAGGAGCAACTCGTACATGCGCACTTTTCTAGCGTCATGGAAAAGGGGGAGGCGAGATCCATAGACTTTAATTGGGAGGAGCTCAATTTGGAGACCCACAATTTGGCTTGCCTCGGGGACCCCATAACCGAGGATGAGGTGCGGGACGCCATTAACCAAATGCACTGGGACAAGGCTCCCGGGCCGGATGGGTTTACCGGTCTCTTCTTTAGAAAATGTTGGAGTACCATCAAGGTGGACGTCATGACGGTGGTCTCCTCCTTTGCCAATCTGCGCACAACTGGCCTTCATTGGCTCAACACTGCAAATGTTGTGCTCCTCCCAAAAAAAGAGGGGGCCGAGGATATTTCTGACTATCGCCCTATTAGTCTTATTCACGCCATTGCAAAGATTATTGCGAAAATATTGGCAATCCGCCTGGCCCCCCATATGCATAAGCTCATCTCAAATGCCCAGAGTGCCTTCATAAAGACGAGAAGTATCCATGACAATTTCATGTATGTTCGCAATCTGGCGCGACGCCTCCACATGCGGAAAACTCCGTCCCTCCTGTTCAAGCTCGATATTCGGAAGGCTTTTGACTCTGTCAAATGGGAGTATATCTTGGACCTTCTTCAGAGGCTTGGGTTCCCGCCCATGTTTCGCAACTGGATCGCCGCCCTATTATGCTCCTCGTCCTCGCGCATCCTTTTGAATGGTGTGCCAAGCAAGCCCATCCCTCACGGTCGGCTTCGCATAAGGGGACCCGGTCTCCCCCTTGCTATTTGTCATTGCCATGGACCCGCTGCACAAGATTCTTGAGCTAGCATCGAGAAAAGGGCTCTTTCACAAGATCCGTGGGCGTGGCGTGGCTGTTAGGACTTCCCTATACGCTGATGATGCAGCAGTCTTTATGGCCCCAATCAAGAAAGACATTGACAACCTAGCCACCATTCTGCATCTATTCGGCAATGTCACCGGCCTTGTCACAAACTTCCAGAAGAGCTCAGTGGTTCCCATTCGGTGCGGACAACTCAACTTGACATGCATCCTTCAGGCCCTTCCTGCGCCACGGGCTTCGTTTCCAATGAAATATTTGGGGCTTCCTCTCTCGGTGTGGAAGCTTAGAAAGGTCGACTACCAGTACCTAGAGGACAAAGCGGCCTCTAAGTTGACCACTTGGGATGGCCAGAATATCACTGCCATTGGTCGATGTGCCCTTGTGAAGTCGGTGCTGTCTTCGCAGCTCGTCTTCTCCATCACGCCGCTCATTGTGCCAACGTCCACTCTACACAACATAAACAAGCTCGACTGAGCCTTTCTCTGGGAGGGCACGGTCAAGACCACTGGTGCAAAATGCAAGGTGAATTGGGATGCGGTGTGCCGCCAAAGGATCTTGGTGGCCTTGGCATACTTAACACGGAGAAATTTGCTCGGGCTCTTCGCTTATGCTGGTTATGGTTTGAATGGAAAGAGCCCACCAAGCTTTGGGTGGGTATGGGAAACCCGTGCAACACGATGGACTACTCCTTGTTCTATGCCTCCACGTTAATCTTTGTTGGAAATGGAGCAAGGACGCCTTTTTGGGATGCGCCATGGGTGAATGACCGCAAGCCTAGGGACATTGCACCTCTAATTTACGAGGCGTCCACGAGGAAAAATTGGAAGGTGCGCGAAGCTCTCAGCAACGATGCGTGGGTCTCGAGAATATGCATCCCGGACTCTTTTTCGCTGAATCACTTACGTCAGTTTGTCACCCTCTGGACAACGCTTCATGGCTTCCATCTCGAGGAGGATGCCGAAGATGATATTGTATGGAAGCACACCGCTAGCGGGCAATACACGGCCGAGTCGGCATACAAAGCGCAATTCCTTGGCACAATCAAATCCCCTATGGAGCACACTGTGTGGAGGGCTTGGGCTCCCCCCAAAATCAAGTTCTTCGCTTGGCTGGCTATTCAAAAAATAATTTGGACGGCAGACAGATTGGAGAAGCGCGGATGGCCAAACTGTGGCCTTTGTACACTTTGCAAGCAGGAGCAAGAGTCTGTTAACCACCTTTTCTACAAATGTCGCTTCTCTATCCGCCTATGGGGATTAGTCAAGGACTGGCTGCAACTGGTGAGCATTGATACTTCCTCATGGCACCTCTCAAGCAACATCGAAGGGTGGTGGGTGGGCCTCTCCGATACATCTATCCCCAACAGGAAGGCGATGGCCTCGCTCACCATGCTAGTCGCCTGGACCATTTGGAACGAGAGGAATGCGCGAGTGTTTCGTCGAAGAGTGCTCGCCGACGGTTCTACTCGCCAACATTAAAAAGGAGGCCACGCTTTGGGTATCAGCGGGTGCAACAAAGTTGGGATACTTGATGACGCGAGAGTAGTTGGTCACCTTTATTTTGGGTGTTGCGGTGCTGTCAGTGTTGTAACACAAACATAAATTCTATTCCTCTTATTTAATGAATGAGGCAAATCTTTTGCCTCTTTAAAAAAAAAAAGGCTCGCCAAGGGACGTGCGTACCTACAAGATACGAGACCAACACGAATCGCATGAATATGGACACGTACACGACTCGTATCCGAACCAACCACGATGGATGGATTTGACCAGCCCAAGCCAAATCCATCACGATCTTTTTGTTGGAATCACCATCTTTTTGTTGGAAACCGATCTCGGCCATAACAACCACGGACGGGAGCACCGCACTTGGCTCTACCGTTTTCTATCGGATGTTCCTGAAGGGACACTTTTTTTTTACGAAAAAGCCTTCATGGCTAGCTTTATTAATCATCAAATAATACTGACATTATCTGTTAAAGATTTAGCAACAAACTCTGGGGTGCATCCATCCATACAAAAGGATTGTTTGCACGCCCTACTCAGCTAGCTCATGAGAAACTACATTAGACTCTCTATTACAATGCTCAATAGTAACTTTCCCGAAATCTCTCAATATCTCTCCGCAATTATCTAAAACTGGGGCAGCCAACATAGAATATCCCTCGTTACGGCGTATAGCATCGACCACAATGATGTTATCCATCCTAACCATAAAATTGTTGCATCCCAAGCTTTGCGCAAGCTTCAGGCCTTCAAGTAATGCTGCTGCTTCTGCTGCTACAACATCAGCCACATGCTCAATACGGGAAGTGGAACCCGCTATGAAATTACCTTTGTTGTCTCTACCGTTTAATAAGCAGTATAATGAACCTTGGGTTAGTGCCAATAATAACAATTTTTTTACATGTAACACTGATATCAAACACAATAGGAGTAGCGTAAATGGCGATCGCTGGGGTTAGCAACGTCATCCAGGCGAACTGTTCTGGTAGGCGAATCGGGAGAGGAATTTGTGCGTGCCCAATTACTGTGCCGAGAGAAAAGAAAAGGAAGTGACGGTTCGTGTGTGGTGTGGCCTCCTCCTGCTCTGTTCGATATCCGTCACTGGCCTCGCGGAATCCTCGAATCGGTTGGTGGTCAGCGAGCAATGCGGAAAAATGATATAGCGTGTCCTCACCGTGCTGGGTTGGCCGGCCGGTGCCGCATGGATCCGGTTCGAGGACGTCGGTGGAGACGCGCTGTCGGAGTGGGATCTGCTCCCGGCGGTCTGGGGTCTGCCGGTAGCTTCATCATCACCGTCATCACGTCGTCGTGCTGACGAAACTCTCCCTCGACCTCAGCTGGATCTAGAGTTCGTGGGACGTCACCGAGCTGAATGTGTCACTAGTAAAAAAGGCCCATTCGTGCCGGTTCGTGAGGGCCTGTAGTCCCGGTTCTGGAACCAGGACTAAAGGGTCGTTACTAAAGCCTTGTCCCTTTAGTCCCGGTTCGCCCAGGAACCGGGGCAGATGGGGCCTCCACGTGGCTGCTACCGCTTGCCCAAGCAGGGAGGCCTTTTGTCCCGGTTGGTGGGGGCTCCATGTGGCTGCTACCGCTTGCCCAGGCAGGGAGGCCTTTTGTCCCCACTAGTAGAAAACGAAGCTTTAGCGCCGGTTCGTAAGGGCCTTTAGTGCCGGTTCCATAACCGGCACTAAAGGCCCCCTTAGTACCGGGTTCGGCACGAACCGACGCTAAAGTACCACCACGTGGAGTGAGCTCACGCCTGGTAAGGGGACCTTTAGTACCGGTTGGTGTTACCAACCGGTACTAAAGGTTTTTTTTAAAAAAAAATTGAAAATTTTGGAAATTTTTTTTGATTTATTTTTGATTTTTTATTTTTCTGAATTATTTGATGATTTAGTCTCTAATCACCTCTCTTAACTGCTCAAGTGTGGATCACTCATTCCAAATCATCTAACTTCCCGACCGGTCACCCATCCCTCTCACTACTCTAGCCCAAGCACGCTTAACTTTCGGGTTCTATTCTCCTTCGTTTCCGAGTCTGCACTTGTTGTTTTCCTGACAATAGTAAGATGTCAATCCTATTAACCCTCGGGAGTTTAGCTTGAGCATGAAATCACACATTTCACCGTTTGAGTTTTTGAAACTATTATTCTAAAAAACAGTAATTATTTAGTAACGCTAATATTTCTTGAATAAGTTTGACCATAGTTTGACCATAGTTTGACCAGATTTGACCAAAATTCAAAAAATTGAAATAATTATTTAGCAACACTAATATTCTTGAATAATTATGTAGTAACATTAATACTTCTTGAATAAGTAGTTTGACCAGATTTAACCAATTTTTTTTAAAAAAACTGAAATTTGACCATATCTTTTTTTCTTTTTTCTGGTTTTTTCATGTTCTCTGCCTTTTTATTTCTGGTTCTTTCTTTTTTTCTGGCTTTATCTTTTTTCTTTTTTCCTTTTCCTTTTTCTTCCATTATAATTACATGGAAATGTTTCATTGTGTATTTTTAATCATTAATAATACTTTAATACGATGAATATTAGTGTTATGGCCTGTTTGGAATTTTTTAGAATCCTCAAATTCCAAAAGGAAAAAAAGGTATGCTCAAATTTCAGTTTTTTTATTTTGGTTAAATCTGGTCAAACTATGGTCAAACTACTTATTCAAGAAGTATTAATGTTGCAACATAATTATTCAAGAATATTAGTGTTACTAAATAATTATTTCGATTTTTTTAATTTTGGTCAAACCTGATCAAACTATGGTCAAACTATGGTCAAACTTATTCAAGAAATATTAGTGTTACTAACTATTTTTTAGAATAATAGTTCCAAACTCAAACGGTGAAACGTGTGACCTAATGCTCAAGCTAAACTGCTGAGGGTTAATAGGATTGACAGCTTACAATTGTCAGGAAAACAACAAGTGCAGACTTGGAAAGTAAGGGGAATAGAACTCCGGGTTAAGCATGCTCAGCTGTGGGAGTGAGAGGATGGGTGACCGGCCGGGAAGTTAGACGATTTGGAATGAGTGATCCACACTTGAGCAGTTAAGAGGGGTGATTAGAGACTAAATCATCAAATAATTCAGAAAATTGAAAATCGAAAACAAATCAAATATTTTTTTACAATTTGTTTTAAAAAAATTCAAAACAAATACCTTTAGTACCGGTTGGTAACACCAACCGGTACTACCAACCGGTACTAAAGGTCCCCCATACCACGGCGCGAGCTCACGCCACGTGGTGGGCCTTTAGTGGCGGTTCGTGCCGAACCAGTACTAAGGGGGGGGGGGAGGGCTTTAATCTCCACCCTTTAGTGCCGGTTGCAGAACCGGCACTAAAGGCCCTTACAAACCGGTTTTAAAGCTCCGTTTTCTACTAGTGTCCTTCAAATGGGAAATATATCCTTCAGCACCGACAAGTGGTAAGCAACTGCGTCAACTTTGAATGAATTGCCAAGAGATTTGTTCCTCGAGGTCGTGTTGACTCCCCTTGTGTGGTCCCTTGGTAAACCGAGTAGGTATTCCACCACATCTAGCTGCAAATGTGTAACCTTGTTTTTTCCAACACATACAAGGTTTCATTTTCTGCACTCGTCCATGACATATTTTGAACACTTCGAGATGGTGGATTTCTTAAGCTTCCAAGAGCACATAGGATTATTTCTATTTATTTCGCACGTGCCACACATGTCTACAAGTAATTGATTTCACTTCTTGGGTCACTAGAATGCCACAACTTCATATAATGAGGAAAGGCCTCAAATATGGTCTATGGAGGGAGAGGCAAGAGAGAAATCCATTATGAATTGGCAAATTATGGATATATCCTACTTTTCAAGTAGTTGCACACAAGGGCTTATAATCCACAAATCTAGCTCATTTTCATAAAAGAATCTTGAAAAATTCTCATACACCGTTTTGAGCTAGTGCCACATCGTAGAAGGAAGGTTGCTTAATAGCTTGTTTAGGAAGACCCTGTATTAACTACATGTACCATATCACTATGTAGGTTAAATCAAGCAATTTTTTTGGGAGAGGCATATCAACATGGATACTATCCAAGGAGGGTTGACACGAGTACAAATCTGAATAGCATTGACCTGTGTCATCACCGACCGCCCCATGAGCGCATATCTATTATGGGCCTTAACACTGATTGGCCACTCTGAAAGCGTCAATGATATGTATTTTGGGGCTCAGCTAGAATTTTTATCACAAACGAGTCTAGAAATGACCATTAAATGATCGTGTGTTCGTGTGTTCCATTTGCTAACTTGATCGAAGGTTATCACTGATCAACCGCTATATCTGACATGTTTGTGTGGCTCATTTAATTCCAACCCTCAGTTTTCCCGTCAGTCTGTGTTGTTGTGTACGCGACATGTTTATTATCCACCGTCTGCTTCCTGTCTCCATTCTAAAAATCATCATTGTCGTCATCGAGCCCCTCTCCGGTTAGTTTTCACCGTATTATAGTGTAATTTTGGTAGCCATGATGATATGCCTCTCCAAAACCAATGTCTAGATTTAACTTCAATAGTGATTGGTTACGAGTAATGAATAGAGGGCTTCCTCAACAATCTATTCGGCCACCTTTATTATAATATAAAATGTGGCACTAGATCTAGAAGGTGCATGGGAAACACTTTCACGATTATTTTATGACATTGAACAAGAGTATGTGGATGCTAAGAGCCTGTGTGTAGTTGCTAGAAGAAGAGGATATATCCATAATTTGCCAATTGATAATAAATTTGCTATCTTGCCTCTCCCTCCAAAGACCATACTGATGCATTTGATTATTATCTGAAGTGGTGGCCTTCCTGGGACCTGAGAAATTAAGTCAACTTCTTGTAGAAATGTGTGGCAAGTGCGAAATAAATATAAAGAATACAGTTTTCTCCCGGAAGCTTAGGAAATCCACCATCTCGAAGTGTTAAAAAGTATGTCATGGATGAGTTTAGAAAATGCAACCTTGTATGGGTTGGAAAGAACAAGGTTACCTCTTTGGAG
Organism: Aegilops bicornis; assembly: GCA_021605145.1. Classification (NCBI taxonomy): domain Eukaryota; kingdom Viridiplantae; phylum Streptophyta; class Magnoliopsida; order Poales; family Poaceae; genus Aegilops; species Aegilops bicornis. The sequence continues at coordinate 852,952,209 of CM038675.1, forward strand.
GCATATGAGGTGGAATAACAACTGTGTTTCCCAATGGACCACACAAGGGGACTCAACATGACATCCTGGAATGAATCTCTTGGAAATTCATTTCAAGTTGACACATTTGCTTACCACTTGACGGTGTTGAAGGGTATGTTTCACAGTTGTGTTAATGTGCTATCAATAGTATCATAAAGTAAACCAAGTAGCAAAGTCACATGGAAAAATACACTTTTTGTGAGAAGTATACCCAACAATGCATTTGCTCATTGTTGAAGCCTTGGTTGAAACAGAAGGTGCAAACATACGCATAACATATGAAATGAAATTAACTGGTTCTAGTATTATCAATCACCTTAATGTCTTCATGGCCATCTCTTTTGGGAAACCCATTTATACATATCCCTCACCCAATGAAGTGGATGGTGCTTCTTCATTGTCCCACTCATCAGAAACCTTTGACAATTGACTGGACAAATATCACATAATTATCATAATAGTAATATAGTAACAATCTTTCGCTACTTGTATGCTTGAAGACAAAAGTTTCAATCAATTACTACATGTCGTACCATCTTGGACGATCCGTCATCATCCAAGTTCTTTATGGACGATCCATTATCATCCAGGTCCCATTATCAACCTCACCACGACTTTACGAATAAAGCTGATTATGCCGTGTAACCCACCATGACTTTTTGATTCAATAGAATTTTACATATACAAAGAATTCCTAGGAAAATCCAATGAAAGTAAATCTTTTCATAAAAATTATCAAGCATTCCATTTCTCCATCAAATATCCTTTGAATCAAGCGGCCCAAAGCTTCCCCAAACAAAGGAAGGAGAGAAAACCTACCAGAATTATTGATCTAAGAAGACGCGCCCCCTCCGACCATTTGTATATCTATCTCCCTGGTTAAGAGAAATAGGAGGAGTGCGTGAGCACTAGGAAAGGCGGAGGCAGGTATGTGGAAGAGAGTATGAAGATGGCGACAAAAAAAAAAACTATGGATGTGGAGTCAAGCATGACGCATAGTGGAAGTTGCACTGCTGAGGCAACAAAGAGGAAGACACATGCAGTGGAAAGAGTGGATGTGCAAAGGAGGCGAGAATGACGGCTCTCCTCTGCCCCTATATGCTTTAGACCTAGGAGCGTATTATGGAAGGTAATTAAAGCCCATGAATTGGAAAGACATCCACAAGAGAAAATTTCGCTTATTATGGCAAAAATTTGGGAAAATTTTATTCTTCTATCTTTCCAAATCACACATATCGTCTAATATCTTCCCAATTACTATTAGGATTTAGAATATCTCTCCAACTCATCACTACTAAAAAAAGGCTGTTAGTGGCGCACCTATTTTGGCTATTAATGGCGCACTATAGGTGCGTCACTATTACCATGCCACTAGTAACAAATACTAATGGCGCACCTCTGGTGCGCCATTAGTATTGCAGGTAACAGTGGCGCACCTTGTAGTGCGCCATTACTATTGCTACAGGTGCGCCACTGGTAACTTTTTTTTGAATTTTTTTGATTTTTTCTGAATTTTGAATGCGGGAAAATAGTAGTGGCGCACCGTCTAAACCCCACCGTGCGCCATTGCTATTTTTGAATTTTGAATTTGGATCTGGATCGTGATTTTCCCCTTTTTTTGCTCAATTTTTTTGCTCGTTTTTTGTGCACGATATTTTTTTAAAATTTGTTCTCGTTTTTTGGATCTTGTACGTTCTTTTGCCGGAGAGGAGTTCGCCGGAGAGGAGGGCCAAGGAGAGGCCGTGAGGAGGAGAGGAGGGAGGAGGAGGAGGTCACCGGAGAGGAGCTCGCCTACATCATCGGAGAGGAGGAGGAGGAGGTCACCAGAGAGGAGCTCGCCGACATCGCCGGAGAGGAGGAGGAGGTCGCCAGAGAGGAGTTCACCGGAGAGGAGGGAGGAGAAACCGTGAGGGGAGAGGAGGAGAGGAGGCAGGACGAGCTCACCGGAGAGGAGGGAGGAGGAGATCACCAGAGAGGAGGGAGGAGGAGCTCATCGGAGAGGAGGGAGGAGAAACCATGAGGGGATGGGAGGAGAGGAGGGAGGAGGAGGTCGCCGGAGAGGAGGAGGAGGAGGAGGTCGCCGGAGAGGAGGAGGGGAGTATGGTGGAGGAGAGGAGGGGAGATGGAGTGGAGGAGAGGAGGAGATGGAGTGGAGGAGAAAAATGAAGAGGTAAGGAGGAGAGGACCCCGCCGAGCCATATATACGGCATAGTAATGGCACACCGTGGGCAGGTGCGCAATTACTAACTTTTTTTTAATTTTTTGATTTATTTTGAATTTTGAAGGCGGGAAGATAGTAATGGCGCATCTTAGGCAGGTGCGCCATTACTAACTTTTTTTTATTTTTTTGATATAGTTTGAATTTTGAAGGCGGGAAGATAGTAATGGCGCACCATGAGCTGGTGCGCCATTACTGAGTTTGATTTTTTTTGAATTTTTTTGCCTCTCCAGATCTTGAAAGCCCCGTAACTTTTTTCTGTTAGGTTTTTGAGGATGCTAAATATTTTCAAAGGGGTTTCCCCAGTTGAATTCGGATATAAATTTTCGAGTAGATGAGTTTTCATATAAAAAACTTTTTCATCGGAGTTCGTATGCAAAAGTTATGCCCATTTTACAAATTCTTGAGAGATTTTGCAAAAAAGTCGAAAATTCATGGTTGTAAATTTTGCTAACAACTAGACCACATATCACATGGGAATCTTATTTTTATTTTTATGACATTTCTATCTTTTTTTAATTTTTTTGAAACTGAAAAGGCGGTCCAGGGGGTGCATTTGGTGAATTTTTTATAAGACTCAGACGTGTGATGTGTAAATGTTAGTAGTGGCGCATCAGTGGATAGTGCGCCATTACTAGTTAAAACTAGTAATGGTAACTAGTAATGGCGCACTATCCCCTGATGCGCCACTGCTAATATGTTTTTTAATTTTTTTTTTCAAAACTAGTAATGGCGCACCACACACCAGGTGTGCCATTAGTAATGTAGCCAATAATGGCGTACCTATATCTAGTGCGCCATTAATGTCCATATTAGCTATTGCCGTTTTGCTAGTAGTGCATGTTCTTTAACTCCCTGCCATAATTTTTTGACTAAATTATAGGTATGGTACATCTACTTGTTGGCGTTATAAAACAGTCCTCTAACTCATAAATTTCTCCGGTACAATCCTTATATACATGAAAATATGTAGACATACAGTGATGAATATAGCTACGGTTATGTACGGCTCCCACGTGGCCATGTATTGGTCTGAAATTTTTGCAACTTGGTCCTCCTTTTCTTTTTCTTCATCAACCTCCTAGTCTTCTCCTCCATACCATTTCATCAAAATTGTTGGCACGTGTGGTCCTTTGTGATTGGTGCCTTCATGTATCTCCTCTCATCTCCTTCTAATTCTTCTCAAACAACCATGTAACACTCTCTCGTTAGGGGGTGCTAGTTGACTTGCCAGCCAATGATCTATTGCTAGCAACCTTGGGGTGCTTGTGGAGTTGCGGAAGATGAGGTGGCCATCGCTCCAGTCGACCATGAGCACGATGACGAGGATGGGGATTTAGTCCATGGATTTTTAGGGAACATGCTATGCAGCACAAAACTTATTATACACAATCATACCCAAGAACATTATGAAGATCGCAGGTAACGATGATCTCAACGACAACCAGATGAGCTGAAGTAGTGTAGGCTATCACACGTAAGCTTCATTATATCTTCTGTCCACCATGCTTCCTATGTTGTCTACATGAAAAAACTAAATTGTATACTCGCTAGTTATGTTGTGCAACTTAGAGATGGAGCTAGTCAACTTTGTAGTGATGGTTGCCAATTTATAAGTACTTCCAGCTGATATGCAGTCATACTTGGAAAACAAAGAAGAAGTTGCTTTCATATAGCATTAAAGTTGCCTCCGTAGGGCAAAAGTTGCTCTCAGAAAATGTTTGTTGAGACATACTTCATATGTGATCTAGTTTTGAAGAATTCATCATGATGAAGCCAACGGTGAAAACGGCTTTGAATTGGTAACTTAACTTTTTAATATATTGTAGGCAACTGAAATAGTAATTGCTGGCACCTTAGCATCATCGATAAATTACTTTGGAGTATTTTGTAGGAAACTTAGAAAGAAGAAATGATAAGTAACTTCATAATATTTGTAGCAAACTAATTTGCGTTAGTCAACTGAGAAACAAGTAGACAACTAATTTAGTAGTAGCATGCAACTGTGCTTTAATGGTAGGAATTGAATATTAACGGTAGGCAATTAAGCAACCACGATGGGAAACTGAGCAATCACGATAGGAAAGTTGGGATAATGTTAGAAAAATTTGTTGATACACATTACAATGTAGGTTCTTGTATGTAGTACTAAAGGCTAATTGGGTGATACATTTTGGGGGTTTTGGGCGTACGGACATATTCGGGCAAATTAGGTGATCACCTTTGGATGGCTAAATGTGTCTGGATAGGCCGGGCCGGGCATTTGGGAGCGATTTAGTAATCCGCGTTGGAGTTGTCCTTATTTTAGGCAACTTGGGAAGCTAGTCAATTGGTAGTCACGATAACAAACTTGGAAGCACACACTGACAGTTAGTCATACTAAGCAATAAAAAGGAGTTGCTTTTCTATAGCCCTAAAGTTGGCTTCGTAGCACCCAAAATTTCTCTAAAAACTTCATTGAAACCTACACATATGAGATCTAGTTTTGAAGAATTCATCACAAGAAACCCAACGATGAAGACGGATCTAAGTTCCAACGCTCGAATCAAAAGTTATAATTTTTAAAAAATTAGAACCCCAAATAAATGCACATGTTTCTTGACCGAAGGAGAATGACGATGGGGATCATGCACTTTTCTTTTTTTGCAGACTAGGTTGATGTGGCACATCAGTTTCCTAATATAGCGGATATGCTGAAGCACTATATCCAGCGCCCGCATGCTGCCTATCCACGTCCTCTTCTTGGCACCGTGAGTGTCTAAGCCACTAGCTAGTTGTACATGCCACTGCTGATTTTCATGGTTCATGCATTTGGAAGGACTACATCCAACAACTGATTTGATTTATCATACTATCATCTGGCGTGGTAAATACAACATATAGGTTAATCCGGGTTGCGCCACCCCCCTACAGTGCATGTCCTCGACGACATCTCTGAGCCACTCTTCCTCTTTAAGCCCCTCCTCATCCTTGAGCCCACAAAACATCAACGATAATGCCGAAGTCGTGGTTCTCTGCGTCTTTTCTCGAAGGCGGTGGCAATGGTAGTTATTCTTCGGCCGGATCTTGGCGCCGTCGTCGCCGCTCTCCGTGCCCCTCGGCGTCCACAGTGGTTGGCTCGTCTGGCAAGGAGGAGAAGGACATCTCCTCTGACGACGAGTAGGACCAGAAGTTGCAGCCGCCCCTCCCCCTCGCGAAGGCCACTCTAATAGACAAAGAATTGCTCCGCCAGATGGAGATAATGATGGAGAGTTTGCTCTGTCACATGGGTCCGGCACCACCATTGCTGAAGGGCGTCAAGGAAGAGACACCATCCCCGCCGTGCCACCGCATGAAGCAGGAGTAAGAGTCCCCACTCCGACAGGTCAATGAGATAGGTATGGTGGCTATTTTAAGGAAGATATAATGAAGCTTACGTGTGATAGCCTACACTACTTCAGCTCATCTGGTTGTCGTTGAGATCATCGTTACCTGCGATCTTCACAATGTTCTTGGGTATGATTGTGTATAATAAGTTTTGTGCTGCATAGCATGTTCCCCTAAAAATCCCATGGACTAAATCCCCATCCTCGTCATCGTGCTCATGGTCGACTGGAGCGATGGCCACCTCATCTTCCGCAACTCCAGAAGCACCCCAAGGTTGCTAGCAATAGATCATTGGCTGGCAAGTCAACTAGCACCCCCTAACGAGAGAGTGTTACATGGTTGTTTGAGAAGAATTAGAAGGAGATGAGAGGAGATTCATGAAGGCACCAATCACAAAGGACCACACGTGCCAACAATTTTGATGAAATGGTATGGAGGAGAAGACTAGGAGGTTGAAGAAGAAGAAGAAAAGGAGGACCAAGTTGCAAAAATTTCAGACCAATACATGGCCACGTGGGAGCCGTACATAACCGTAGCTATATTCATCACTGTATGTCTACATATTTTCATGTATATAAGGATTGTACTGGAGAAATTTATGAGTTAGAGGACTGTTTTATAACGCGCCAACAAGTAGATGTACCATACCTATAATTTAGTCAAAAAATTATGGCAGGGAGTTAAAGAACATGCACTACTAGCAAAACGGCAATAGCTAATATGGACATTAATGGCGCACTAGATATAGGTACGCCATTATTGGCCACATTACTAATGGCGCACCTGGTGTGTGGTGCGCCATTACTAGTTTTGAAAAAAAAATTAAAAAACATATTAGCAGTGGCGCATCAGGGGATAGTGCGCCATTACTAGTTACCATTACTAGTTTTAACTAGTAATGGCGCACTATCCACTGATGCGCCACTACTAACATTTACACATCACATGTCTGAGTCTTATAAAAAATTCACCAAATGCACCCCCTGGACCGCCTTTTCAGTTTCAAAAAAAATAAAAAAATGATAGAAATGTCATAAAAATAAAAATAAGATTCCCATGTGATATGTGGTCTAGTTGTTAGCAAAATTTACAACCATGAATTTTCGACTTTTTTGCAAAATCTCTCAAGAATTTGTAAAATGGGCATAACTTTTGCATACGAACTCCGATGAAAAAGTTTTTTATATGAAAAATCATCTACTCGAAAATTTATATCCGAATTCAACTGGGGAAACCCCTTTGAAAATATTTAGCATCCTCAAAAACCTAACAGAAAAAAGTTACGGGACTTTCAAGATCTGGAGAGGCAAAAAGATTCAAAAAAATCAAACTCAGTAATGGCGCACCAGCTTTTGGTGCGCCATTACTATCTTCCCACCTTCAAAATTCAAACTATATCAAAAAAATAAAAAAAAGTTAGTAATGGCGCACCTGCCTAAGATGCGCCATTACTATCTTCCCGCCTTCAAAATTCAAAATAAATCAAAAAAATAAAAAAAAGTTAGTAATTGCGCACCTGCAGACGGTGTGCCATTACTATGCCGTATATATGGCTCGGCGGGGTCCTCTCCTCCTTACCTCTTCATTTTTCTCCTCCACTCCATCTCCTCCTCTCCTCCACTCCATCTCCCCTCCTCTCCTCCACCATACTCCCCTCCTCCTCTCAGGCGACCTCCTCCTCCTCCTCCTCTCCGGCGACCTTCTCCTCCCTCCTCTCCTCCCCTCCCCTCATGGTTTCTCCTCCCTCCTCTTCGATGAGCTCCTCCTCCCTCCTCTCCGGTGATCTCCTCCTCCCTCCTCTCCGTGAGCTCCTCCTCCTCCTCTCCTCCCTCCCCTCACGGTTTCTCCTCCCTCCTCTCCGTGAACTCCTCTCCGCGACCTCCTCCTCCTCTCCGGCGATGTCGGCGAAGCTCCTCTCCGTGACCTCCTCCTCCTCCTCTCCGATGATGTAGGCGAGCTCCTCCGGTGACCTCCTCCTCCCTCCTCTCCTCCTCACGGTCTCTCCTCGGCCCTCCTCTCCGGCGAACTCCTCTCCGGCAAAAGAACGTACAAGATCCAAAAACGAGAACAAATTTTAAAAAATATCGTGCACAAAAAACGAGCAAAAAAATTGAGCAAAAAAAAGGGGAAAATCACGATCCAGATCCAAATTCAAAATTCAAAAATAGCAATGGCGCACGGTGGGGGTTAGACGGTGCGCCATTAAAATTCAGAATTCAGAAAAAATCAAAAAAATTCAGAAAAAAGTTACCAGTGGCGCACCTATAGCAATAGTAATGGCGCACTAGAGGTGCGCCATTAGTATTTGTTACTAGTGACGTGGTAATAGTGACGCACCTATAGTGCGCCATTAATAGCCAAAATAGGTGCGCCACTAACAGCCTTTTTTTTAGTAGTGATGAGTTGGGGAGATATTCTAAATCCTAATAGTATTTGGGAAGATATTAGACGATATGTGTGATTTGGAAAGATAGAAGAATAAAATCTTCCCAAATTTCTGCCCTAATAAGCGAAATTTTCTCTTGTGGATATCTTTCCAATTCATGGGCTTTAATTACCTTCCATAATACGCTCCTAGGTCTAAAGCATATAGGGGCAGAGGAGAGCCGTCATTCTCGCCTCCTTCGCACATCCACTCTTTCCACTGCATGTGTCTTCCTCTTTGTTGCCTCAGCAGTGCAACTTCCACTATGCGTCATGCTTGACTCCACATCCATTGTTTTTTTTGTCACCATCTTCATACTCTCTTCCACATACCTGCCTCCACCTTTCCTAGTGCTCACGCACTCCTCCTATTTCTCTTAACCAGGGAGATAGATATACAAATGGTCGGAGGGGGCGCGTCTTCTTAGATCAATAATTCTGGTAGGTTTTCTCTCCTTCCTTTGTTTGGGGAAGCTTTGGGCCGCTTGATTCAAAGGATATTTGATGGAGAAATGGAATGCTTGATAATTTTTATGAAAAGATTTACTTTCATTGGATTTTCCTACGAATTCTTTGTATATGTAAAATTCTATTGAATCGAAAAGTCATGGTGGGTTACACGGCATAATCAGCTTTATTCGTAAAGTCGTGGTGAGGTTGATAATGGGACCTGGATGATAATGGATCGTCCATAAAAAACTTGGATGATGACGGACCGTCCAAGATGGTACAACATGTAGTAATTGATTGAAACTTTAGTCTTCAAGCATACAAGTAGCGAAAGATTGTTATTATATTACTATTATGATAATTATGTGATATTTGTCCAGCCAATTGTCAAAGGTTTCTGATGAGTGGGACAATGAAGAAGCACCATCCACTTCATTGGGTGAGGGATATGTATAAATGGGTTTCCCAAAAGAGATGGCCATGAAGACATTAAGGTGATTGATAATACTAGAACCAATTAATTTCATTTCATATGTTATGCGTATGTTTGCACCTTCTGTTTCAACCAAGGCTTCAACAATGAGCAAATGCATTGTTGGGTATACTTCTCACAAAAAGTGTATTTTTCCATGTGACTTTGCTACTTGGTTTACCTTATGATACTATTGATAGCACATTAACACAACTGTGAAACATACCCTTCAACACCGACAAGTGGTAAGCAAATGTGTCAACTTGAAATGAATTTCCAAGAGATTCATTCCAGGATGTCATGTTGAGTCCCCTTGTGTGGTCCATTGGGAAACACAGTTGTTATTCCACCTCATATGCCTCCAAAGAGGTAACCTTGTTCTTTCCAACCCATACAAGGTTGCATTTTCTAAACTCATCCATGACATACTTTTTAACACTTCGAGATGGTGGATTTCCTAAGCTTCCGGGAGAAAACTGTATTCTTTATATTTATTTCAGACTTGCCACACATTTCTACAAGAAGTTGACTTAATTTCTCGGTCCCGTGAAGGCCACCACTTCAGATAATAATCAAATGCATCAGTATGGTCTTTGGAGGGAGAGGCAAGATAGCAAATTTATTATTAATTGGCAAATTATGGATATATCCTCTTCTTCTAGCAACTACACACAGGCTCTTAGAATCCACATACTCTTGTTCAATGTCATAAAATAATCATGAAAGTGTTTCCCATGCACCTTCTAGATCTAGTGCCACATTTTATATTATAATAAAGGTGGCCGAATAGATTGTTGAGGAAGCCCTCTATTCATTACTCGTAACCAATCACTATTGAGGTTAAATCTAGACATTGGTTTTGGAGAGGCATATCATCATGGCTACCAAAATTACACTATAATACGGTGAAAACTAACCGGAGAGGGGCTCGATGACGACAATGATGATTTTTAGAATGGAGACAGGAAGCAGACGGTGGATAATAAACCTGTCGCATACACAACAACACAGACTGATGGGAAAACTGAGGGTTGGAATTAAATGAGCCACACAAACATGTCAGATATAGCGGTTGATCAGTGATAACCTTCGATCAAGTTAGCAAATGGAACACACGAACACACGATCATTTAACGGTCATTTCTAGACTCGTCTGTGATAAAAATTCTAGCTGAGCCCCAAAAGACATATCATTGACGCTTTCAGAGTGGCCAATCAGTGTTAAGGCCCATAATAGATATGCGCTCATGGGGCGGTCGGTGATGACACAGGTCAATGCTATTCAGATTTGTACTCGTGTCAACCCTCCTTGGATAGTATCCATGTTGATATGCCTCTCCCAAAAAAATTGCTTGATTTAACCTACATAGTGATATGGTACATGTAGTTAATACAGGGTCTTCCTGAACAAGCTATTAAGCAACCTTCCTTCTACGATGTGGCACTAGCTCAAAACGGTGTATGAGAATTTTTTTCAAGATTCTTTTATGAAAATGAGCTAGATTTGTGGATTATAAGCCCTTGTGTGCAACTACTTGAAAAGTAGGATATATCCATAATTTGCCAATTCATAATGGATTTCCTCTCTTGCCTCTCCCTCCATAGACCATATTTGAGGCCTTTCCTCATTATATGAAGTTGTGGCATTCTAGTGACCCAAGAAGTGAAATCAATTACTTGTAGACATGTGTGGCACGTGCGAAATAAATAGAAATAATCCTATGTGCTCTTGGAAGCTTAAGAAATCCACCATCTCGAAGTGTTCAAAATATGTCATGGACAAGTGCAGAAAATGAAACCTTGTATGTGTTGGAAAAAACAAGGTTACACATTTGCAGCTAGATGTGGTGGAATACCTACTCGGTTTACCAAGGGACCACACAAGGGGAGTCAACACGACCTCGAGGAACAAATCTCTTGGCAATTCATTCAAAGTTGACGCAGTTGCTTACCACTTGTCGGTGCTGAAGGATATGTTTCCCATTTGAAGGACACTAGTAGAAAACGGAGCTTTAAAACCGGTTTGTAAGGGCCTTTAGTGCCGGTTCTGCAACCGGCACTAAACGGGGGTTCTTAAAGCCCACCCCCCCCCCCCCTTAGTACTGGTTCGGCATGAACCGCCACTCAAGGCCCACCACGTGGCGCGAGCTCGCGCCGTGGTATGGGGGACCTTTAGTACCGGTTGGTGTTACCAACCGGTACTAAAGGTATTTGTTTTGATTTTTTTTAAAAAAAATTGTAAAAAAATATTTGATTTGTTTTCGATTTTCAATTTTCTGAATTATTTGATGATTTAGTCTCTAATCACCCCTCTTAACTGCTCAAGTGTGGATCACTCATTCCAAATCGTCTAACTTCCCGGCCGGTCACCCATCCTCTCACTCCCACAGCTTGAGCACGCTTAACTTCGGAGTTCTATTCCCCTTACTTTCCAAGTCTGCACTTGTTGTTTTCCTGACAATTGTAAGCTGTCAATCCTATTAACTCTCAGCAGTTTAGCTTGAGCATTAGGTCACACGTTTCACTGTTTGAGTTTGGAACTGTTATTCTAAAAAATAGTTAGTAACACTAATATTTCTTGAATAGGTTTGACCACAGTTTGACCATAGTTTGACCATAGTTTGATCAGGTTTGACCAAAATTCAAAAAATTGAAATAATTATTTAGTAACACTAATATTCTTGAATAATTATGTTGCAACATTAATACTTCTTGAATAAGTAGTTTGACCATAGTTTGACCAGATTTAACCAAAATAAAAAAAACTGAAATTTGAGCATACCTTTTTTTCCTTTTGGAATTTGAGGATTCTAAAAAATTGCACACAGGCCGTAGGCGGTCAAAATCGGATGCGTATTTTCGTGCTGAATTTTTTGATATATTATACATTTTTTCCGACATTGTATGCAAAAGTTATAGCCGTTTTACATTTTCCCTACACTTTTTGCAAAACATGTCCAAATTTAAGTTTTTTTATTTTCCTAACTAGTAGATGTAGTAATATAACTACTTCTCGAAGAATTTTATTTTTTTGATTTTTTTATCATTTTCTTTTGTATTGTTCAAAACTGAAATGGCGATACCGGGGGGGGGGGGGGGGTAGATTTTGAAAATATAGCTATAGTCCCGGTTTGTGTCTGCAATCGGGACTATAAGTCAAACCCCTTTAGTCCCGGTTCGTGGCACGAATTGGTTCTAAAGGTTAGCCCTTTAGTACCAGTTTGTGCCACGAACCGGTACTAAAGTTGATCATGGGGCCCAGGCCTGACGCCAGCCTGCCACCACCCCTTTAGTACCGGTTCGTGGCACGAACCGGTACTAAAGGTTCATAACGAACCGGCATTAGTGCATAGCCGTTCGAACCGGCATTAGTGCCTCACATTAGTCCTTTTTCTACCAGTGAGGTAACTCTAAATAGGATTTGGATCCACATGAGCACTACTAGGGAAAACTCTATCAACAGCGGGTGTTTTTGGTCTAGCAATAGCACGGGTACGCGCTCTACTAGTAGGGTGCTACAACAAAAGTTTAGTAGTAGCAGGGTTCCTGCACGCGCTACTGCTAACTCAAATAGCAGCAGCGTTTTCTCCAGCCATTGCTACAGATAGTTACTAGTAGCGCGCCTAGGACCCGTGCTACTACTACTCGTCTGTATTCCATTTCTCTGTTGTTTTATGGTGTACTTATACACCATTATACATGTTTTGATACAGTAGCAATTTAGAGATTGTTATATCATTATGATCATGATGAGTTATTATGTCAGTGGATGAAAGAAATATTGATTAGATTCAAGTGAATGGATCCAAAGCGGCCACTTTTGGATTAGTAGTACTTTGGATCTGCACCGTGTTGCCTCCACTTAAACCTAATCCACATTTCTTTAACCCACTGATATAGTAACTCATCATCATCATAATGATATAACAACTCAGCATCATCATCATAATAAGTAACTCATCATCATTATCATAAGAACAAGTCATACTCATCAACATCATAGCTAGTCATCTGACAACTCATCATTCTAGCACATCACTCATAATAATAATAATAATAATAATAATAATAATAATAATAATAATGATAATAATAATAATAATAATGATGATGATGATGATGATGATGATGATGATGATGATGATGATGATAATGATAATAATAATAATAATAATAATAATAATAATAATAATAATAATAATAATAACTCCTCATCATCATAGTCATAATCAACACTAACTAGCTAAATGTGTGTTGCCATGGGTAAATTAATCTATCTATTATATTGTTAAAACAATAGAAAACGAACATATTAGATGTAACATTAGATTTCCTGAAAAGAAGTATGTATGCGTGTTTCCATATCATATATTCCCTCCGTCCGGAAATTCTTGTCGGAGAAATGAATAAAATGGATGTATATAGAACTAAAATATGTCTAGATACATCTATTTTTCCGACAAATATTTCCGGACGGAGGGAGTACGATTTCTAGACTTTTTCTCTTCCTTTTTGCTTGGACGTTTCAGCCAGCCAAGCAAACCGATCAGTTAAGAGTCCAACTCCTATACGGTTATGTACGTGTTCAGAAAAATGGAAAGACGGCGGGCTATGTACCAATTACGTTCCCAGGCTGCCTAAGCAAGAGACGAGTTAAGAATCCTCTTCCAATCCATCTTGCGAAGTAGTACTGCTAGACGAGGGAAAAAGCCCATTTTAAACCCTAAACTCGTAGAGCTTTGACGAATCAAACCCTCAAATCTAAATCCCGGTCATTTCAACCCTGAACTGTATAATCCCGATGTAAATCAAACCCTGGAGCCGTTTGCCAGACAGGGATTGCAAAGAATGGCCAGGATTGGTGGCGGATTCCTATTTGCCGCCCGTGGGCAGCAAACAGCAGTGGCTACACCCCACAGCGCCCGCGGGTTGGCCGGCCCATTTCGCGACAGCGCAGATTGGTCGTTCACTGCTTTGTTTTTTAGTTCGTTTCTGCTGTTGACTATTTGTTTTTTTCTGGTTTTTTCATGTTCTCTCCCTTTTTATTTCTGGTTCTTTCTTTTTTTCTGGCTTTATCTTTTTTATTTTTTCCTTTTCCTTTTTCTTCCATTAATAATTACACGGAAATGTTTCATTGTGTATTTTTAATGATGAATAATACTTTAATACGATGAACAAGCTGTGTTTCTTCTGTTTATTTTTACTTCTCTTCAATTTTGTGTATTATACAAGAGTTTATCAGGTATTAAGAAAATGTTCATCGTATATTTAAGAAAATGTTCGTATATTAAAAAATATTCATTTGTGTACATAAAAATGTTCAGCATATATGAAAAAAATGTTTAGTGTATATGAAAAAAAATGTTCAATATGTATTTTCAAATTTGTCTGTATACATCACACTAATGTTCATTGTGTATTTTCAAATTGTTTAGCACATATCACTGTAGTGTTTGTTATGTATTTACAAATTGTTTAGCGTATATCACAAAAATGTTTAATGTGTATATAAGAAACTTTCGTTTTGTATTAAAAAATGTTCAATGTATATTAAAAGGTCCATGGGTTCTGGAACAGGATTCATGAATTTGAAACAAACGTATTGAAAAAGGGTTCACGCATTAGATAAAAAAAGGTGTGTGCATTTCTTTAGCAGTGCAACAGAAAAAAAAATGGGGCGGCCGAGCGCGGAGGACGGGTACACTTCATGGTCAACCGTGCTTGCATTATTTTAAACCATATAAAACCGGTGGCAATCTTAGTAGGAAATAGCAAACGGAAAATAAGAACCTCGTGAACCAGATTTTTAAAATAAAAAAGTTTACAATTTTTGAAAAAAAATGTTCACAGATTCAGAAAGAGTACAATGATTTTGAAAATAAGCTCACGGATTTTAAAAAGAAAATTCAATGGATTTGGGAAAAATCACTTTCTTTGGGAAAAGTTTCACGCGTTCAACAATTGTCATATTTTCAAACATTAATCTCTTTTAAAAAAAACAGGTAAGGATACCAAAAAAACGCCCTGATTCTGCGTTTGACTTTTTTCTTAAACTTGCGCACTCCAGTTTAGTAACACAGGCTTGTTAGGTTGACTGGTTTAGCAAGTCTCCTGTGGAACTACAGGTCCGTAGTTCGAATCGTAGGACTTGCTGTTTTATCTTTTTCGACAATCAAATTGTTACACTACATATTTTTTTGAGAAAAATTGTTACGCTAGTACGGACACTATCGTACACCATGGGCCGGCCCAGCCAGGTGTCACTGCGTGCGTCGGGTCGAGCTCCCGTGTAACAGAAAAAAGACAATTTTTTTGCAGACAAAAAAGAACAAATGGGGTGGCCCAGCAGAGCCCTGGCCCACCAGCCAGAGAAATCCAGGTTGACATTCGTCAGGGTTTGATTTAGACCGGGATTGCATAGTTCAGAGTGCAATCGACAGGGATTTCGACTTGAGGGTTCGTTTTGCCTAACCTCTACAAGTTTAGGGTTTAAAATGAACTTTTTCCCTAGACGAGAGGCATATACTATGCCTAAATTTAATGATACGGTACATTGCATTTGGCTTTTCTATCGTATACAACAAAGTCTTTTTCAACTAAAAAAAGAACAAAGTCTTTTTTACATGTCTATGCATGGTAGATAAAAAAACTGATATCTAAAGGAATGCTTAAATTTACAAATACTTATGGGCTTAATTAAAACATAGCCACTGTTTTATTTGTTTCTTCCTAAAAAAATGACGGACGGATAGACACACACCGTTCAAGTCCAACCATCTAGCACTACCACACGGCTGCTCTAATTGACTCCTGCTGCCCACGTGCCGGTTCTCCGTGCTAGCCTATCTTTGCTGGCTCAAACTCGGCCTCTTTGCCAGATCTTCTTTATTCTCAGTTTTTTTCCTAATACTTACACTGACCTTTGAACATTCAGTACCAGTTACAAAATTGCTAAAACTGGGATTAGATGATTTGGGATCAACCGACTTTATTTTAAATGTCAAGGTATTGTAGTTTACCCGTGGTCGTATCCATATCCTAGGACCACCACACGTAGTTCTTTCTAAGAAAAAGAATTCTTCAAACAGAAATCTGTAAACGTAAAAAAACATGGACAACGCTAACGCCCACACGTGTGATGGGAGCCAAACCAGCCCACACGCCATATAACACACAGACTACATCATGTCATCGGATGCATGCAGAGTGAAGATCGCGACGAGATCTTGGAAACTAGATCACATATTGATATATTTCGGTGATTTTTTTTTGGTTAAAAGTTGCCATGTCTATTGCACATAAATTGCCATGATATTTACACTGAAGTTGCCATGATATGTTTTAGCTATTTTCTTTTACATTTAAAAGTAAATTTTAACATATTATGGAATGGGGAATTAAGAAACTAGACTTGTCATGCACCATAAACTAAAATTGTCATGATACATGCACTTAAAATTACCATGGTTCATACAAAAAAATATTTTCATGGTTAAAGTACTGGAATTGCCATCATCAAAAAACTAAAATTGCCATGATCTACCAACTAAAATTTCCACATGGCAACTTTAGTTTAAGCACTATGGCAACTATAGTGTAAACATCATGGCAACTTCTGGGGAATTTTTTTCTCGTCGAAACATATCAACATGGGGTCTAGTTTTGAAGATCTCGTCGAGATGGATTTAATGGTGAAAACGGATTTTTAATTCGCTTTTTTAATTAGGAGATAAAACATTTTTAAGCCGAAAACCAAAAAAAATCTGCTGATGTCATCTATTCATATGTGGCAAAATAAGTAGTGATGGAGGCGTGTGGGCGATGTGTAAACGCCCACACGTGTGGGCGTTAGTTTTTCCGAAAAACATATACTACCACATTTAGCCACTTGACACATCATATATGAATGTAGGAGTGAAGCCTCATATATTTACATGCGCCTAATGACGGGCATATGATTTCAGCGAAGCCAACTAATAATATAATAGCAGGACATGGGTAGAAAACACTTGTACAAATATCAACTCATCATAACACCCCATACACAGCAACAACGGTCGACATATTGGCATCATGCATATATTATAAATAGAAAAGCAAACACAATTTTTATTCTATTCTAAAACCAATATATGCATAATCTTGGTTGACCAAGATTTGAGTAAGTTTTTGTAAAATTATAATACCGTATTAGAAACTTATCTTATACAATGGACATAGAATACAATTGACGTATGTGTGAATTTCAAAATAATAATAATAAACAGACCGATAAATCAGTTTTTTTTTATATAAAATTTGGCTCCAAATATAAAATATAACATCCAAAGTTTAACATTAAATGAATATTAAAGTTAATTTGCAATCCATTCTAGCGCCTTAAAAATATGTCGATCCAGAACATCATGGACGCAAAAAAGAACCTAAAACAAAATTGAAAGAAAGGAAAGTTTTAATAACCTGTTTTTTATGAACATACACAGATAGTTCGTCGGCCTTAGATTGTCTGGCTACATTTAAATTTGGAGGAGAACATACACAGACTTCGAGCCAAACAACAAATTATGGCCGCACATCCTCGACGAAGAGCGCATAGCGCGGATCCAGCTCGTCGACGACCCCAACCTGATGCCGCGTAGAAACATCGCCGGCCAATGTGCGTTCTAGAATGGCCTTAGCTCCGAGGTCGTCATTGCCACATGCCGCTCGCAGGTTGATGAAGAAGATTAGTTTCAGATTTGGGAATAGGGCCACACAACACTTAACATGTTATTCTGATAAATTATGCTAGAAATGGATTGCTTTCGAGTTGTTTAATGCAGGTGGATTGAATCATGATTCGTACGAGTTTCGTTTGTATATATGGTGATTTACATCAAGTAATTGAAATTTGAAGTACAAGTGTGCTCTAGTGTGGTCCTATAAATTCTGAAAAATCAATTTTACCTTCCACTTTAGTAACGTAGGCAGTATCGACAAATAAAGATCAAATCCCAACCCATTTTATATGATTAGTCATCAATGCAATTTTGACAACAATCTGAAAAAATCTATAGAAAATAAATCAAGTCTCAAAAATTGAAACCCTTTTGTATGGAGGCCTTGTATATGTAATGGCTTGTGGGAAAAATGATAAACTGAAAATACCACAAACAAAAAAAATTAATTTTCCATTTTTCTAGGTTCCAAGATGAGTTATTTTGTGAAGAAAGTGCCCTAAACAAAATTGTAAATTTTCCCTTCAACTTTCACTAAAAGTAGACCACATAGGATTCCAACTAGCAAATTTTCAATAATTTCATAGTGATGTTTCCATATTTCCTTTATTTATTGAATTTGTGGTTGTTTACATCATGTAATTCAAATTTGAACTACAAGTGTGCTCTAGATTGGTCCTATAAATTCTGAAAATGCATTTTTACCATTCTTATTAGGAATGTAGGCAATATCCACAAAGAAAGGTCAAAATCCGAACTATTTTGTATGATTAGTTATCAATGGATTTTTAAAGCAATCTAAAAAAATTATAGAAAATAAAACAAGGCTCAAAATTGAAAAACTTTTGCATGGTGGCCTTGTATGTGCAATATCTTGTGGTAAAAATGATAAACAGTCAATACCACAAAGTTAAATTTCCATTTTTTAGTGCTCAAGATGACTTCTTTCGTGAAGCAGGTGCCATCAATAATATTGTAACTTGTGCCCTTTCAATTTTCACCTAAAGTAGACCATATGGGATTCCAACTGCCAAATGTTCATGAATCTTAGAGTGATATTGCCATATTTCATTGATTTAGTGAATTTCTGGCGATTTACTCAAATAATTCAAATTTGAATTACAAGTGTGACCTAGTTTGGTCCTATAAATTCTAAGAAATCATTTTTACCTTCCAAATTAGGAATGTAGGAAGTATACATAAATAAATGTCCAATTCCCAACCATTTTATATGATTAGTCATCCATGCAATTTTGACAGCACTCTGAAAGGAATTATAGAAAATGAATAAAGGCTCGAAATTTAATTCATTTTGCATGGAGGCCTTCTATGTGCAATAGGTTGTGGGAAAAATGATAAACTAACTATACCAAAAACTTGAAAAAGCACTTTCACAGACTCACCAATCTTATATGAGGATCAAGGACTTTCAACCAAGATGACAATGCCCATGGGCATTTTCATGGCATAGTACATGATAACATGACCATTTTTGTAAAGAACAAGGGTATTACCATTGTGATCAATAATTCCAAAAAAACAAGATTTGGCTAAAAAATATTATTTTCCATATTTCTAGTGCCACACATGACTTTTTCTAAAGCAAGTGCCAAAAATAATATTGTAAATTGTGCCCTTTCAGTTTTCACTTAAAGTAGACCACATGGGATTTCAACACCAAATTGTCATGAATTTTAGAGTGACATTTCTATGTTTCATTGATTATTGAATTTCTGGTGATTTACATCAAGTAATTCGAAACTTAAACTACAAGTATGCTCTAGTTTGCTCCTATAAATTCTTAAAAACATTTTTACCTTCCCGATTAGGAATTTTGGTAGTATCAAAAAACAAAGAACAAATTCCCAAAAACTTTATATGGTTAGTCCTCCATGCATTTTTTACAACAATGTAAAAGAAATTATAGAAAATAAAAAAACGTTTAAAAATTGAAATCCTTTTGCATGGGTGCCTTTTATGTGCAATGGCTTGTGGGATAAATGATAAATAGCAATACAATTTTTTTTAACCTTTCTTCTTCCTAGTGCCAAAGATGACTTTTTTTTGTGAAGCAGGGCCACAAATAAGATTGTAAAATGTGCCCATTCAATTGTCACCTAAAGTAGACCACCTGGGATTCCAACTACCAAATTTTCATGAATTGCATAGTGTGGTTTCTATATTTCATTGATTTATTTAATTTTTGGCGATTTACATCAAGTAATTCAAATCTGAACTACACGCGTTCTTTAGTTTGGTCCTAACAATTCGGAAACCTCATTTTACCTTCCGCATTAAGAATGTAGGAAATTTCTAGAAAGAAAGATCAAATTCCCAACCACTTTATATCAATAGTCACGCATGCAGTTTTGGAAACAACCTTCAAGAAATTATAGAAATTAAAAAAAATAAAAATTGAAATCCTTTTGCATGGGGGCCTTTTATTTGCACTCGCTTGTCGGAAATTTATAAACTGGCAACATCACAAACTTATAAAAAACCAAATGATCTATCTTAGAGGACCATGGGGTGGGTAAAAAATTGTTTCTCCCATTTCCTTGCACCCACGATTAATTTTTTGTAAAGGAAGTGCAATAAATTCTAGTACATAAAGTTGCATACACATCTCCAATCCACAATATTGGAAGAACCAAGATAAACAAAACAAACTTCGATACATAAGGTGGCATCAAGTACATAAGGGAGCATACACATTTCGGATCAACAACATTAGAATAGTCAAAGGTGAACATAACAAACTTTAGTACATGGCCATAAACAAAGGGTCCCATAGATAAAGTAGGTTTCAGCACATGAGAACTCCAATTACACAACTATGAATGACCATTCATCCTTCGGCTTTGTTTCGTACATGATAGCCCCTAAAATATCGCCGGCTTTCGCATAAGCTTTACGACGAACGAATACCTATCCTCCTATGCACACTATTCCTCCTGCACCATCTACTCGTCGGCGGCCGAAGCAGGCTTTGACAAGCAATCCTTGTCCTCCTCCGGCATTTTCTTATCTCCGGGCCTAGGAGTTTAAACGGTCCTCAGAAACTTCTCCACGTTATTAGGCATAATTATATTTGGAGACATACCATGGGGAGGCCACACGTTGATCACCACTGGAGTACCAGCAGGTTCTCATTTGACCTCTAGATCTGGCGGCCCGTGTGGAGACCAGTATGAATACCAGCGAGCTCGCTGAAGAGGATCCAACGACTTCATTCTCTCACACATCGTCCGGATGAAAACCCCGATAAAAGTCACCCCCTTGTATCGATCTAGAATTATCCATCGGATCTCATCCATCCTCACATCTATCAACAATTGCAACGCATGCTCCGCTAGAGCATTGTGCTTGGAAACAGATACGTCTCCAACATATCTATAATTTATGAAGTATTCATGCCATGTTTGCAACAATTTTATATTGTTTTGGTAATGTTTGATTAGAACTAACCCGGACTAATGTTGTTTTCAGCAAAATTACCATGGTGACGTTTTTCGTGCAAAAATAAAAGTTCATGGAATGGGCTGAAAATTTATGATGATTTTTAATGGACCAAAAGAGAACCCCGAAGCACAAGAGCTGGGCCAGGAAGTGGACAAGGAAGCCACAAGCCTGGGGGGGGGGGGGGGGCTCGCCCATCCCCTAGGGCGCGCCCCCCGAGCTTGTGGGCCCCTCGGGCACCCCCTTTGACATGAGACCGACGCCAAAAATTCCTATAAATACCAAATCCCAGGAAAGAACCCTAGATGAGAAGTTCCGCCGCTGCAATCCATTGTAGCCATGAAAAATCAATTGGGGCCCTATTCCTGCACCCTGCCGGAGGGGGAAATCATCACGGCAGGCCATCTTAATCATCCTGGCGGCCACCATGATGAGGAGGGAGTAGTTCACCCTCCGAGCTGAGGGTATGCACTAGTAGCTATGTGTTTGATCTCCATCTCTCACGTTCTTGTTTTGGCACGATCTTGATGTACCGCGAGCATTGTTAATATATTTGGATCTGACGGTGTTTCTCCCTCTCTATCTTGTTGTGATGAATTGAGTCTTTCTCTTTGAGGTTTCGCTATGGTGGATTGAGTATTGGATTTGAGAACACTTGATGTATGTCTTGCGATGGGATATCTGTGGTGACAATGGGATGTTCTATTGATTCACTTGATGTATGCTTTCGCACTCAACTCACAGATTCGACATTGGGGTAATCTATGCATAGGAGTTGATGCACGTTTTCATCCTACATTCTCCAATAGAAACTTTGGAGTGATTCTTTGTTGCACGTTGAGGGATTGTTATATGATCCATTTATGTTATCATTGTTGAGAGATTTTACTAGTGAAAGTATGAACCCTAGGTCTTGTTTTCAAGCATTGCAATACCGTTTTTGCTCGCTTTTGTTACTAGTTACCTTGATTTTTTATATTTTTATAGATTACAAAAACCTATATCTACTATCCATAGTACACTTGTATCACCATATCTTCGCCGAACTAGTGCATCTATACAATTTTCCATTATATTGGGTGCGTTGGGGACACAAGAGATTTCTTATATTTGGTTGCAGGGTTGTTTGAGAGAGACCATATTCATTCTACACCTCCCATAGATTGATAAATCTTATGTCATCCACTTGAGGGAGAACTGCTATTGTCCTACAACATTTTGTGCTTGGAGGCCCAACAAGAATCTACAAGAAGAAGGTGCATAGTAGACATCAGAAACCAGGAGAAGATCTCCTTGCATTTTTTCAGTAAGACAGTGTCACCAGCATAGAACACCTCCAATGGTGTCGTCATCGCAGGATATGGAGGTGGGTTTCTCGGGTTGCAGGAGATGCGAAATGGAAGAGAGATAGAGAAAGAGAGAGAGGGAGAAAGAGAGAGAGAGAGAGATTCCGTCCCCTTCTTTTTTAGACAAATGAACCAGCCATCCACTAGTCGGTCCCACATGTCAGCATTTCAGGTCGGTTCCATGCGTTAGCACCGTGCAAAGTAGCACTCAACAGTTTTGACCCGTCGGCAAGGCACCATTTGTCCTTTTGTGAGGCGCAAGCGAGTAGAGGAGGGGGAAAAGTAAGCAATGTTAGATGGGCAGGGCAAAACTAAGCACAACTAAGAAAGAAGGGGCACAGAAATGGAAATCACTAATATAATAATTACCTTAGCAACATTTGTAGAAACAAAGACGTTGCTAGAGTGAATACTAGCCGTGTGTGATCTCCACTAAAACACTGCATGTATGATTTATTAATTTTAGGAGTTTAAGCACAATTGTTTTTCTTTCCAAAATGATAAGGGCCACATGTAGAGCGCGAAACAACATGGTTCAAACGCCCCGATTACCATCCATTTTACCACATCAAATAGATAACATCAACAGAATATTTTTGTTCTTTCCAAGATAAAAATGTTTTATCTCTTAACTAAAAATTGATAAAAAAGCCATTTTCATCATTAAATCCTCCTCGAAGAGATATTCAAAACTAGATCTCATATCGATATCTTTTGACGACTTTTTTTTGGCTAATAGTTGCCATGATGTTACACTGAAGTTGCCATGGTGTTTTCACTAAAGCTACCATTGTATTTCAACAACTTTTCACAGCAAATTTTATTAATTAACCATGGAAAATTTTAGTAATTAATCAATGCGAGTTTAATTCATGGATCATATTTCTCAGTAATCATCATGGCAATTTTAGTTTATAGATCATGGCAATTGTATTTTTACCATGTAAATTATTTTTTGTATGAACCATGGGAAATTTTAGTGCATGTATCATGCCAAATTTAAGTAATTCACCATGGCAATTTTAGTTTCTAGTTCATGGAAAATTTGAGTCGTTGACTTTGCATTTTTAAAGTAATTGACAAGGGATTTCTTTTTAATCGTGAATCATGTGAAAATTATTTCATGAATCATGACAAATTTTAGTAATTCTTCATGGCAAGTGTACTTTCTTAATTCCCATTTTTATAACATGTCAAATACTTTAAAAATAGAAGAAAAAGTAGTTGAAACATATAATGACAACTTCAGTGTAAACACCATGACAATTTATGTGCAATAGACATGAGAACGTTTGACCGCCAAAAATTATCGTTGAAACATATCGATATGGGATCTAGTTTCGAAGTTCTCATCGCGACGAATTAATGGTGAAAATGGATTTTAAATTAAGATTTTCATTTAAGAGATAAACCATTTTAATGTTTGAAAAACCCAAAAGATTATGTCCCTGCTTGCATGCATGTGTTAAAGAAACAAAAAAAGCTGATGTGTCACAATGGGTGGATAGAAGGCGTTTGTCCCGGCCTCCTTCAGCGCACACACATGGGCGAAATTGCTTCGTGCCACTCGTGTGGCACTTATCATGGGCCTTTTCTTTTTTCCTTCCAATTTTTTTGAACAAATAGTATTAATGTATAATAAAAAATTTGAACACAACTACTTACTATAAAAGGTTTTAAAATTTAACTATAATTTATACATATATTTACACATAATAATACTAGTAGCGTCAACCATTGTGTCGCACACTACCTCATTTTGTACTACTAACGACGTTCCCTTGGTTTGAATGGCGCTAGATCTTTCTTGCTGGTATGGTTGCAGGGTGTACCTTACTAGCAGCGTGTGGTTTTGGAAAATGCTGCTAGTAGTCTAGAATTTGTGGTGTTCCGTATTTTGGCGAACACTGTTAGTAATGTCGCAAAATTGTGGTCGCCTGCACGTGTGACGACATGCTGCAAGTAGCAAAATCTTAATAAGGGGTTTATGCATAGTGTTTTTTTATTATAGAGACTAGCAATCAAGTTTATTTACTTAAATTCACATATGGCAAACTAACTACAATGAACAAATGGCAAGAAAATATTGATTGAAAGGCCTTGCACAAGTACTTCAAAACAAGACGAGTCCAATACACACAAAAAAGACAACCAAGCCTAGGCCAAATGAAAGAAAACAACAGCCCACACACAAACCAGGTGACACAAAGACGATAAATGGGCTAGACACAACATGCCTACTTCAAGTCGCAGCCGGGTGAGACGTAGCCATACACATATTCTAAAGCCTAATATTTGGGAAGATATTCTAGGATTTGGACGATTTGGAAAGATACTAGAGGAATATATTCCCAAATCGTGGGCTTTAATTAGCTTCTATAATAAGCTACTTTCTCTCCCAGGCGTATCTTTCCAATTAGTGGGCTTTAATTACCTGCCATAATACGCTCCTTGGTCTAAAGCATATAGGGTAGAGGAGAGTTGTTGTGGTCAGGTGTCCCCCCTCCAACTATTCTAGTTCTCGCCTCGTCCTCCTCCATCGTGTCACTGTTGCGCTCTCCTCAACTGTTTCCGCTTTTCCTCATGCTTGACTCCTCATCTATTGTTGCCATTATCGCCGATGTCACACTCTCCTACACAGGCTCGCCTACGCGTTCCTGGTGCTCATGTTGTCCTCCTCTTCACTAGGGAGAGATATATACAGAGGGCCCAGGGGGCGCATCTTGTTAGATCGACAATGGTGGTAGGTTTTGTCTCCTTCCTCTATTTTGACAAGCTTTGGGCTCCTTGATTCAAAGGATTGCGGATAGAGAAATAGAATTATGGATAACATTTATGGTAGGATTGCCTTTAATGGATTTTTCCTAAGAATTATTTTGTACTACGTAAAATCTCCATTGAATCGAAACACATAGAAAGTTTTTATTATCTGTTTTCTACAACACAATCGAGTCAAACTAACTCACCATTCCATTGTTGGAATCTCTCACATTTTTTCCTCATATGTTCCAAAATTCTTACTTCTGTGGCACTTGATGTCATCCATTTGAGAAGTTCATATGGATTTCATAGTATAGTTGTTTATTAATTTGATACATGCATCATCAAGCTTGACTGCACTAGTGCATTTTTGCTCATTTTTATTCCTAATGGGAAATGGATAGACTGTTCAAGTTAATCTCCATTTTCCTCCCATAAAAGCCCTCATACGCATAATGTGTTGTAAGATCCCAGAAAAATATTAACAACCTCTAAAATCTATGAAAGTTCATTTAGTTAGGTATGATCATAACCGATGTATACTCATTTGGTATTATCTCAATGTCATGTTGGGGGCTTTTTCAATGGAGAAGGGATTTTCTTCTTGCTCTCTAGCGTTGACCCTAGAATTGATTCTTATTGTGCTAATTTCTCTATAGATTCCAATTGTGATATTGTCATTTTGTACTTGTGGCTCAAGAAAACTCTCCATTGCATTATTTTCCTCTCTATAATTTCTTTGATGGTATTTTCCTTATGTTTTTAACAATGCATGCTTAAATCATATCAGATGACTGGATCAATGAGAATGATGACAGTTTTAAGCTTCACTGGGAAAGTCATGGTAATGTTGAACCCTCATTGGCTCTAGCTATAAGGAACTTGTTTGACGATGGCTCATCGAATCTAGTACGATATATAGTAATTGTAGTAACTGATATTTTTTATTTATGCACAAAAGCTATACATGATTTGTTATCACCTTTTTATTACTATGATCATCATGTGATATTTGTCCATGCGATTGTGAAAAGGCATCTGATGAGTGGGCCAATGGAGAAGTGCCATCCACTATTTTGGTTGAGGGATTTGTATTAATGTGTTTCCCAAAAGAGATGGTCATGAAGAGCATTAACGAGATTGGTAATACTAAAATTGATTAATTTCATTTCATTTGTTTTGTCTGTGTTTGCACCTTCTGTTTCAACCAAGGCCTTCTGTTTTTAGGCTACAATGAGCAAATGAATCGTTGGAGCTAATTCTAACATATAAGGTATATTTTTTCAATGTGATTCTACCACTTAGTTTACCCTATGGTGCTATTGATGTAATTACCCACTTCTGCGGCATCACCTAGTGCTTGTATTTCACATGGCCAAATGTAGTTTACAATCATTTTCACCATGAATCAATAGCAACATAGGGTAACCAAGTAATAATCACATGAAAAAAATACCTTGTATGTTAGAAGTAGTTCAAGTAATGCATTTGCTCATTGTGGCATAAAAGAAAAAAGCCTTGGTTGAAATAGAAGGTCCGGACACACACAAAACAAATGAATCAAATTGATTGCTTTTAGTATTACCGGTCTCCTTGATGTCCTTCACAACCATGTCTTTTTCAATGATCTTGGTTTTGAAAACTAGGATGGACACATCAATAATGACGAAGAAAACCCAATGATGACGTAGACTATACCTTATCATTAGCTCTTTTTTTAACACAATACAATCGTATATGCACACAAGCACGTACTAACACTCACCCCTACGAACAGACACACGCCCACCCTACCCCTATGAGCACCTATGAGACACTGAGACAAGACAACATCCTGAGATTGATGAAGTCACCATAGGCGCCTCATAGTCGACGAAATTTTCTCCTCCCACTAAATGATCATCGACGGAAATGTTGAAATACATCCAGAGGAAATGCAAGCAACAATGCCGAGTCAAGACTTGAACACTTGGTGCTAGGGATCCACTGTGCTCCTAAGCATCCAACCAGAGGCTGGTTCGCTCTTATCACTAGTTCTACAAACTATTCCTTCTATCATACATATGTTATTACGTGTGAAGCATTTGCCATGTACATCGTGAGCAGTTCTTTTATAGTTCTTCTTCTTAATGGGTGCCATTCAAGAGTTCTATATGATGATATCCAAGAAAACTACACATACATGTGTTTTAACCATCAGAGATGAAAAAACACACAACAGTAGTTACACTCTTAGATTATTGTATTATATGATTTATATAGGTGTAATTACTCCTATAAAGGATGGTGTAGTACCTACCTCTTTGGGCGCCTCACGGCCGAAAAGCGTCTCCGAGCCATCCATTGCTCGGTGACGTGCCGTGAGGGCCACTCGCGAGGGCTCCGGGCCGTCCGATGTGCCCGGACGGCTCATACCCGGGCAACTCGAATAGCGGGCCCATTACAGGTGGACCACTGAGAGCACTCAGCGGCACCGTGATTGGGTGGTGGGCATCGCCACGCCCACACGCGACCCCTGGCCGAGCCCTCCTGTCAGTGTGTGTGCCTCGCACCGGGCCAAAGCCGCAGCACTTGGTAAGGATACATATGTGGTGGCTTTTCGTAGGGGATCCTAGGGGCCGATACGGGCCGTCCGCCCTGCCCGGGCGACCCGGCGAGCATCGGGAGCGCTCGGGGCCACCATCATTGGGCGGTGGGCGTTGCCTCACATCCGCACACGAACCCCTAGCAGGGCGCGCCTGTCAGCGTCTGTGCCCCGTGCTGGACTAAGGCCATGTGCTTGGTCGGGTTGCATCAGACCCGGGTGACTCGGCCTAGTCCGCATGGGCCGTCCGGCCAGCGTCGGCACGGGTCGTTTTCCGGCCGGTCAGCTTGGTGGCTCTTCCGGCCAGGGTCGGCACGACGACCCGTCTGGCCACTTGGCCAGGATCGACACGACGCCTCATCCATATCTGAATGATATTCTTTGGGTAACTCTGCCATGTTGTTAAGGCGGTTGTGTCTTTCTATAAGTATGTTGTTTCATGCCACACACCGAATGGTGTGCACATTGTCTTCTCTCTTGCATTTTCCCTTGAGCTTGTTGTTCCCGAGTGGCTCCTAAGCGCTCTTTTGCCCCGTCTTCTTGTTGTTTTCTTCGCCAGTTGGCCTTGTTGATGCCGCCACTTCGCCGGCCGAGGTGGTTTGGCACCATGATACGCGGCATCCACGGCGTTGCACGCATCATGTTCGGTCTCGTTTCGTGGCACAGCGTGCACATCCAGACGCACGTTCGAGCACGTGATGGTTGACCACCGAGTGTCTCCAACATCATGTTGCCTCCATTTTGTTCTTTGTTTTGTTTTTGTTTTTTGTGTGTTGTTGTTTTTTTAACATCAGTACAGACGCAAGCGCTCATACCTACGCGCATACACTCATTCTTATGAACGCGCACATGCATACCCTATCCCTATAAGCACCTCCGAGATACTTAGCCGGTATGTCATCTTGAAATTTACGAAGTCACCGTCGGCGCCTCGTCATCGACGGGAACGTCTCCTCCCACTGAAAGCGCATCGCCGGAAATCGTGAAATAAATCTAAAAATAATGCGAGCACCAGGACTTGAATTCTGATGGGCTGAGGATACCACTGTCCCTCTAACCATCCAACCACAGTTGTTGTTTCCATATTTCATTGCGTTCTCTCTATCTGTGTTCTTCAGCTTAATTGTCTTCGGAACTCTTTCAATCCTTCTAACCCTAACGTTGTTTCCAAGTTTTTGCGCGTGTGCCAATAGACTGAGTGTGAGACACCGACGGAGTAGGTAAGCCGCGTCACAAAATACCGTATTCTACTAGGTCCCGCGATGGCTGTTTGAGTTTATGGTTGTGTATGTGCCCGTGTTATTTATTTTATGTTTGAGTTGTCTTGGCTACTTCTTTGTTTATTTGTGTTTTTGTTTGTCGAGCTTGTGTGCTCCATGCTATATTCATATATACGGGTGTGTCATGAAGGTTCCTTCTCTCTTGGGTCGATTGTGCCGGCTTGCAATGGATAGTTGCCCAAGGAAAAAACATACCAACCGTGTAGTGGAATAGCCACGACAGATGTCCTAGTATGAGGACTTAGTCGTGGAGCCATCGCAACTAGATTAGCTTAAAGGGGTTAAACGAGACAAAGGACACACGAGTTTATACTGGTTCGGTCCCTCTCGGTGAAGGTAAAGGCCTAATCCAGTTTGAGGTGGTATTGCTTATGTCTCGATTACTAGGGAGCTTGGACTGAGCTTGACCTAGCTTTCGATATCTTGTTTCTTGCACTGAACCGCCACCAGGTCGTCCCTTTATATATACAGGTTGACGCCCAGCGGCTCACGGAGTTCCAGGCGGCTCATAGACAACGTGTCCGGCTCGGTGACTAACTATACCTGTCTTACAATACAAGTCATATACATAAAGCGGTTTATTCCTACGGGCCTTAAGTCGCCCTTGGGCCTTGGGCCCTTGCATGTGAACCGCCATCTTAGTATCCTCATGGGCTTCGTATGGATGAACCGCCATACGTATAACCCGGCCCCTCTTAGGCCCCAGGTTGATTTGAACTTGTTCATGTCAATCTTGAACACTTAGAAAAAATCTTCCCTTCTTCATTTTTGCGAGAACTCATAACCCGCCATGACATCATCTCCTGCGATTGCGGTAACCCGCCATGACGTCATCTGCCGTTTAATTTTACACAATATCCAACCTATCTTAACGGATCTTTGTCTTTAATGTCCTTTCCGAAAATCGAGGCGTCCGAATCGCTGGATAATCATGTTTTGGCCTCCTCATTTTTCGCGCCTACCTGTTCATCCTTCTCCATATAAATAGGGTCAGACAGCCTCCTTTCATTCTCCCCCTTTCCTTCTTGTCTTCCTCCTCCTCTCGCGACTCATCTGCCGCTTCGAGCTCCGCCGCTGCCGCGAGCTCACCGTCTTCGTCGTCCTTGGCCGCTGCATCGACCTGAACGGGACCGGAGAAACTGCAGCGCCTCCTCATTGCTCCTCGGATCCAGTAAGCCCCTTATTCTCTCCACCGTAGATCTCCATTAGGGTTTCTGTAGTTCTTCGAGTTCTTCGCCGCTCTTCACTGTACTTTTAGTTAGCTCTTATTTTAGATCCAAACATATCCCTTAGGATGCACGGAACCTGTTTCCACTCCTTCTGTTATCTCCAAACTTGCTTTACAGATGCAAACATCTCGCCCTTGTGTTAGTTCTCCTGCTGCTGCGATATTTAGGTTTAGAATTTACTGCATTTTCTGAACTGCCACAGATCCGAAATTATAGCTTCAGTCTGTGAAATCTGTTTGGCCCTCACTTAGCGAAATTTTTCCTTCTTGAGAGATCTTAACTGCCAATATTGTCATGGCAGCTTACCTCACCAGTTATAACTAGTCATATGTCATTAGGCCCCTTTTAAGCCGCCATGCTGAATATGTACTGTAGTGTTTTACCTCCGGCTTAATGAATCAACTTAAACCGGCAAAATTATTCTTTCTTTTAGGCTTCTTTCTTCACAATGCCGCCGAAGACATCCACTTCATGTAACTGGGTTCCCTCCATTGTCACTGAGGACACACTTAAGGACTTTGTGAAAACCGTCTATTTACCAGAAAAGACTGTCATGCATTATTGTGCCCCTGATCTAGAAGAAGAAACACCTCAGCTAAAGGATGGTGAAGTCATTGTCTCTACTGATCACATGAACCGGGGCTTCTCACCGCCCGGTTCTAAATTTTTCCGAGATGTTCTGCACTTCTTTGAACTTCATCCTCAAGACATGGGACCCAATTCCGTGTCAAATATCTGTAATTTTCAAGTTTTCTGCGAGGTATACCTTCAAGAAGAGCCCAGTGTTGAATTGTTTAGGGGATATTTTTATTTGAACTGCGAAAACGAGTTTACGAACGGACCCAGCTTGGAACTTGGCGGAATCTCAATTCAACGCAGAAGAGATGACATCTTTCCTTATGCTTGCTTGTCGAGTCACCCTAAATATTGGAACCAGACATGGTTTTATTGCCGAGATACTTCTCCGGCTGACGAGAATCCACTGCCGGGTTACCGTGCCCAACGTCTTGACTCAAAACACAACCTTCCTGAGAAGCTAACGGCTGTTGAACGTAAAAAGCTTGCCCCCACCATTGCAAAGCTCAAGGCTCTGCTGGGAAACGGTTTAACTGGCATTGACTTGGTTCGATGCTGGGTTGCATGGAGGATCATACCATTGAGTCACCGATCCGACTTAATGTGTACTTACACGGGTGGTAAGAAGAATCCACTACGCCACATTAGGCGTGTGTCTGCCTGGCTATCTTTTGGTTTGAGTACACCCAGCATTATCCAGCAGCGGCGTCTGCGTTCATCTGATAAAAATACCAGGTGCTATTCATCCTATCTATTTTAAGTACATATTAAATCTTTCGAGCAGTACTGCTCCGCATGCTGTATTTTTTGTACGCAGGACACTTATTCACGTCAAGGACAATGGGTGTGTCAGGGATATATACCACGCCTGGGATTGACTCGCCCGTCCGCGCAGCTTATTGTGCTTGTGATTGACTCGCCCGTCCGCACCGGCTTACAATGCCACGGCCGATTCATCTGTCCGTGCCCGCGGTTGACTCGCCTGCATCCGCGTCGTCTTTTAATGACGCGGTCTACTCCTGCATATACATCAACAAACCAGAGCCAGGACTTCTCGCGCAATCTACTTAATGAGCGTACACAAGTCGCTGCTTTTGCTGCCCGGTCTACTCAAGCAACTCTAAAGAAAGACATAATATATTGTCAGCATCTGTCTGCACCGGACGGCTCAATGGGCAGGCGCACAAATTACCACCACTGCAGTTTAGTTAAACTTCAACAGCTAGCTGGGATGAACTATTGGCCAGATTATTGACACAAATCATATGGGGTCATTTATAACCCGCCCAGCTTCAACATATTACAGCATTCCGTTGTTTTGCTATATGTCAGTTTATATCACGGCCAAGTATGAAGAATCTCAAGACAACTTCTCGAGTCGTCTTATGACTCGGGGGCTACAATGACATGACTCGGCAGAATTGTCCGGTTTCAGTGAATTCAAGAACTCCGGGTCATTGGACGGAAAAATAACCCGGCTCTGGAGGCTACTGCCCTATTGGTGAAAATTTAAAGACCGTCAGAAAGTTTACGGCTTAAAAAGAAGGATTCCGGATCAAAATCTGGTTCAAGAGGAATATGTCTGCCACGAAGCTCCGGAGCTCTCAGTATCCGGTTTACAATCCCGGCTCAAGAGGAATTCATCTCTCGCAAGTTCGAGTTCCCAGAAAAATTAAAGGTTGCCAAGAAGAACTTGCTGCCATGATGAGCAGTTCAAACATGGGTATCCTGCCTTATTGGCTTATCTTATTAAAAATCACTTGGGGGCTTCCTGCTTAATGAGCATAGCTGTGCTTACCCTCTTGATCCGTGTTACACGCCTTATTATAGATCACTTGGGGGCTTCCTGCCCAAATTAAAGGATTACCAAAGAGAACTTGATGCACTGCGCAGTTCAAACATAGGTATCCTGCCTTGAGGCTCATTACATATCATTTGGGAGCTTCATGTTGAAAGATAGGTGTATTCAGCGAAGAGAACATAGAGCTACTACCCTCTTGATCCGGCTTATACGCCATGATGGAAAGGCACTTGGAGGCTTCTGGTTTATCGACCTGAAGTAAAACTTGGGGGCTCAGTAGCATAGCTATGACCCTTTAGGCTTGGACGCCTAGGTGTATTCACCAAAAAATCTGGGTTAGCTTGCCTTTATAAGTCCAGGTAATCCTGGAATGACCCACTATACTCTTGACAGTTATTCTTATAAAGACACTGAACATGTCAACGTTAAAACGGTGACTGGTCATGTGAGGCCCGACTTACATGGTTTTGAATTAAAGTTTAACTCGGCGGCTATGCGGCCCATGAAAGCACTTGGGTTTTAGGCTTGGCGGCCTATGAAAGCCTCGTTTTCTGGTTTTTCTTTCATTTGACCATTTTTTTGAAGTTTTTTGCTTCTTGTTACATATCAATACATGGCCCAAAAACAAATTAGGGCCATGTTGCCTTATGGTTCATGTATATATTTATCCGGAGTGTTATTAGCCCGGCCTGGCTTTGGACTATAAGTCGCCAGGATATAATTATCATATGCTTAGAGATTTTCGCTAAAGTTTTGGGATACCACCCCTTGCTGCATCCGGCATTATAAGTCGGCAGTATGAATATATTGAACAGGGTGTTGTGCTTCTGTCTATGGGCTATTGCCTTTACTACACGACGTATGATAAGTCGGCACTATGAACCAATTTCACAGGCTACGTAGCCTTGATTATATGACTCATCATTGAGCATCTTTGGGTCTGAAAACCCACCCTGATAGTAGACTTTAAGTCTCTAGGATATTTTTCCTTGAGCAATCAAAACGATGATATTTCATGACCCCAGATTGATATTGGTTCCGGATTATAATTATCAGGGCAATACCATGGTATTAATCTACAGGTATGTCTTTCAATAATGGTGTGAATATTTTGTGTTTGGTAAATTGCCCTGGCCATGGACGTTAAGTCGCCGGTATATATTTGGATTGCGCCATTGGAATTATGCTCTTATAAATCTTTGGGATGGACACCCTCACTGGATGTGGCAATGTAAGCCGGCAATTTGAGCCAATCTTCCAGGTATATTTTTAATTGTTGGATCAATGTGCGATGTTTGATAAACCCGCCCTTGTTTTTGACGTTAAGTCACCAGCATATTTTGGATTGAGCCATTGAAATCATGCGCTTACAAATCATTGGATTGTTACCTTCACTGCATATGGCGATTTAAGCCGGCTTTATAAGTCAATTCTACAGGTATGTTTCCCTGGTTATATAAATATGCGAGGTTTGATAACCCGCACTGGCTTTTGACTTTAAGTCGCCAATATGTTTTGGCTTGAATGGCCTTGCTTAGTCTTTTCAGTAATTACATAAGACTATATTGGGTTGTTACCCGCCCTGGCTTTCGACGTCCGCCCTGGCTTTCGACGTTGAGTCGCCAAGGCATATGTTGTTTAAACTCTGTGCAGGATTTGCAGAGCTATGACTTATGTAAATGATTAAGTTCAAGCCCATCATAAAAAATTGTAATTGGTGTTTCAAAAGGGTTATCAATTATTGATTTTCACAAAAGGCTATAAGCCGCCGGGTTACAAAAATCCCGGGTTATAATGAATGCGCATTAAGTCGCCATCGGCCAAGAGCCACTGAGTAATTAAACTCCAGATTTACTTGTCAACCGATAAGGTATTCAACTCTTTAATAGCCTAACTCGGTTGTATTGTCATGATAATATTGAATGATTGAGGTTTTCATACTGGATTATATTATTCAAATCTTGAATAGCCAACATGGCTAGATTTTTGTTATGGTTATCAATAACCAATATTCTGATTGAGGTTTCCAAAGTCGCTTCGGCGCTATGGTTATTATTTTGTCAATGGATATGATTTATTCTACAATGGAAGGAATAGTCTCGAGTCGCTGCAGGCTTATGACCCGGCACTTGAGGCTACATTATTCAAGTTGAGATTACATCAAATATGCAAGTCCATGTTCACTGCAAGCCTGCACCATGACACTTGGGGGCTAATGCAAGATCAATTTTACTTGCCTTATTGAAGACCCGACTCATTACATCGTAATGAGCTGGCCCTTGGGGGCTACCAATTGCTCCTGTCAAATATTCAACGTACACAAGCCTTAATCCAGTAAATTGAAGGATATATTGCTCAGTCGGTAGAGCACAAGGCTCTTAACCTTATGGACGTGGGTTCGAGCCCCATGGTCGGGGTGACATCATATGATGTTATTGTCAATGAAGTATATATAAAGTCCCAGCTCAATATTGTCTTGCTGAGCCGACCCTTCGGGGCTACACGTTGCTATTCAAGTCTACATGATCATATCTACAAAGTCCCTGCTCATTATTTCATAATGACCCTACCCTTGGGGGCTACACTGGTTGAAGTTTTTATGAGAATAAGGCAATTACAAGTCCCAGGTTGCTGCAAGCATGACAACCCAGCACTTGGGGGCTACATATGTGGAATATTCAATTTTGACTAGTGACTGAGATGAGCAACTTGGATTTCTTCAAGATTGCAACATTTATATTGAAGCAAGTCTTAAGCTGTTACTACGCTCCCGTCTTAAGACTTGGGGGCTACAGGTGATATGAATATAATGGAGGCACGTCTTCAAGTTCTCAGTTCTTTGAAACAAACCAGGTATCATATTCTCAGTTTTGGCTTGGATAGCCCAGGAAAGTTAATTACATGACCCGGCATCATTTGTTTATAACCTGACAATTTTGACAATCATAAATCGGTAAGATATACATCTTTAAGCCGGCTGAATATCAGTTGAATATTTCAAGACCCATATTTTTGACAAGTCAGAGAATTGAAGGCCGACTCAAATGGATTATTTCTTATAATATCTCTCTACAAGAGCCAATGTCAGCAAATTGACTATGAAGCTGGCCTATTGACCCGGATTTTTTAGAAGAAGTGCCCGGATTTTTTGCATTGGCAAAGTTTAAACATATCTGCTAAAAGAGATTTACTATGAGATCATGGACACGCATCTAGGCTTAAAATGACAAGCACTTAAGGATGATCAGGTGCCGGCTCAGGAAAACTTTAACCCGGAGCACAACCTGTCAAATTTGCTCTTGTGTTATTTTGCAGCATAAGTTTACCATGGATAAATCCAAGCTAAAATGGGGGCTAATGTCGGGGATATACCCCGCGGTGTAACCCGTCGGATGTATGACCCGGCTGGAGCTTGGCGACTCACTGGCGACCCGCCCGGACCTGGCAGTTTACGGACAACCCGCCTAAACATTGTGACTCACTGGTGGCCCGGCGGGCGGGTCAGACGGACAACAAGGCCCAAGGCCCAGACGGTCGGCTCATGCTATGGTGGGCCGGTTTACGAGGAAAGACATAAGGAGTTTTCCCTTAAGAGGGCAAGACTAGAATTCCGCTTGTTATAGAATAGTCCACATGTAGCCCGCCCCTCCAACTTATATAAGGAGGGGCAGGGCACCCCAACAAAGGGAGGGGGGGGGGGGGGAGAAGTAATCTCTAAGGCTAGACACAATTAGGAGAGCCGGTTTATGCGGAGACTCTCTCATGAGCATAATGAGACCTAGCCACAAACAACACATATGGCTATTATCGGATGATGTTTCCCGGGGCCCGAAGCTGTCTTATGTGTTGATCAGTCTCGCGTATCTCATCCCAATCAACCCCTCTCAAGCTAACACATAGATGTGTTGGCCTCACGACTAAGTCCTCACACTAGGACATCTGGTGTGTCAATTCCACGACAAACCGGTTAATGCATATTTTTTGGCGACCATGCATGAAACACTACCATGGTGACGAAAGAAACGAGTTGAGCAGCCATGCATCATGTGTTTGCGATGACAGCGAATCTCATAGAACTAGAAGGCTCACCAAAACGATCGCCTCGCGTAGGTAGCAAACTGTACGATATCAATAGGTCCCCAAACAGCCAGGACGCATTCACTGCATCAACCTATGATCGCACGGTGTCTTACTTAGCAATGGCGACCCACGTAGACATGAAGAATCCAACAACGACATGGCAGCGCCGAGACCGTCTGCTCGGCCTCGCCTGGTGCAAGTTCATAACTTTTCTCAGTGGATTGGATCGGTAACTTCCTCAGCCAATGGCATCACAGGCCTGCGATGCCAGGCTAGCAATCAAGTACTAAAGCACAGTAGTTGGAACAAGGCCTGCGATGCTCAACTTTCCTACTATGAATGTGGCCTCTGGGTTGCTTTGGCCGTTCTCTTAGGCCCCTCCCAATGCTTTACCTTGTAAGGAAGTTAAGCCTGCCATGTAGGCAAAAAAATCTGATGTGACAAGACAATTAAGACAAGAGAAATGAGTTTGATGACCTCAAAAAGAACAAACGCCAAGCATGCGAACCAAAACAAAACATCTATCTATCTTCTATTATATTATATTATTAAAAAGATAGAAAACGGATGGCTTAGATTTAACAGTCAAAAAGGAACTTGAAAGGACGACCTGGATTTGCTAGAAAGAATTACATGTATGCATGTCTCCACATCCCATACGATTTCCATCCAGCCTTATATATTAGCCACGTTTTTTTAGTGGTAACCTCTCATAACACGTAGTACATGCAACCAGTGGCGGTGCCAGGATCAAAACCATGTGATTTCAAGCTTCACTAATAGAAAAAATAGATCATAAACAGGAATGAAAACATCGTACTTTATTACAAACTAACATATCTATGGCAGTAGTACTTTGCGACGATGCATACATTGATATGTATGCATAATAGCATCAGTACTAATAGACTGGAATACATCGGTTTCAACATAAATTATGAGACAATGGTACAAGAAATCATCGCCTATTCTATTGCGCAAATCAGACTTGATATATTTCATTGCGGAAAATGCTCTCTCAACTGTTGCCGTCGCCACCGGCAAGATCAATGCTAGCTTTACCAAAAGGAATACTAGAGGAAAGGTATTGTACTTCTTTGTCTCAACTAGTTTTCTGCAAAGATCACTAACCCCTTTCAAATTGGAGAGTCTTGAATCATCACGAGCATTTTCAAGGAAGTTATCAAGTTGGACACTAAGATCATCAATTTTGCTTTCACTCCCAAAATCATCTGGATACAAACGAGCCATTGCTAACACTTCTTCTTTGTCAAAATTAGCAAACGAATTAGAAGGATCCAAAGAAGCCATCCCAAGAAGCAAGGTTGTGCTGCTTTCACTAAAGCGGTCATCCATCTCTACACATAACATATCAATAACGGCGTACATCACACTTTGGTAGAAATTCTTATTTGATATGCCATCAGTCTGAACCTTACGCTTTGATTTCGATCCTCGGGAAATATGCATAGCATCCATATCAGAAAGTTCAATATCTTATTCAATGCAAAAATCAGTAACCTTTTTAATCATACCTTCCCAACCTTGGTTTCTCATTTCCTGTAGCCTTTTTTTGGTTGTGTGAAGATACGACACGGCATTCACAATGTCCTGATCCTTCCTTTGCAAAGCAACGCTTAGATCATTAGTAATCCCAAGTATAGCCTTTATCAAGTGCATCATGAAAACAAAGTCAAATGTTTGAATAGCGTCCAGAACACCTTTTGCTTTAATCCTATCGAGAGCTTTGCTGGCATTTTGTGCATTATCATCAACAACTTCAATTACCAAGGGGAACGTAACAATCATATTCAAGAGAGAGAGCTGAAATGAGAACCCCAACGAGTATCCCCAGCTCGTTTAAGTCCAAGTTCTTGATTCAAACCTCTACCAGTTTCAAGTTCTCCATTCTGCAGTTTGGTCTGGACTCTTTTTGCTTGTTTCTCTCTAAGCATATCTCTGTTCTTAAAAGAATTTCCCACTGTGGAGAGAAGAACACTCGTCCACTCAAAAAGCTATACCACATCTTCATGGTTTTTTGCAACTGCAACTAGTGTGAGCTGAAGTTGCATTGCTATTAATTAACACACGTTCCAAAGCGGCTCGAGCATCAATAGGAGTATGTTGTTCCTCATTCGCAGGTGATTGCTGCTGTGTGGTATTTGCAACATTTGAGTTGGACTGCCACTTCTTCACAAATTTATCCATTTATCAAACGAATGACCTGACAAAATAAATCTATTGCTAAGAAAAGGGAAATATGCAATTCTTATTCTTAAAAAAAATAATCTCCTACATCCTAAATCTTAATATTGCCAATGAGAGAAAAACTGGAAAATAATGAACTGTATTGCTGTTTTTGCACATAAAACAAACAAGTAGAAGTAGAAAAGTGGAGGGCCTTGCCTTGTGTAGTTGTGTTGGATCAGATACAGAGAGCAGACTAGTCCAGTAGTATTGATCGATGGATTCAGAGTTTTAGATGGACAGTTTGTGTGAAGCTGCAGGTGCGCCGCTCGCGGCTCGCCAGACAGCCCAACGTGGTCGTTCCTCACGTCTCACGTCCAGAGTCCAGCCAAAGATCACCGACGCCGGGAGTCCGGGACAGCAAGTCTGAAGGCGATGCGCTACGGCGGCCGTCCACGGTCATTGGAGAGGCATGCGTGAAGGAGCCAACAAGATCACGTAATTTGGGGATCAGTTAAGGGATTTGGGATTTCTTCTTGCCATATGGCCCAGTAGTGGCCCAACCAATCGTTACACAAGCAGAAAAAATAAGAGAATAGATGGGCCTGTGTAGTTAAATATTGCCGGTTGCCTGGTTCAACGACGTGATATGCAGACCTGGGGTCGATGTCGTACGAGAAACCTGTGTCGTCAAGCGACTACACAGTTATAGCCTGGCTTCGCCACTGCATGCAACACAGAAGGAAAGCGATAAGAGTCCTCATCGCTGACGCGCAAATAGATGTGACCCATAAGACGCCTTGGCTAAACTTCAATTTCCCAACGCACTCCTGCGTTCCAATAAAAGACATGGCGCAAGATCTCCTGTGGAAGAAGACTCTGTGGAAGAAGGCCATCATCCTCAGTTCCTCACTGTGCAAGATCTCCTGCGAGAGGGACGGCCAGGCCGATGACCCGACACCTCGGTCTCGGCGGCAACATCACATGTTCACTACACACTGTCTGAGGCTGACATGCACAGTTGCTACAAATTCGCTGCTCGCCGTGGACTTCCCTATAGACCCATTTTGCCTCAACGACCACACGAACCTATCTCGCATGCTGCTCGACTCTGGCCAGATTACGGCAAGCTCTTTGTCATCGTCGCTGTGCAGCAGGAAGCTGAGAAGCTTCTGTGGTTTTGCCGCAGCACCACGGGCTCAGACGGGATTGTCGCGTATGTGGTGTAGCCGGAGAAGCAAAAGCTGGTGCACGAGCACGTGCCAACAAGTAGCCTGTGCGGAGATGGAAAGCGTCCGCTGTGTCACGGACACGGGCAGAGCAACCTTCTCCCATGGATCGGGGGCGCGCTTACTGGAACCGAAGCCATACCGAGGCATCACGAGGAGTAGCGATTGCATAATATCGTTGCACGCTTAAAGTGCAGCGCATCATACGTGTGGTTAGCATTTCTTCTCAGCATTCGTAGTGATGAATGTAAAACAAGTGGATGAGCTCCCACTTAAAAATAATATATTTTCAAATGTCAATTTTTTTACCTTTTATAGTCATGACAATTTGTCTTTTGTGTGCGTATAAATTTCCAAGAAAAAATTGATCAGATTTGTGTCGTTCTTCTAAAAAAATCAATTTTCATGATTACAAGATTTTCCTAGAGTATTCTTTTTTCAGGCAAAAAAACATTTGTTCTAATTCTTATATATATATATTTAGACATGCTTCAAAATACTTGGGGAGCAAATCATTTGGTCCTGTCAACCCTTTAGTGAATTTATAGAACAACATTTTCCTTTCCTTAATAACTTCTACGTGTAGACTCTTAATCCGGTAAAGGTATAAGTTTGCGACAGATTAGATGAATTATACATGATGGTAGGAGAGGAGAGCAACCATCCAGGAAATAGAATGAAGGACTTGACAGTAAAGGAGGGAAGGATGCCCAGTAAAAGTATCATAGTTGTTTCACAGTGAAGATTACCGATGAAACATGCAACTCTAGGAGAATATCATAGATGCATGGCTAAATAGGCTTGGACTGAGCAAATAAATGTAACTACATCGAGGCAGCCCTCAATGCATATATGCGAAATCATTGAAATCATTAGCTATGAAATGTGTTTTTTTCCAGAATGATATTTAAATTTATCATAACATAATCTAAGGCACATTATTTCCACACCATTTTTTAGTGGCACCTAACAAATCAACATTTAATTTTATGTTAAGTTCGTTTCACCACACAGAAAAAGAAGACTCAAATGGCAACAAATGGTTGCTTCAAATATATAAATAGTAACAATTAATTAACATCTAGCCCCGCAAATGCACGGGTGGACCCGCTAGTTATTTGAGATAATGAGCAACATTCTTCGTTCATTTGAGATTTGTTCAGACAAACTATAGTTTGACAATATCAGGAGTGTGGAAAGTACGTGAAGCGTCTTACCTCCCGTAGGAGGCCGCGTTTGGTTTATATTTGATTGGACAGGGCTTATCCCGTGGATGCATACAAGATTGGTTCGGTTCAAACCGAACTAGAGATATTACAGGAGATACGGGAGAGAGAGATTACAAGAGATAAACTCTAACTACCCTATGCGTTGCCTCCTATCTAATTTTCTAACAAGGAGAAGGTCATGCATCATGTTCAATAGACTTTGCTAGAACCTGTGAGTACAAAATTGACTAACTTTCCTAAAACAACATGATATGAACTTTGGTGCCCTACTCTTAAAAAACTACAACTTTCGTGCCCTACTCTTAAAAAACTGCAGCACCTGTAAGAGTTCTGTCCTTCACTTTCCTCTTACCTTTGCTTATCAAACTAGCACAATCAGACTCCAGAATTATTTTATGGAACCCGATTACTTCAGCAAAAATCAAAGCACGGCGCATTGCAATAGCATCACCCAGCTCTGGGTTATTTTTTTTAGAGAAAAGGCGCAAGGCCCGACTTCAAATTAATGAAGCCATCAACCGGCTAGGATACAACAGTGCTGATACAAAGGCGAAAGCTTGAAGAAAAACTGAAAGATAAAAGGCGGCGTGCACGCACATTACAGAGCTAAGCAGAGCAATGGCGAGCAGGGCACCACCACAGCGAAAACAGGATCAAGCTGCCGAAGAACTCTACGCAAGCTAGAACAGCGGAGCAACTGCAATCAGTAGACTACACAAGTGGAGGCCGAGAGGACCCGGGCTGCGTGGAGAAAAGCATGGCTCCAGATCTGGCCGCCCCGAGCCTTGCCGGAGGGGAGATCCAATCGCCCCTACGTCTGAACCGTGCCACAACACGCAGACGCCGTCCACCGGCCGGTTGCCCAGAGCCGAACAAGATGAAGAGCCGCTGAAGGATTGCAGGGGGGCCACCTCGTCACCACCATAGCCGCCATCCCGGAGAGCAGAGCAACGCCGCCGCCACCAAGCACCTTGCCGCGAGACCACAACCTCACTCTCCCTTGAACGACGCCTCCAAGGAGGACCGAGACGCCACAGGGCCACCGCCGTTCGGCCAGCAAGGCCAAGGCTTTCGCCCGGGATCGTGGGAGAGGAGGAAGGAGGTGACGAAGAAGCCCGACACGCCCTCAGGAGGGAGATCGACACCGGAGCGCCGCCGTCGTCGGGGTCGACGGGAGGTCGACCAGGGGTTTCCCCCGTTCTAGGATGGCCACCACCCACCCTCATGTGCCAGATCTGGCGGCCCGGAGGAGCAGCGCCCAGATCGGTCTAGGGAGGACCACAACAGAGGAGAGGAGACCGGGAAGCAGCCAGCCGAGGCCAGCGGCGCATCCCGCAGCAGCAGCGAGCCTCCACCGCCCCACCGCCGCCCACACGGCCAGTGGGGACAGCCAGCACCAGCGGCGCCATCCGCCGGACGAGATCGACGCTGCCCTCGCCAATCAGGGCCGCCACCCTGAGATCCAACGCCCCCTGCAGCGCAGAGCAGCAGAGCCTCGCCGCCACCTTCACCGGCAGCCGTGCCAGCGAGCGCCTCAGGTGGCGGCGGGGCGGGGAAGGAGGAGGGACGGGACGGTGAGGCTAGGGTTAGGTCGCTCTCGGGTCGCCCGTGAGGGGCGACGCGAGAGCCGGGGGACTCGGGACCTCTCGCACCCTAAGCGAGAATCATCGCAGCTCTGGGTTATCAACATGATCAACAAACCATATGCTTACAGCTAGCAGCAGACCCAGTTGTTGCGGATGACAACACGAATGCCCGCCGCATTTTGTCTGGCAAAGATCCACAGCATCAACATTGACCATGACAGCTCAGCCGGCGGCGGAGACTACTTGGGGACTTTTTTTTTAGGGTATGACCAGTTGGGGATTGACGCCCAGTGCTCACGTCTAATGGACAGAGTCGACCTGAAGTAGTAAAATAAGATAAAATCAAAATAAGCTTTGATCCTGCCCGCCACATGTGAAAGGATGGGTCGTTTCTTCACCGTTTCTTATATTGTTCCGGTTCTTCCAAATGTGCCAAATTCCAACACCAACGATCGTCGAATGGAAATCTTAAGCGGTATAAATCCAGTCCAGTAGCCAGTGTTGCATATCAACAAAGATTTTCTGTTTTAAAGATAATTCAGGTGATCTTTTTAGCTCTGGTCTTACACTCACTGAAATTGACCGTTGTGGAGCTGATCACACATAGGAATGGGTGATCACCCGTAGAAGTTTACCGTTTTTCTCGATCCTGGTTGATCTAACGGTTGGGAGGGCTACACGTAGACCGAAGGGCTATAAAGATTTTCGAAACAAAAAATGTTTAGGTGGCAAAGAGCCTAGTACAATTTTTAGCTGAAAGGCTGTGAAGGGCTCTGGAAATGAAGAAGGGCCTCTTATCAACCAAAGAAAATATGAACAACTAGTTTCGAATGGAATAGAATAATTTTTATGAAGTAAGAATAATAAGTTCAAAGAGAATTTACATTCAAGCTAAAAGTAGGAGACGCACTAGCAGGCACAGTAATAAAGAAAGCATATAACACAGGAGGCAAACAATTTCACCCGAATTTAGC
The DNA here is from genome assembly GCA_021605145.1 of Aegilops bicornis. Taxonomy (NCBI): domain Eukaryota; kingdom Viridiplantae; phylum Streptophyta; class Magnoliopsida; order Poales; family Poaceae; genus Aegilops; species Aegilops bicornis. Next base: position 852,996,197 of record CM038675.1, read on the forward strand.
GATTGATTGCATTCATCAGTTCTGAGACCACCTCGGCCAGCAACAAACACTCACACTCGATTTAACCAACGACGACGTGACAGTAACATTCTGTTCTGCCAGGGGCAACTAAGATAGATTTTGCAGAGGTGATCGCTTAAAACCACCCACCAGCTAACTGACAGACTCACGCTCAAAGCCAAACTAAATTTATTGATTTCTGCCTAAGGGGACACGCCGATGCGCAATGAATGGCCCTAGTTAGGGGCGAAGAAGATCTCCGAGTCGAGCCTCTTGGACCGGAAGAGCTTCTCCATCTCCGGAGTCGTGTTGAACGAAGCCTCCAGCACCTCTGGCGAGATCGCCTTCCACACCGACGTCTTCCCCGCCAGGTGGCTGAAGATCGGGCTGCAATAAGACACACAAAACGTATCATTAGTTCATCAACACCATGGATTAATTCTCGGAGAAGCACGATACAATGGCAAGTAGAGTTTGTTTCAGTAGTGAATTCCTTACTTGGGGGTGGTGATGATGGAGAACCACTCCATGCCGGAGGCATCGGCGATCTTGGACACGACGTGGAAGCGGGGCACGATGAAGAGGCTGCCGCCCTCGATGCGGGTCTCCAGCACACGCTTGCCGTCCGGGCCGACGACCTGCACGCGCCCGCTGCCACGGACAATGTAGGTGACCTGGTACGCCGAGTCGCACGAGAATCCAGGGGAGCACATGGAGTGGGCGTCGATCCTGACCAGGTCGGCCCCGAGCCCAACCTCCTTAACCAGCGGCAGGTTGGCCGTGTTGAGCACCACCACGCGGCCGCCCTTGGGGATGTCCACATCGAGCTTGGCCTCCAGGCAGTTGAGCGCCATGTCCTTGCGGTCCTCTGCGACCGGCGCGGGGAGCTTCTGCCCCGCCGAGAGCTTGACGATGCCGGAGGCTGGCTGGCTGGAGACGAGCTTGGCGGCGTCGTCCTGCTTGAGGTCCCAGGCGCGGCCGACGAACTCTGTGGAGAAGCCGGTGAAGATGCCGCTGGCGCCCGTGAGCTGGAAGTTGGTGAACTGGCCGGGCCTGTGGCCCTTGGAGGTGTCGCCAAGGAAGAGGACGACGAGCTCCGTGGCGGATCCCGGGGTGTTGTGCCACCAGGTGACCACCCCGAAGGGGAGCGCCAGAGCGTCGCCCTCCTTGACGGCCACCACCTTCTCCTTGGTGGCCTCAGGCAGGACGATGCCGCAGGTTCCCATGCCTGTCAATCATAGATCAAAATGAGCAGTATTAGTACTACGAAATTTGCGGAAAAACAAGCCTAAACAGTTGATTAATCTTGCAACGAAATTCCGAAAATAACGTGCGTGTTAAGGTCAGAGGAAAACCGACATGCATGACCAAGTCGTGACATTACAGCAAGATTTGGTTAAAACACCAGGCCACCAAAGACATGAAATATTCAGGACCTCTTAAACAAAGAGATTTGATCCAAACGATAACGAGAACAGCTCAGTAAATAACTGCAATAATATTTTTCCTCTTATTATTGATTCGAATAAGTGGGATCTGATGGATACACTTCACATGACGAAACTAAACCAAAAAAAAGAAGTAGCACAATTTCAGAACTGATCACAACGTGTACCCGACAGATAATTCAGGAGAAAGACGTCTCTGCTGAAATCCGTCCACGTTAGTATTCGATCTATATATAATGATCAGATTAACACGCTAGCATGTACCAAAATTGATTCAGGTTCAGCAAACACCTCGGTTCGATCGGACACGCCACGGGAGAAGATTGGGGGTCGGCGACCAAGATCGATGGGTTGCCTGTACATACCTTGGAGGACGTAGGCGACCTTTGCGGAGTCGGAGTAGCTGGGGAGGGACATGCCGCCGGCGGCGAGCGAGAGCTTGGCAGCGCCGATGGAGGCGACGCCGAGCATGGGCAACTCGGCCGGGCTCCACTCGTAGTAGGTGCCGCCCTCGCCGCCGTACGCCTTCGCCGGCTGCCTCGGGGTGAGATCCACCGCCATCGCCGCGACCGCGAAAAGGAGAGGGAACACGAGCTACGATCGATCGACCGAGGTTCTGGAAGTGCCGGGAGCAGGAGAGGAGGGTGTGATGAGGCGATGTGGGATGGGATCGGGCGCCGCCTATTTATAGCCCAGGAACCGGAAGGATGGAAGGCTGCTCACGCTCCTGGATAGGATTAACGACCGTACTAATAGGAGTGGATCAGGATTGTTAGGGAAGTTGTTGCCAAAAAATTTCTTGGAGGAAGGGCAGACGCATTGTCACGTCAAAATGGTTATTCCTACACACGGAGTTTAGGAATGTAAACGTTTTCAACCGGTGCGCCAGCCAAACTTTTACGCCGGTCGCGAGTGACCCGTATGTGCCACGTGGTTACAGAGGTCTGCATGCACCCGTTCCTGGCCACTCTCTTCTTATCCTTCTACCCCTGCTCGCCTCTCTCCATTCTCTCGCGCATATCCATCCCCCGCTGCCTCTCTCCATTTGCCTGGCTCCGGCCAGTGCCGCGGTTTTCTCTGGCGAGCCACCACCGGTGAGGCATCCCCTGCTCTTCTCCTCACCTCTCTTAGGCAATGTTTTTTTTTTCTTTTATCTTTAGAGCCCGTCGGGCCTCCCATTGATGCTGCCCGATGCCCTCGTCTGATGGACAACGGGTCGGCGGTGGACGGAGGAGGAAGCACGCCGTGGAGCTACACCTGGTGGACGGGAACAGCTGAAACCGGCCTCACCGGGAGCTGCAACCAGTGGACGAAGGAGCTGCGACAGGTGGGTGACGACGGCCGCGGGCAGGTGACGGGGTGGGTAACCACGACCGAAGCAGTGCTACAACCGCGGCGACCAGATGCTCGGACCAGCGCCCAATTTTGCTACTACCGTAATTTGTTCTGCTGGAACCACCAACAATTTTTACTACCAATGATTTTTTGGTTTTGTTGGAACCACGCCCAATTTTCATTTTTGCTACCAGCATCAATATTTTTTCCTACCATTGTAGTTTTGTTGGAACAACGCCAGCATTTTGAAAGTTTTGCTACCACCGGCCTTTTGGTTTGCTGGAACGAGCTTCATCTTTTGCTACAACCAGCATTTTTTTATTTTTGCTGGAACAACGTCCGTTCTTTTTTTATGTATTTGATACCAGCATTTTTCTAGTTTGCTGGAAGCAGTGCATTTTTTTCTACTACAGTTGTTTTGAACACGAACTACGGGGGCGTCGCCATTGATTCTGGAGGGGAGGTGAGGGAGAGGGGTGAGGGGATGGGGCAGCACCACGAGGGGCAAGCGTCGGTGGCAAAAAGGCTTCAACCGACGAGGAAACGTTTCAACCGGAGGTTAAGAAAGTTTCAACTGGAGACAACAGTCTATACATGCACGAGCGGCGGTGACGAGGGGAGAGGGCGCAGGGTGCTGTGATAAGCGGTGACGACGGGGAAGAGGACGCGGGTGCTTTCACGTCTCGCTGGAGCTCACTCACACGGTGGCCGGGGCAGGGGCACCATGCACAACAGATAATGCTTGTTGATACGTCCATTTTGCATCATGTTTTCCTACTATTATTTATATTTTTTTGCATAATAATGCTTGTTGGAGTAATTCTAATGTATTTTCTCTCATAATATGCAAGGTTTACACAAAGAGGAAGAATACCAGCAGTTGGAATTCTAGACCTGAAAAAGCTACATCAGAGTTACCTATTCTGCACATCTACAAATGAGCTGAAAATTTACAGAAAATTATTTTGGAATATATCAAAATACTTGAGTAAATAACTACCGGAGGGGGGCGACCTGGTGAGAACAAGATACCAGAGCGCCCCCTGGTGGGTTGTGCTCAGCTCCAGCCCACCTTCGGTGCCCGTCTTCTGGTATATAGGTCATTTTGACCTAGAAAAACTTTGGAGAGGACTTTTGGGACGAAGCACCGCCGTCTCGAGGCGGAACTTGGGCAGGAGCACTTTACTCCTCCGGCAGAGCGATTCCGTTGGGGGAACTTCCCTCCCAGAGGGGGAAATCGAAGCCATTGTCATCACCAGCAACCCTCTCATCTTTGGGAGGGCAATCTCCATCAACATCTTCAACATCACCATCTTCTCTCAAACCCTAGTTCATCTCTTGTGTTTAATCTTTGTACCGGAACCTCAAATTGGTACCTGTGAGTGACTAGTAGTGTTGATTACATCTTGTAGTTGATTAATATATGGTTTATTTGGTGAAAGATTATATGTTCAGATCCACTATGCTATTTAATACCCCTCTGATCTTGAGCATGATTATCATTTGTGATTAGTTACTTTTATTCTTGAGGTCACGGGAGAAGTCATGTTGCAAGTAATCATGTGAACTTGATATGTGTTCGATTTTTTGATGATATGTATGTTGTGATTCCCTTAGTGGTGTCATGTGAACGTCGACTACATGGCACTTCACTATATTTGGGCCTAAGGGAATGCATTGTGGAGTAGTTATTAGATGATGGGTTGCTAGAGTGATAGAAGTCTAAACCCTAGTTTATGCGCTACTTCGTAAGGGACCGATTTGGATCCAAAAGTTTAATGCTATGGTTAGATTTTATCTTAATACTTTTCTTGTAGTTGTGGATGCTTGCGAGGAAGTTAAACATAAGTAGGAGGTTTGTTCAAGTAATTAAAGCACCTAAGCACCGATCCACCCACATATCAAACTATCAAAGTAGCGAACACAAATCAAACCAACATGATGAAAGTGACATGGTGAAATTCCCGTGTACCCTCAAGAACGCTTTGCTTATCATAAGAGACCGTCTTGGCATGTCCTTTGCCAGAAAAGGATTGGGCTACCTTGATGCACTTTATTTACCATCACCGTTACTTGCTCGTTACAAATTATCTTGCTATCAAACTACCTGTTACCGATAATTTCAGTGCTTGCAGAAATTACCTTGCTGAAAACCACTCGTCATTTCCTTCTACTCCTCGTAGGGTTCGACACTCTTACTTATCGAAAGGACTATGATTGATCCCCTATACTTGTGGGTCATCAAGACTCTTTTCTTGTGTCGTTGCCGGGGAGCGACGCGCTCTTGGTAAGTGGAAATTGGTAAGGAAAAATTTATGTTACACTCTAAAATATATTGTCACTTGTTACTATGGAAAACAATCCTTTGAGGGGTTTGTTCGGGGCATATTCACCTCCACCGGAAGCACAATTAGTGGCCACTCAACCTACTGCGCCTACTGAAAGTATTGGTTATGAAATTCCTTTGGGTATGATAGAACAACTGCTAGTTAATCCTTATGCAGGAGATGGAACCGAACATCCTGATATGCACTTGATCTATGTGGATGAAATTTGTGGAATATTTAAGCTTGCAGGTTTGCCCAGAGATGAATCTAAGAAGGTCTTCCCTTTATCTTTTAAGGGAAAAGCGTTGACATGGTATAGCCTATGCGATGATATTTGATCTTGGAACTGGAATCGATTGAAACTAGAGACTATTGAATCCATCCTCGATACTTCTTGTACTGATTACTTTATGAATAAGACTATTGAATTCAAGTGGGATCTTTTGGAAAGAATTAAATGCAACTCTGAAGATTGGGAACTCGATGAAGGTAAAGAATCAGGTATTAAGATTAAGTTTAATTGTGTTAAATATTTTATGAATATCGATGCTTTTCAAAAGTTTAGCACTAAATATGGACTTGACTCTGAGATAATAGCTTCTTTCTATGAATCATTTGCTACCCATGTTGATCTCCCTAAGGAGAAGTGGTTTAAATATCACCCACCTATTAAATAAGAAATTAAAGAACCAGTTATAGTTAAAGATGAAACTGTTATTTACAATGATGATCCAGTTGTGCCTACTGCTTAAATTGAAAAGCCACATTTCCCTGTTAGGATAAAAGAACATGCCAAGGTTTCAACTGTGGTTCGCATAAGTAATATTAGAGCACCTAAACCTTCCGAGTAAATTAAAGTAGAACCTAGTGTTGCTATGGTTAAAGATCTCCTGGTAGAAAATATTGATGGGCATGCTATTTACTTCTGTGATGAAGCCGCTAGAATTGCCAAACCTAATGATAAGGATAAGCATAGACTTGTAGTTGGCATGCCCGTTGTCTCAGGTAAAATTGGAGATCATTGCTATCATGGTTTATGTGACTTGGGTGCTAGTGTGAGTGCTATTCCTTTTAGTCTTTACCGAGAAATTATGATTGACATAGCACCCGCTGAAATAGAAGACATAGATGATACTATTAAACTTGCTAATCGAGACACCATCATACCAATTGTGATTGCTAGAGATGTTGAAGTCTTGTGTGGGAAAATAAAATAGCCTACAGATTTTCTAGTTCTTGGTTCCCCACAAGATGACTTTCGTCCCATTATATTTGGTAGACCTTTCTTGTACACCGTCAATGCTAAAATAGATTGTGAGAAACAAACTGTCGGTGTTAGCTTTCGTCATGAGTCTGATGAGTTTAATTTCTCCAATTTTAATGGACAACCTCATAAGAAAATATTACCCAGTAAGGATGAGATAATTGGTCTTGCTTCTATTGTTGTGCCTCCTACTGAACCACTAGAACAACATTTGCTAGACCATGAAAATGATATGCATATGCATGAATAAAATGAAATAGATAAAAATTTCTTTTGAACAACGACCTCTGCTCAAACACAATTTGCCTATTGAAACTCTAGAAGGTCCTCTTCCACCTAAAGGTGATCATGTGTTTGAATTAAAACAATTGCCTGACACTTTGAAATATGCTTATCTTGATGAGAAAAAGATATATCTTGTTATTGTTAGTGCTAACCTTTCAGAACATGAAGAAGAAAGATTACTAAAAACTCTGAGGAAACATCGTGCTGCTATTGGATATACTCTTGATGATCTTATGGGCATTAGTCCCACTCTCTATGAGCATTAGATTAATATGGAACCTGACGCTAAACCCGTTGTTGATCATCAATGATGATTGAATCCTAAGATTAAAGAAGTAGTAAGAACTGAGATACTAAAGCTTCTGGAAGCAGGTATAATCTATCCCATAGCTGATAATAAATGAGTGAGTGGTGTTCATTGTGTCCCTAAGAAGGGAGGTATTACTGTTGTTCCTAATGATAAAAATGAACTTATTATAGAAAGAATTGTTACTGGTTATAGAAGGTAATTGATTTTAGAAAATTAAATAAAGCAAATAGAAAAGATCATTACCCTCTGCCTTTTATTGATGAAATGCTAGAAAGATTATCTAAGCATACACATTTTTGTTTTCTTGATGGATATTCTGGTTTTTCTCAAATACCTGTCTCACAACCTGATCAAGAGAAAACCACCTTTACTTGCCTTTTTGGAAATTATGCTTATAGAAGTATGCTTTTTTGTTTATGCAATGCACCCACTACCTTCCAAAGATGTATGACTGCTATATTCTCTGATTTTTGTGAAAAGATTGTTGAGGTTTTCATGGATTATTTTTCCGTTTACGAAACTTCTTTTGATGATTGCTTAAGCAACCTTGATCGCGTTTTGCAGAGATGTGAGCAAACTAATCTTGTCTTGAATTGGGAGAAGTGCCACTTTATGGTTAATGAAGGTATTGTCTTGGGGCACAAAATTTCTGAATGAGGTATTGAGGTGCATAAAGCTAAAGTTGATGCAATTGAGAAAATGCCATGTCCTAAAGATATTAAAGGTATACGTAGTTTCCTTGGTCATGTTGGTTTCTATAGGAGGTTTATTAAAGACTTCTCTAAAATTTCTAGGCCTCTTAGTAATCTTTTACAAAAGGATGTCCCATTTGTTTCCGATGATGATTGTGTAGAAGCCTTTGAAACACCTAGGAAAGCGTTAACTTCTGCGCCTATTGTTCAACCACCTGATTGGAACTTGCCTTTTGAAGTTACGTGTGATGCCAGTGATTATGTTGTTGGTGTTGTTCTAGGACAAAGATTTGATAAGAAATTAACTGTTATTCATTATGCTAGCAAAATTCTAGATAGTGCCCAGAGAAATTATGCTACCACTGAAAAAGATTTTTAGCTGTTGTGTTTGCTTGTGATAAATTCAGATCTTACATTGTTAATTCCAAAGTAATTGTTCACACAGAACATGCTGCTATAAAATATCTTATGGAAAAGAAAGATGCCTAACCTAGACTCATTAGGTGAGTTCTTTTGTTACAAGAATTTGATTTACATACTACTGATAGAAAAGGAGCTGAGAATCCCGTAGCTGATAACTTGTCTAGGTTAGAGAATATTCTTGATGACCCACTACATATTGATGACAGTTTTCCTGATGAACAACTAGCTGCAATAAATGTTTCTCGTAATACTCCTTGGTATGTTGACTATGCTAATTACATTGTTGCTAAATATATACCACCTAGTTTTACATACCAACAAAAGAAAAAAAATCTTCTATGATTTATGAGATTACTTTTGGGATGACCCACATCTTTATAAAGAAGGAGTAGATGGTATTATTAGACGTTGTGTATCTAAGCATGAACAGGAACAAATCCTACGGAAATGTCGCTCTGAAGCTTATGGAGGGCATCATGCGGGAGATAGAACTGCTCCCAAGGTATTACAATCTGGTTTTTATTGGCATACTCTCTTCAAGGATGTCCATAAGTTTGTTTTATCTTGTGATGAATGCAAAAGAATTGGTAATATCGGTAAGCCTCAGGAAATGCCTATGAATTATTCACTTGCTGTTGAACCATTTGATGTTTGGGGTTTTGATTATATGGGACCTTTTCCTTCCTCTAATGGGTATACACTTATTTTGGTTGTTGTTGATTATGTTACTAAGTGAGTAGAAGCTATTCCAACCAGTAGTGCTGATCATAACACTTCCATTAAAATGCTTAAAGAACTTATTTCCCAAGGTTTGGAGTCCCTAGATACTTAATGACTAATTGTGGTTCACACTTTATTCATGGTGATTTCCGTAAAATGCTTGCTAAATACGATGTTAACCATAGAATTCCTTCCCCCTATCATCCTCAATCAAGTGGTCAAGCTGAACTTAACAATAGAGAAATAAAACTGATATTACAAAAAACTGTAAATAGGTCCCGAAAGAATTGGTCTGAGTAATTGGATGATGCACTTTGGGCCTACAGAACAACATATAAAAATCCTATGGGTATGTCTCCCTATAAAATGTTTTATGGAAAAGCTTGTCATTTGCCTCTTGAGTTGGAACATAAAGCACATTAGGCAATTAAAGAACTCAATTATGATTTCTAACTTGCCTGTGGAAAGAGGTTCTTTGATATGAGCTTATTAGATGAATGGAGAACCCAAGCTTATGAAAATGCCAAATTATTTAAAGAAAGGGTTAAAAGATGGCATGACAAAAGAATCCGAAAGCGGGAATTCAAAGTTGGGGAATATGTTCTTTTGTACAACTCTCGTTTTAGATTCTTTGCAGGAAAGCTTCTCTCCAAATGGGAAGGACCATATATTGTCGAGGAGGTTTATTGCTCTGGACCTATCAAGATCAATAATGTCAAAGGTACTAATCCGAAGGTAGTCAATGGTCAAAGAATTAAGCACCATATCTCAGGTACGCCTATTAATATTGAAAACAATATTATTCAAACCGTGACATCAGAGGAACACGTAAAAGAAACCTTCCGGAACGCTCCAAAATCTTAAAAAGAGGAGGTATGTGATACGGTAAGTAAATGGACTCCAAAATCCTTAAAAATATTTTTGCCAGTTTTGGAATATTAAAAAAATTAGGAAAATAAGAAACAATCAGGAAGGCAACCGAGGAGGGCATGACAGTAGGGCACGCCTACCTTGCGTGGCGCGCCCAGGTGGGTCATTCCCACCTCGGGAACCTTCCCAACTCCGTTTTCCTCTCGTTTGCTTGTTTCCCAAGATAAAAAATCTTTATATATCACCTGAACGCATTGACCACCGCATTGCGGACAAATCTTATTTTATTCTTTCGTGTTGTTTTTCTAGCAAATATGAAATTATGTCGTCTCAAGGCTCGGAGAGTGAGAGCTATGTTGTTGATTACATTTCAAACCCAAAGGTTTACCGAGATGTGGAACATTATGGTTGGATCACGGAGGAAGAACAAGAATATGATCCGAAAGGGAAAGAAGAGACAAGTTCAGATGAAGATGAAGTTCCACTACCCCAACCTGGGGACATGCACGTGGAATTCAAGAAGTCAAGTCTCCACAATGAAGCAAACAAACCTATGATCGAGTTTACCCCTTTTCGTCGTCTGCAGAATACAAGCAAGAATTGTGTAAACAGATATTAACGCTAGAACAGGAGATCGATGACTTGAAGCAGGAAAATTCCATCCTCAAGCAGAAGCTGAGGAGAAAGATCACTGTCACTGCATCACCACCACCATCATCATCTTCCCCACCAAAGGAGACTTGAATTCATGGTATGGGCACTCCCCTTGGCTCGTGCCAAGATTGGGGGAGGTGCCCCGTTATCGTATCACCACCACTTTCTTTGCTTTTATCTATCTTAGTTTGATCTTTAGTTATCCTATGATTTAGTTGAATAAAAGTTTAGTTTGATATATTTTTGAGTGCTTGCTTAGTGATATATCTATCTATATAATCGTGTGTGAGATATATAATCAAGTTTAGTTTGAGTTTTTGTTTCTTTACCTCCTTGTTGCAATCAAATAAAAAGACATAAATGAAAAAGATCATATGCTAATCTTATGGTAAGCAATGACATCACATAAGGAAAAGTATATGTGGTAAATTTGTTTGGAGATTCACTAACATAGCATTGGTCAATGATGCAAATCATGAAAGAATTAATAAGGGAAGAGAAGATTCACATGCAAATATACTATCTTGGACATATTTTATGATTGTGAGCCCCCATTAAATATTATATGTCAAAATCGTTGACGTTGGACAAGGAAAACAACGTACTGATTTATGTTTGTTCATATCCACCTAGAAGATATATTGTTATAAATCCTTCAATATGTGGTGCATGCTCAATATATCTTTGCTATCCAAAAACTCCGCACCAAGTAGAGATACTACTTGTGCACCCAAAAAAACCTTAAACCCAAACTCTTATTTTGAGAGTCCACCATACCTACCTATGGATTGAGTAAGATCATTCAAGTAATTTGTATTCGGTGCGATAAGACAATAAACATTGCTTCTAAATGTGTTGGATCATTTAGTGTAAGAGAAAATTGAGCGTTGTACGAGCTTGTGATGGCAATGTAATAAAAGCGACGGACTGCATAATAAAGGTTGCTACCATAAGGGGCAATATAACATGACGTTCTTTTGCATTAAGGGATTTGGCGTACAAACAAAAAGCGCATGCCAACATCTGCTTCCCTCTGCGAAGGGCCTATCTTTTACTTTTATTTATTTACTTTCATGCAAGATTCGAAGTATTCTTCCCTATTCCTTTTTATTTTCTCTTTTGGCAAGCATCATGTGGTGAGGAAAGATCTAATCACATATATCTAGTTGGATATGAGTGAGCATAATTTATTATTGTTGACATCACCCTTGAGGTGAATACGTTGGGAGGCAGAACTATAAGCCCCTATCTTTCTATGTGTCCGGTTGAAACTTTTTGCTCATGGGTATGTTGTCAGTGTTAGCAATCATGGAATATTAAATGATCGTTGAGTATGCGGACTTGCCAAAAGGCTCCGACGTGACCCTTGCTGAAAATATGATGAATTGTAGTTGCAAAGTTGACTGAGAACATAGTTTGTTGGTTTTCAATAGATTTTATGTTTTATACTTCAATGTTGTGATGAATTGTTACTTGTTCATGAGAAGTTATATGATAAAAGTAGTGTGATAAAGCTTCATGTAAAGTTCTTTGTAGTTATAATAATAAGGATGATGCTTCTGTTGGGGAACGTTGCAGAAAATTAAAATTTTTCCTACGGTTTCACCAAGATCCATCTATGAGTTCATCTAAGCAACGAGTCATGGGAGAGAGATTGCATCTACATACCACTTGCAGATCGCGTTCGGAAGCGTTCACTAGAACGTGGATGATGGAGTCGTACTCACCGTGATCCAAATCACCGATGACCGAGTGCCGAACGGACGGCACCTCCGCGTTCAACACACGTACGGAGCGGATGACGTCTCCTCCTTCTTGATCCAGCAAGGGGGAAGGAGACGTTGAGGAAGATGGCTCCAGCAGCAGCACGACGGCGTGGTGTTGGTGGAGAAGCAGCACTCCGGCAGGGCTTCGCCAAGCACGTGACAGAGGAGGAGAGGTGTAGTAGGGGAGAGGGAGGCGCTGAACTTGGTGCGGCTGCCCCTCCCCCTCCATTTATATAGGCCCCAGTGGGGGCGCCGCCCTTGGGGATCCAATCTCCCAAGGGGCGTGACAAGGGGTGGAGTGCCCCCAAGGCAAGTGGGCGCACTTCCACCCTAGGGTTTCAACCCTAGGCGCAGGGGTGGGCCAAGGGGGGCGCACCAGCCCACTATGGGCTGGTTCCCCTCCCCACTTCAGCCCATGGGGCCCTCCGGGATGGGTGGCCCCACCCGGTGGACCCCCGGGACCCTTTCGGTGGTCCCGGTACAATACCGGGTGACCCCGAAACTTTCCCGATGGCCGAATCAACACTTCCTATATATAATTCTTTACCTTCGGACCATTCCGGAACTCCTCGTGACGTCCGGGATCTCATCCGGGAATCCGAACAACATTCGGTTTACTACATACTCATATTCATTCAACCCTAGCGTCACCGAACCTTAAGTGTGTAGACCCTACGGGTTCGGGAGACACGTAGACATGACCGAGACGGCTCTCGGGCAATAACCAACAGCGGATCTGGATACCCATGTTGGCTCCCACATGCTCCTCGATGATCTCATCGGATGAACCATGATGTCGAGGATTCAAACAACCCCGTATACAATTCCCTTTGTCAATCGGTATGTTACTTGCCCGAGATTCGATCGTCGGTATCCCAATACCTCGTTGATTCTCGTTACCGGCAAGTCACTTTACTCGTACCGTAATGCATGATCCCGTGACCAGACACTTGGTCACTTTGAGCACATTATGATGATGCACTACCGAGTGGGCCTAGTGATACCTCTCCGTACCAGGGAGTGACAAATCCCAGTCTCGATCCGTGTCAACCCAATGTACACTTTCGGAGATACCTGTAGTGTACCTTTATAGTCACCCGCCACATTGTGACGTTTGGTACACCCAAAGCACTCCTACAGTATCCGGGAGTTACACGATCTCATGGTCTAAGGAAGAGATACTTGACATTGGAAAAGCTCTAGCAAAACGAACTACACGATCTTGTGCTATGCTTAGGATTGGGTCTTGTCCATCACATCATTCTCATAATAATGTGATCCCGCTATCAATGACATCCAATGTCCATAGTCAGGAAACCATGACTATCTATTGATCAACGAGCTAGTCAACTAGAGGCTCACTAGGGACATATTGTGGTCTATTTATTCACACGTGTATTACAATTTCCGGATAATACAATTATAGCATGAATAAAAGACAATTATCATGAACAAGGAAATATAATAATAATCCTTTTATTATTGCCTCTAGGGCATATTTCCAACAGTCTCCCACTTGCACTAGAGTCAATAATCTAGTTACATTGTGATGAATCGAACACCCATAGAGTTCTTGTGTTGATCATGTTTTGCCCGCGGAAGAGGTTTAGTCAACGGATCTGCGACATTCAGATCCGTATGCACTTTGCAAATTTCTATGTCTCCATATTGAACATTTTCACGGATGGAGTTGAAGCGACGCTTGATGTGCCTGGTCTTCTTGTGAAACCTGGGCTCCTTGGCAAGTGCAATAGTTCCAGTGTTGTCACAGAAGAGTTTGATCGGCCCCACGCATTGGGTATGACTCCTAGGTCGGTGATGAACTCCTTCACCCAAATTGCTTCATGCGCTGCCTCCGAGGCTGCCATGTACTCCGCTTCACATGTAGATCCCGCCACGACGCTTCGCTTGCAGCTGCACCAGCTATCGCTCCACCATTCAACATATACACGTATCCGGTTTGTGACTTAGAGTCATCCAGATCTGTGTCGAAGCTAGCATCGACGTAACCCTTTTACGACGAGCTCTTAGTCACCTCCATAAATGAGAAACATGTCCTTTGTCCTTTTCGGTACTTCAGGATATTCTTGACCGCTGTCCGTGTACCTTGCGGGATTACTTTGGTACCTTCCTACCAAACTTACGGCAAGGTTTACATCAGGTCTGGTACACAGCATGGCATACATAATAGATCCTATGGCTGAGGCATAGGGGATGACGCTCATCTCTTCTTTATCTTTTGCCGTGGTCGGGCATTGAGATGAGCTCAATCTCACACCTTGCAGCACAGGCAAGAACCCTTTCTTGGACTGATTCATTTTGAACTTCTTCAAAATCTTATCAAGGTATGTGCTTTGTGAAAGACCTATGAGGCGTCTCGATCTATCTCTATAGATCTTGATGCCTAATATATAAGCAGCTTCTCCAAGGTCCTTCATTGAAAAACTTTTATTCAAGTAGGCCTTAATGTTGTCCAAGAGTTCTATATCATTTCCCATCAAAAGTATGTCATCTACATATAATATGAGACATGCTACAGAGCTCCCACTCACTTTCTTGTAAACGCAGGCTTCTCCATAAGTCTGCATAAACCCAAACGCTTTGATCATCTCATCAAAGCGAATGTTCCAACTCCGAGATGCTTGGACCAGCCCATAAATGGATCGCTGGAGCTTTCATACCTTGTTAGCATTCTTAGGGTTGACAAAACCTTCCGGCTGCATCATATACAGCTCTTCCTTAAGATAACCGTTAAGGAACGCTGTTTTGACGTCCATCTGCCATATCTCATAATCATAGTATGCGGCAATTGCTAACATGATTCGGACGGACTTAAGCTTCGCTACGGGAGAGAAAGTCTCATCGTAGTCAATCCCTTGAACTTGCCGATAACCCTTAGCGACAAGTCGAGCTTTATAGATAGTGACATTACCATCCGCGCCCGTCTTCTTCTTAAAGATCCATTTGTTTTTTATCGCCCGCCGATCATCGGGCAAGTCTGTCAAAGTCCATACTTTGTTTTCATACATGGATCCTATCTCGGATTGCATGGCTTCAAGCCATTTGTTGGAATCTGGGCCCGCCATCGCTTCTTCATAGTTCGAAGGTTCACCGTTGTCTAACAACATGATTTCCGGGACAGGGTTGCCGTACCACTGCAGTGCGTAACGTGTCCTAGTGGACCTCTGGGTTCAGTAGCAACTTGATCCGAAGTACCTTGATCATCATCATTAATTTCCTCTCCGGTTGGTGTAGGCACCACAGAACATTTTCCTGAGCTGCACTACTTTCCGGTTCAAGAGGTAGTACTTCATCGAAGTTCTACTTTCCTCCCACTTACTCCTTTCGAGAGAAACTCTTTTTCGTAAAGGATCCGTTCTTGGAAACAAAGATCTTGCCTTCGGATCTAAGGTAGAAGGTATACCCAATGGTTTCCTTAGGGTATCCTATGAAGACGCATTTTTCCGATTTGGGTTCGAGCTTTTCAAGGTTGAAGTTTCTTGACATAAGCATCGCATCCCCAAACTTTTAGAAACGACAGCTTAGGTTTCTTCCCAAACCATAATTCATACGGTGTCGCCTCAACGGATTTAGACGGTGCCCTATTTAAAGTGAATGTAGCTGTCTCTAGAGCGTATCCCCAAAATGATAGCCAGAATCTGTAAGAGACATCATAGATCGCACCATATCCAATAGAGTGCGATTACGACGTTCGGACACACCGTTACGCTGAGGTGTTCCAGGCAGCGTGAGTTGTGAAACGATTCCACATTTCCTCAAGTGTGTACCAAATTCGTGACTTAAATATTCTCCTCCACGATCTGATCGTAAGAACTTTATTTTTCGGTCACGTTGATTCTCTACCTCATTCTGAAATTCCTTGAACTTTTCAAAGGTCTCAGACTTGTGTTTCATCAAGTAGACATACCCATATCTACTCAAGTCGTCTGTGAGAGTGAGAACATAATGATATCCTCCGCGAGCCTCAACGCTCATTGGACCGCACATATCGGTATGTATGATTTCCAATAAGTTGGTTGCTCGCTCCATTGTTCCGGAGAACGGAGTCTTGGTCATTTTGCCCATAAGGCATGGTTCGCATGTGTCAAATGATTCATAATCGAGAGACTCTAAAAGTCCATCAGAATGGAGCTTCTTCATGCGCTTGACACCAATGTGACCAAAGGCGGCGATTACACAAGTATGTGGGACAATCGTTGTCAACTTTACATCTTTTGGTATTCACACTATGAATATGTGTAATATTACGTTCGACATTCATTAAGAATAAACCATTGACCATCGGAGCATGACCATAAAACATATCTCTCATATAAATAGAACAACCATTATTCTCGGATTTAAATGAGTAGCCATCTCGCATTAAACGAGATCCCGATACAATGTTCATGCTCAAACTTGGCACTAAATAACAATTATTGAGGTTTAAAACTAATCCCGTAGGTAAATGTAGAGGTAGCGTGCCGACGGCGATCACATCAACCTTGGAACCATTCCCGACGTGCATCGTCACCTCGTCCTTCGCCAGTCTCCGTTTATTCCGCAGCTCCTGCTGTGAGTTATAAATATGAGCAACGGCACCGGTATCAAATACCCAGGAATTACTACGAGTACTGGTAAGGTACACATCAATTACATGTATATCAAATATACCTTTAGTGTTGCCGGCCTTCTTGTCCGCTAAGTATTTGGGGCAGTTCCGCTTCCAGTGGCCCTTCCCTTTGCAATAAAAGCACTGTCTCGTGCTTGGGTCCATTCTTTGACTTCTTCCCGGTAACTTGCTTACCGGGCGCGACAACATCCTTGCCGTCCTTCTTGAAGTTCTTCTTACCCTTGCCCTTCTTGAACTTAGTGGTTTTATTGACCATCAACACTTGATATTCTTTCTTGATTTCAACCTCTGCTGACTTCAGCATTGAGAATACTTCGGGAATGGTCTTCACCATCCCCTGCATATTGTAGTTCGTCACAAAGCTCTTGTAGCTTGGTGGGAGCGACTGAAGGATTCTGTCAATGACCGCCTCGTCCGGGAGGTTAATGTCCAGCTGGGACAGGCGGTTATGCAACCCAGACATTTTGAGTATGTGCTCACTGACAGAACTGTTTTCCTCCATCTTACAACTATAGAACTTGTCGGAGACTTCATATCTCTCGACCCGGGCATGAGCTTGGAAAACTAGTTTCAGCTCCTCGAACATCTCATATGCTCCGTGTTGCTCAAAACGCTTTTGGAGCCCCGGTTCTAAGCTGTAAAGCATGCCGCATGTAACGAGGGAGTAATCATCAAGACGAGACTGCCAAGCATTCATAATGTCTTGGTTCTCTCGACGGTGCATCACCTAAGCGGTCCTTCTAGGACATATTGTTTCCTGGCAGCTATGAGGATGATCCTCAAGTTTCGGACCCAGTCCGTATAGTTGCTGCCATCATCTTTCAGCTTGGTTTTCTCTAGGAACGCGTTGAAGTTCATGTTGATATGAGCGTTGGCCATTTGATCTACAAGACATATTTGCAAAGGTTTTAGACTAAGTTCATGATAATTAAGTTCATCTAATCAAATTATTTTAATGAACTCCCACTCAGATTAGA
Source organism: Aegilops bicornis (assembly GCA_021605145.1). Lineage (NCBI taxonomy): Eukaryota > Viridiplantae > Streptophyta > Magnoliopsida > Poales > Poaceae > Aegilops > Aegilops bicornis. Next base: position 853,013,901 of record CM038675.1, read on the forward strand.
CATCCTCTAGTCATCTAAGTGTTACACGATCCGAGTCGACTAGGCCGTGTCCGATCATCACGTGAGACGGACTAGTCATCGTCGGTGAACATCTTCATGTTGATCGTATCTTCCATACGACTCGTGTTCGACCTTTCGGTCTCCGTGTTCCGAGGCCATGTCTGTACATGCTAGGCTCGTCAAGTTAACCCTAAGTGTTTTGCATGTGTAAAACTGTCTTACACCCGTTGTATGTGAACGTAAAAATCTATCACACCCGATCATCACGTGGTGCTTCGAAACGACGAACTTTAGCAACGGTGCACAGTTAGGGGAGAACACTTCTTGATATTGTTGTAAGGGATCATCTTATTTACTACCATCGTTCTAAGTAAACAAGATGCATAAACATAATAAACATCACATGCAATTATATAGTAGTGACATGATATGGCCAATATCATATAGCTCCATTGATCTCCATCTTCGGGCTCCATGATCATCTTGTCGCCGCATGACACCATGATCTCCATCATCATGATCTCCATCATCGTGTCTTCATGAAGTTGTCACGCCAACGACTACTTCTACTTCTATGGCTAACGCGTTTAGCAATAAAGTAAAGTAATTTACATGGCGTTCTTCAATGACACGCGGGTCATACAAAAATAAAGACAACTCCTATGGCTCCTGCCGGTTGTCATACTCATCGACATGCAAGTCGTGATTCCTATTACAAGAACATGATCTCATACATCACAATATGTCATTCATCATTCATCACAACTTCTGGCCATATCACATCACATGACAATTGCTGCAAAAACAAGTTAGACGTCCTCTAATTGTTGTTGCATCTTTTACGTGGCTGCAATTGGGTTCTAGCAAGAACGTTTTCTTACCTACGAATAACCACAACGTGATTTTGTCAACTTCTATTTACCCTTCATAAGGACCCTTTTCATCGAGTCCGCTCCAACTAAAGTGGGAGAGACAGACACCCGCCAGCCACCTTATGCAACTAGTGCATGTCACCGGTGGAACCGGTCTCACGTAAGCGCACGTGTAAGGTTGGTCCGGCCGCTTCATCCCACAATACCGCTGAAGCAAGATAAGACTAGTAGCGGCAAGCAAGTTGACAAGATCTACGCCCACAACAAAATTGTGTTCTACTCGTGCAAAGAGAACTACGCATAGACCTAGCTCATGATGCCACTGTTGGGGAACGTTGCAGAAAATTAAAAAAATTTCCTACGGTTTCACCAAGATCTATCTATGAGTTCATCTAAGCAACGAGTCATGGGAGAGAGATTGCATCTACATACCACTTGTAGATCGCGTGCGGAAGCATTCACTAGAACGTGGATGATGGAGTCGTACTCGCCGTGATCCAAATCACCGATGACCGAGTGCCGAACGGACGGCACCTCCGCGTTCAACACACATACGGAGCGGATGACGTCTCCTCCTTCTTGATCCAGCAAGGGGGAAGGAGAGGTTGAGGAAGATGGCTCCAGCAGCAGCACGACGGCGTGGTGTTGGTGGAGAAGCAGCACTCCGGCAGGGCTTCGCCAAGCACGTGATGAGGAGGAGAGGTGTAGCAGGGAGAGGGAGGCGCTGAACTTCAGCAGTGCGGCTGCCCCTCCCCTCTCTTTATATAGGCCCCAGGGGCGCCGCCCTTGGGGATCCAATCTCCCAAGGGGGGCAAGGGTTTGGAGTGCCCCCAAGGCAGTGGGCGCCCCACCCTAGGGTTTCAACCCCTAGGCGCGAGGGTGGGCCAAGGCGCACCAGCCCACTATGGGCTGGTTCCTCCCCACTTCAGCCCATGGAGCCTCCCGGGATGGGTGGCCCCACCCGGTGGACCCCCGGGACCCTTCCGGTGGTCCCGGTACAATACCGGGTGACCCTGAAACTTTCCCGATGGCCGAATCAACACTTCCTATATATAATTCTTTACCTCTGGACCATTCCGGAACTCCTCGTGACGTCTGGGATCTCATCCGGCACTCCGAACAACATTCAGTTTACTGCATACTCATATTCATTCAACCCTAGCGTCACCGAACCTTAAGTGTGTAGACCCTACGGGTTCGGGAGACACGTAGACATGACCGAGACGGCTCTCGGGCAATAACCAACAGCGGGATCTGGATACCCATGTTGGCTCCCACATGCTCCTCGATGATCTCATCGGATGAACCACGATGTCGAGGATTCAAACAACCCCGTATACAATTCCCTTTGTCAATCGGTATGTTACTTGCCCGAGATTCGATCGTCGGTATCCCAATACCTCGTTCAATCTCGTTACCGGCAAGTCACTTTACTCGTACCGTAATGCATGATCCCGTGACCAGACACTTGGTCACTTTGAGCTCATTATGATGATGCACTACCGAGTGGGCCCAGTGATACCTCTCCGTAACACGGAGTGACAAATCCCAGTCTCGATCCGTGTCAACCCAACAGACACTTTCGGAGATACCTGTAGTGTACCTTTATAGTCACCCAGTTACGTTGTGACGTTTGGTACACCCAAAGCACTCCTACGGTATCCGGGAGTTACACGATCTCATGGTCTAAGGAAGAGATACTTGACATTGGAAAAGCTCTAGCAAAACGAACTACACGATCTTGTGCTATGCTTAGGATTGGGTCTTGTCCATCACATCATGCTCCTAATAATGTGATCCCGCTATCAATGACATCCAATGTCCATAGTCAGGAAATCATGACTATCTATTGATCAACGAGCTAGTCAACTAGAGGCTCACTAGGGACATATTGTGGTCTATTTATTCACACGTGTATTACGATTTCCGGATAATACAATTATAGCATGAATAAAAGACAATTATCATGAACAAGGAAATATAATAATAATCCTTTTATTATTGCCTCTAGGGCATATTTCCAACAGCTTCTATGTCTGTATTTTGTTTTAACGACACCTCTTTCTCTCTCTCTCTCTCTAAGCATGTGGACATGTTTTTCGATATCATTTTTTTCTTGAGGACAAGCGAAGTCTTTGCTTGAAGAAGTTGATACGTCCATTTTGCATCATGTTTTCCTACTGTTATTATAATGTTTTTATGCATAATAATGCTTTTTGGAGTAATTATAATGCCTTTTCTCTGCAAGGTATGCACAAAGAGGGAGAATACCGGCAGGTGGAATTGTGGACCTGAAAAGCTACGTGAGATTTACCTATACTGCACATATCCAAATGAGCTAAAAATTTATGGAGAACTATTTCGAAATATATAAAAAATACTTGAGCAAATAACTACCGGACGGGGAACCTGGTGAGCACAAGACACCAGGGCGCGCCAGGTACCCCACCAGGGCCCTGGTGGATTGTGCTCAGCCCAGCCCACCTCTAGTGCCCATTTTCAAGTATATAGGTCATTTTGACCTAGAAAAAATTAGGAGAGGATTTTCGGGATGAAGCGCCGCCGTCTTGAGACGGGACTTGGGCAGGAGCACTTTTGCCCTCCGGCGGAGTAATTCCACCGTGGGAACTTGATGTCTACTACGCAACTTTATTCTTGTAGACACGTGTTGGGGCTTCAAGCGCAGAGTTTTGTAGGACAGTAGCAACTTTCCCTCAAGAGGATGACGTAAGGTTTATCAATCCATGGGAGGTGTAGGATGAAGATGGTCTCTCTCAAACGACCCTGCAACCAAATACAAGAAATATCTTGTGTCCCCAACATACCCAATACAATGGAAAATTGTGTAGGTGCACTAGTTCGGCTAAGAGATGGTGATAAAAGTGTAATATTGATGGTAGAAATATATTTTTATAATCTGAAAGAAACAGCAAGGTAGCAGATAGTTAACGGGCACAAAAATTGTATTGCAATGCTTAAAAACAAGGCCTAGGGTCCGTACTTTCACCAGTGCAATCTCTCAACAGTGCTAATATAATTGGATCATATAACCGTCCCTCAACGTGCAACGAAGAATCACTCCAAAGTTCCTATCTAGCGGAGAACATACGAAGAAATCGTTTGTAGGGTACGCAACCACCTCGAAGCTATTCTTTCCGATTGATCTATCCAAGAGTTCATACTAAAATAACACCAAATAATTTCAGATTCATAATACTCAATCCAACACAAAGAACGTCAAAGAGTACCCCAAGATTTCTACCGGAGAAACAAAAGACGAGAACGTGCACCAACCCCTATGCATAGATTACCCCTGTGTCACCGCGGAAATCCGCGAGTGGAGTATCAAAACATATATCAAGTGAATCAATACGATACCCCATTATCAGCATGAGTATTCAATTGCAAGACATACACTACTAGGAAAAACCTTATACACAGAAACTTACCAGTAGCGCGGGACAAAAAGAGGCACTACTACAATTTACCACTAGGGCGTGTTATACAAACACGCTGCTGCTAAGATCATAGCAGTAGCGCGTCTAACTGTAGAGGCGCTACTACTACAATTCCCCTTACAATTCTCTCCAGGCTACCTATAGTAGTAGCGTGCCTAAGGAAAGCGCGCTGCTGCTAAGATTGTTGTAGCAGTGTGTTTCGCGCAGGAAGCGCTACTGCTAAGGAAAGGAAAATAAAATGAAAAACATATAGAAAAGTAAATGAAAATGAAAGAAATAGAAAAAGGGGAAGGAAAAAAAGAAAATGTGAATGAAAATAAATGAAAAATAAAAATAAAGGAGAAATGCGTAGCAGCAGCGGGCTTTATGGAACGCGCTATAGCTAATGTAGCAGTAGCGCTTTCCGTGGAACGCGCTGCTGCTACTTTCCACTTAACCAGCCGTTCTTCTTCCCCACGCCCACTTCCCCCAAATCCAACACGCGTACGTCTGCTGTCGCCGCCGTCATCGCCCGGCCGCCGCGCGCTCTCCCGTCGCCCTCTGCACTCCGTCGACGCCGCCCTCGACCCCGACCTCGACGCTTCCCCCGACCCCGACCTCGACGCCCCCCTACATCGCCGCCCTCCGCCGTGCGCCCGCCGCCCCGACCTCGACGCCGCGTGCCCCTCTCCCTAACTCCGTCGGCACCCGAGGTGAGCACGCCCTCCTCCTCCTCCTCCCCTACCTCTGCCTAGCTAGGGTTCTTAGGGTTAAATTTCAGAGTTCATCTAATTAGTTAGGGTTCATCAAATTAGATGCTAATTGTGGCAGTAGTTGTTAAATAGAATTAGTTTTAGAGTTCATCAAATTAGTTAGGGTTAAATTTCAGAGTTCATCAAATTAGTTAGGGTTAAATTTTACAGTTCATCAAATTAGTTAGGGTTCATTAAATTTTAGAGTTCATCAAATTAGTTAGGGTTAAATTTTAGATAGGGTTAAATTTTAAACTGGGTATATCCCTGACATTAGCTCCCAGTTTAATTTGGATTTATCCATGTTAAACTGATCCTACAAAATAACTCAAGAACAAATTTGATAGGTTGTGCTCCGGGTTAAATATTCTCCTGAGTCGGGACCTGATCATCCTTAAGTCCAATTGTCATTTCCTTCTTCTAAAAAATCCGGGTCAATAAGCCAGCTTCATACTCAATTTGCTGACGTTGGTTTCTCATAGAGAATTATTGTGAAGAATAATCCACTTGAGTCGGCTTCCAAAGCATCGGCTTTAAAAAGTATTGGTCTAGAAGTACTCATCTGATATTCAGTAGGTTTGAAGATGTAGAACTTGCTGGTTTAATATTACCAAAATTGTCGGTTTGTAAATATTGATGGCACCGACTCATAATTGTTGCCGACGCCGGGTCATAATTACTGATGACGCCGGGTTATGATTGTTGCAGACATCGGGTCATAATGATTGGTGATGCCGGGTCAATCTGGTTTGATCAAAACTGAGAATTTGAAAATATTTCTCCTTATATCCATATTACCTGTAGCCCCCAAGTCTTGAGCAGAACAAAGTGATGATTTGAGACTTGTTTCAATATAATTACTGCCACTTTGAACAAATCTATGTTGTTCATCTCAATCACTAGTCAAAACTGAGTATTCCACATATGTAACCCCCAAGTGTCGGGTTGTCATGCTTGCAGCAACCTGGGACTTGTAATTGCCTTATGCTCATAAAAACTTCAACCAATGTAGCCCCCAAGGGCCGGGTCATTATGCAATAATGAACAGGGACTTTTATAAATATGATCATGTAGATTTTGAAGAGCAACGTGTAGCCCCCAAGGGCCGGCTCAGTAAGATAATATTGAGTTGGGACTTTATATATACTTCTTGAAAAAGAACATCATATGATGTAACCCCCATTATGGGGCTTGAACCCACGTCCACAATGTTAAGAGCTTTGTGCTTTACCAACTGAACAGCGGACCCTTCAATATAATGGATTAAGACTTGTGTACCTTGAATTGTTGATAGGAGCAATTGGTAGCCCCCAAGGGTCGGCTCATTACAATGTGATAAGTCGGGTCATCAATAAGGTGAGCAAAAAATGACTTTGCATTAGCCCCCAAGTGTCATGGTGAATTCTTGCAGCGACATGAGACTTGCATATTTGATATAATCTCAACTTGAATAATTTAGCCCCCAAGTGCCGGGTCGTAAGCCTGCAGCGACTCGGGACTATTCCTTCCATTGTAGAATAAATCATATCCATTGATAAAGTAATAGCCATTGCACTAAAGCGACTTTGAAAACCTCAATCATAATACTGGTCATTGATAACCATAATAAAAATCCAGCCATGTTGGCTATTAAAGATTTGAATAATATAATCCGGTTTGGAAAACCGGTTCCTGTGATATTGAATCGTACTGCCGGTTTAGGATACCTGTGCAGTAAGGGTGATAACCCAATCTTTAGAAGCCAAAACTTCCAAATGTTTATGATTGTCATATATGGCGACTTATCATCCAAAGTCAAGCCGGGTTAATGGAAACCACATATATGCTTCAGATATGAACAAAAAGGTCTCAAGACAAAACCAAAGATTGTTTTCAAAAAACTTAAACCAAATAGAATATAAAAAATTCAAGGCTTCTAATTAAAATATGATCAGTAAACCGTTCCAAAGGGGTTAAGCTAGGATTCGAATACGATCATGTAGCCTCCAGTGGCTTTGGCGTTGCGCCGATCAAGAGGGTACTGACAGCTATGTTCTTTTTGGTTCGAATACGACCTATGTTTGAACAGGAAGCCCCCAAATGACCTTGAGGGTTTTTTAACGACTCTGATTCGAATACGATCAAAGTCGGACCCAAAATGGGTTAAAATATGATTCGAATACGATCAAGAAGCCCCTAGTGGGTTTGGCATTGCGCCGATCAAGATGGTACCGACAGCTATGTTCTCTTTGATTCGAATACGACCTATTATTGAACAGGAAGCCCCCAAATGACCTTGTGGAGTGTGCCCAAGGGGCACCTATGTTCGAGCTGTGCTTTTACAACAGACTCTCTTTCGTCCCTTTAATTTTTCTGAGAACTCAAACTTGCGAGAGATTAAATCTTTTTGAACCAGAAATTCTTAAACCGGATATTGAGAGTTTCAAAGCTTTGTGAGAGACAAATTTACCTTGAACCGGATTTGAGAGCTTCAAAGCTTTGTGGTAGATAAGTTTCCCTTGAACTAGATTTTGAACGAGAATCCTCATTTTGAGCCGGAAATCTTCTGACAGCCTTTAAATTTTCACCAATATGGCGGTAGCCTCCGGGACCGGGTTATCTTCCCTCCAATGATCCGGAGTTCTTGAGCCTGCTGAAACTGGCAGGATTTGTTGAGTCATGTCATTGTAGCCCCCGAGTCTTAAGACTACTCGAGGAGTTGGCTTGAGACTCTCCATGCTTGACCATGATATAACCAGTGGATTGCTGGAATATGTTGAATCTCGGTGGGTTAAAATTGACCCTGTCCATTGACCCTTCCGGTGTAGGCAAGGTCCATAGCTTGATGGCCTCTTTTGTAATGATGAATTGTTCTGCATAAGAAGTTGCACAAACAAGAGTAATTGTTCTCGAAGAAAATAAAATGTATCAATAAAAATTGATTAGACAGTTTTCACCTAATTTGTCTGGACAAAAAATGAGTTGTATATAGCGTCCATAGATCACCTCCAGTAACTTCAACTGTAATGTAACCACTCCCTCATAGCTGCGGTGAAGGCGGTGGCCTAAAGCACGGAACCGGGTGGCTCAGAAAGATCCACTTTTTTTGCAAAATAACGTGCAGGAGCGCAGCAGCTCAGAGGAAAAATCGATCGAGGGGGATATGAGTGGCGGCTCTGAAATGAGGTGAGGTCTAGCCGGCCACGGATTCGCAGCTGGTGACCGGCAGTTTAGACGGGGGTGACCCGGAGCAGAGGTGGAACGGCCGCAGACATGGAGCAGGGCGGCTCGACAGTGCTCTCGAGCTGGCGATTTAATACAGCGGCGGCGGAGAAAACATCGTCAAGGTGGCGAGGTCGAGGCCTGCTGGCGGGCGGCTTAGGTGATAGATGCGCGGGCGCAGAGTTCATCAGTCTAGATTTTTCGGATAGATGCGCGGGCGCAAAGACCAGCAGCAGCAGCCGGCGGAGGCAAGGCAGGCTAGGTCGCGTGCGGCAGCTGGTTGAAGTAGCAGAAAACGCGGCGGCTCGGACAAGAGGCGTGGCGGCGCGGTTCAAGGCGAACGGTGCGAGTCTCGGCCACGGCGGCCCGGAGGTGTGGGGCGGTTCTCCAGTGGCGACACCGATGCGGGGTGGCGGCTCATCGCGAAGACAACAGCAACTGGAGGTGAGACCTCAGCAGAAACAAGTTGGAAACAGCCGGCGGAGGACGTAGCTTCAGTCATAACAGTGGAGACAGCGTTGTAACGATGATGACGCGAGGTATGGCAGCGGCGCTGGCAAGCTGAGGCGGCCAGAGACCCGAGGCCGCAGAGGCGACTCGGCGACTTGACACGGCCGGCTCGCAAGCGACGCTGGAGGAAGAGGCAAGGCTGGAGAGGCGCCGGCCCGCGGGCGGCAGTTGCCGCTAACGGCGGTTCAACACGAGGTCCACGCAGGGCGGCTCTCCGGCAGCGGCGCGGTAGACAGAGGAGAATTGGAGTTGGAGTGACGAGGCCCGGAGACTTTGGCATTGCTGCGGTGGTTGCGGCCGGCTCGAGAAGGCGAGGCGCCGGCGGGTTGGCGAGGCCGAGCTCAGGACGTGCGCGAGGGGCGCTGGCGGCTCGAGGTACTGTTGTGAGTCTCGTGGGTCTCGAACCAAGATTTGGCTGCAAGTAGTTTTAAAGGCCCGTTCGGGGATCCACCAGCTCCTCAAAATACACGGAGCTGGGGAGTACCGTTTCGGCCGCTCTGAATTTTTTAGCGGCAGATCTGTCCGCTCCGGGAGCGGGGGCGCGGAGCGGAGGGCCTCCGAACGGCCCCTAAATCAGTCAAACTCTGAACGATATGTGCATTGGGCCACCTGCTGTAGTATCTTCAAACACTAGTACCCAGAGTGACTGGATTTTATCTCCCTTGAAGCGTAATTAGTTTCGTGCCTGTTATCGGAGACAATACTTCCAAAAAGCTGAAACTAGCACTCAATCCACGTGAGTAGTACAGATCCTGTCGGTCCTTTATGGTAGTATAAGTAGTCCATATGGCTGATGGATATGACTGGGAAGTAACAGTAGAAGTGACGATAAAACACCTCGGGATTCGGCGTGCTTGGTGAAAACGTGTTGCAATAGGAGACCATGGTTTCGGCGACTTGATCCTAGCATTGATGGATAGCAGACACATCCTCAACTTGCAGCGGCGACAGTGCAGTCGGCACAACCTTATTTTTCTTGATCTTTTAATTTTCCAGACTATGAACTTGGACCGATAAGCTACAGCTCGGCGTCGGCGAATCCGTATCGTGGTCATTGACTTTCCAATCATAACTGTCTTCGTTCCTGGTCTTGGCCCTTCTCAAGCATCGCATACCAAAAAGCTCCTTCTAATATTTACTAGATCGGGATCGCGCCTTGGTGTAAGGGTGCCGGTCTAAAAATTTTGATCAAACAGTTAGGGCCAAGTTTGTAGGTCGAGTTCAATGTGTTCATAAGACCATAAAAAATGACCACTCGACATGAAGTTCGATAACAAAAGCACAGCCAGCGACATGAAGTTTGATACCAAAAGTGCAAATACAGGAGAGGGAGTTATAGGAGCAGCAACAGTATAAAGGAGAGACAGCGACAGAGACATGGCTACTAAGCATACTAAGTGGCTTCGCCTTTTCAATAAACTTGATAGGCACCACTTCACATGAACATGATGCTAACAATGTGAGATATACGACATATCATGATTTGTATAGGAGTATAGATCATGAAATTTTCAATCTAGCAAGAAAAAATTACATACACCAGCAGACTGTTGCCTGCATTGTACAAAGAATAATGGCCAAGGTAACCTTATTTACAATCCATTTAGTTTGCTGCAAAGGAAACTCCAAGGACAATCTATATGCAGTTGTACTCAAGCATCAACTCTATTATCTTGAACTTTAAGGAAAGGCTAATCAGAATCAAAAGGGCATATAGGCCAAGCAGCGCTGGGTAATTATACTGAGAAAACTAATTAGACAGTGTTAACTGAAAGTCAGGCAAGGTGATTAAGTAAGCGCTTGCCCTTATGTAATACAAGGAAACCACAACATAGAAAGTATCACAGGAGAGGTAAGGTAGATTTGTTGGTTCCACATGGCCGAGGAAATGCCAGTCAGGTCGACAAAAGGCGGCGCCATCAAGGGCATAACCTACGAGAAGAGAGTAAGTAAGCAGCAGCAAAAAACAATCAAAAAGAAAGAGAGGCATGGTTACATTTTGTTCAATTGACCAGGCGTCGATTGAACTGAGCTAGGGTTTGGGTCAAGACACATCGAGTTGTGAACTCTAAGAGAGGTGTGACTAATATGGCCCATCGCTAGATTAGCATTTTCAGCAGGCACGTACCTAACACATTATGATCCTGTAAAAACACAAGTTCAAATAAGAATAAGGCCACGTACACCACAGGAGACAAAGATGATAAAAGAAGGCACTGAATAGGCCCACCAAAAGAGTAGGTTGCCCAAGGGTGTTTGATCTAAAGCTTGGCCTTTTTAGCTGGAGGGCTCTTCTTCACCTGCCACCAAGCCTTCAGTTGATTTGCTTCAAGGAAAGATAACAACCATGTAAAAGAAAGCAACAATGCATATACTTATAAACACTTGTATCAAACCGAAGGAAGATACCTCGAGGTAGCAGCAAGTTCATCACTTAGAACAACAAAACTGCCATCAAATTTTGCAGGTTCCAAGTAGGTTTAAACAGATATACCTTGTCAATCGACTATCAAGCTCTGAGAAACACATAAACTATGAGAAATCAACAAATATAACTCGTGGTAATGATTTCAAGAGCATGACTGACGCCAGTTTTTGCAGACTGAAATAAAAATTACAGCTGAATATACTTGCAGTTAAAATAGATGGAAATGGTAAAAGCCCCTTCAAATCCTTACAAATTAAAACAGATTCGTGTAACTGAGTGCTGATTCCATCAAGAACTCAGGGAACAAAAGGATAGAAATTCAATTTAGTCACCAGAAATAGGAATAAGAAAGAAATACTAAAATATAGGGAATTTATCTATTTGTCAAATTGTGAGATATGTACATGCACCGCTATCTCTTTCAGGCTGCCACTATCAAATCTTGAGTTTCACATGAATGAAACAGTGCTTGGCTAAGTATTCAGAAGGAAATAATAAGAAAATCATTAGGTCGAGAAAATTTAAAGTGACACTCGATCTATTTGCGCATCATCCACATATGATTAGCCATGCTAGCTAGCTAGCTACACAAATCCATGACCCACCTAATCATGTGTACACAAGTCCTCCTCACCTCCCTTTTTTGCTTCCTATTCTTCCAGTTGGCTCTCACCGGGGTGGCACACCACCCCAAAACAAAGAAAAAACATGGACACCGGATAAAGTAAGTAGTGAATCACTTACTGTAAATCAGTAAAACTAAATTAGCCATTTCATATCCATATGTTTTATTTTCAAAGTAACTTCTTATAATAAGATGATTCCATCTATATTTTAAGAAAATATTGATGGAGGGCTTAATACTGCCATGACACAAGCACAGTATAGGCTGCATAATGCAAGTAAGATACATGTCCCTGTAAATCCAACCGCCCAGGTCAAATACTTTGTATTCGAGTCCCAAATGGTTACTACAGGAACATAACAATATACTTAAATGACAAAAATGGGCAGCGTCAAACTTATAGAAAGTATACTGCACGTAACATAATTCATGGATTAGCAACGAATGGACATAATTGGGAAAGAAACCGAACATCGATGCATTGTTTAGTGAGCAAGTAGGAAAAAATGATAAAGAAAACAGTCCATGACTGACAATCTAGTTGTTCTGATGCCATACTAAAGAGCACAGCCGCTACAATATTACTTAGTACTTCGTAGTTGTCATCCTTCACAAATACTGGCATAAATCCTTCTCTGAACTCCTCATGAAGAACCAATAGCATTGTTGAACCATCGCTTATCCCAGAATAACAAAGTGCAACTTACTCTTAACCAGATTAGATCAAGGACCAACAACAAACAATAAAAGATCAAGAACAACTTATATGCAGTAAAGGTATGAGAGAGAAGAAATCTTTACATAAGACGGCTATAAACACCGGAGCATAAATAAACAACACGTTTAAACACGAATAAAAAGGGTTCAGGGTTCAATGCATAGTGGGCTTAGATTTGCCTTTTCTCGATCATATAATCTACCCCCATCATCTCTTATCACCAGATCAACCTGTTTATACAGTGGAGCTGCCCTGGTTATCACTCAATAAGAATGACCATCCAAGGACAGAACAATAAGTATCACAGGATGAAAAAGGATTCTAGAGACAAGAGGGAGGATCCAACTTGATACCCACAGGTGCATCGGTTGCTCAAAGGCACACTTGTTTCAGCCACGGCTAATCATCATCGCCCTAGCAAGAATTGCTTTCGGCCGATGGGGCACGTGATTCAAACACGGTGGCATGAGATATCTCACCGTGGGAGTAACTATTCATTACTACAGGAGTTCAGGCTGGATCCAACGGCCAAGATCAATCCGTAGCGAGATCTAACGGCCAGAATCGCATCAGGAAATCAATCCGATGGCCGAAGGTGCCTGAGCTCTGAGGAGGCTTGTAGGAACATCCTTCTCTTATTTCTGGATCAATATGTTCTTACGAGGGTGAAACTGCCCTGGTTATCACTCATCAGAAATGACCATCCAAGGACAGAGCCACTAAAATAAGAACGTGATCAAAACAGCTCAAAGAAATGAGGGAGGATCCAAATTAGTACCCACAAGTGCCTCGATTGCTCGAGAGCATGCCTATATCAGCCATAACTGATCATCATAGCCCTGGCCATGCCCCATATAGTAGCCGAAGCAGAGCAGGGGAAGATGGAGCTCACAGAGGGAGGTTGTAGCCGAGGCAGTACTCAGTGGGCGCCGGGGTTGCACCTGAACGCCGTCCAACCGGCAAGGAACCACATCAGAGTTGCGCCTTGCACCATCCCGCCGACGAGCACGAACGCCACCGGCACCGAAGCGGCCAAGGAGGCGATGTGTAGCACGTCTAGGAGCACCATCAGGGGTGGAGATGACCGGAGCCTAGTCGGTTCTCTTTGAGCTGCAATCAAGGATAAGATTTGTTCGAACATTCTTGTGGTCAAAACTTATCATCATGCAAGCAAGCCACCGATTTAGTATCTTGTTGTGAAAATCTTGCTGATTAAAGGGTTGCCTCTTTTGTTTGGCATGATTTAGTATCTTGTTTTTTCCTAATTAGCAAGCCATCGATTAAAAAACTAAAAGGAATCTCTAAGAAGACTTATATTTAGGAACGAAGGGAGTGCATGATAACAATGCCATCATGATATTTCACCTGTGATGTACTTCTTTCACCCAGATTTAATATGTCTATCTCTAAAAACTTCATCTTACATCAGTAATGAACAATATGGGCTAGTATATTCAAAGTGTTCAAAGATGAAAGAAATAGATAATAGATAAATCACAAAATTGGCATAACTATTTGCAAACTAAAATATAAATATCCTAGGTATGCTTAAAGTTCACAACCCTGCTGCTGCAATCAGCTTATGATCAACGGTGTTTTTTAAAGCAAAAAAGGCAAGGAGATGCTATAACAGAATTATGACTCCGCATAAAATATTGGCCAATTAACAGAAATCAGAGGATAACTGTAAGTGATGCATCTAAAGAAAATATGACATCAAATATTGGCCAATTAATAGAAATCAAAGCATGTCTCAACACAATAATAAAAATCCACTCGTAGAGTTGATGCCAACCTAAAAGGATTAAGATGTCATACGATCGAAAGAAAAGCGTACAGTTTTGCAATGCAGTTTTTTGTGTGACTCGCGACATAATGATGCGTGAAGCTCTAATGTAAGTTCAAAACATATTTGTACCTCAAAGCTAGGGCATATTTGTGCTTGTCGCTGCCTCAATTATCATAGACATGGTATGGTAAGAACAGCGTAACATGATAAAGTAAAACTGCTAAATGCGTATAAGTTGAATCAGAGAGCAACATAATACATGGGCATTCGAAAACAGAAGGTAAATTCTACAATGAGATTCTTTCATGGAGACTGATCAAATTTACAATATGGGATTCCAAGGTATCATATGATATGTATGAAGCTAAATTCAAGTGTCTGATTGTAAATTCAAATAAAAAATTCATGTGGTGTCTACCCTTAAGTTTCTTCCATTATTTAGTTATATTGTCACTGTGGTCATGCAGTTCAAAGCTTAGAAATATTCAGTAAACTGATGTACCTTTTATACCCCCTACGCGAAATTACCAAAATGCCTCGGTGAGGGCATGGTATTTACATTTTGTTGCCACTACCACTACTAGGAAAAGGCCTACTAATGGCGCACCGGTTTTGCCTACTAATGGCGCACTACCGGTGCGCCATTAGTAGCACGCCATTAGAATTTTTTACTAATGGCGCACCACTGGTGCGCCATTAGTATCTGGTATACTAATGGCGCACCTGGCAGTGCGCCATTAGTATGTAACTCCATGCGCCATTAGTATGCCTCCCGGGGGGCCATATGTAACCATGTGCTTTGTCACACTAATGGCGCACTCTGCCTTGATGCGCCATTAGTATCCTTTGGCATACTAATGGCGACTCTGCCTTGATGCGCCATTAGTATGAATATTTGGTTTTTTTTGCTTTTCTAATTTTTTCACAGGTTACAAAATATATTATTGGACAGAATATAGACAGCAGCACACAGCAACATCAGATTCATCGAATACAATAGAAGATTAGTTTCCGAATACAATTCATCATATTAGTCTCCGAATTCAAAAGACCGAACAAAGATAAAACATTACAAGTATCAAGACCGCGAGTATCGAGTTTGTCTTCACATTACAAGTCGATATCGATCATCTAAACTACCATCACATAAAAGAGAGTTGTGGTCATCACGATGAGCATCATCGCGATCAAACTGGTCCTCATCTGGTTCCTCCAACGCTCCCTCCTCTCTCCCACTAGATAGCGGGCATATCTAGATTCGGCCTCCGCCCTAGTGGTGTACCCTTTGTAACTGTTACCGCTGAAACGGTGAACCTGTCTCCGACACTCCTCCCAGTCGTCGTAGACTCCGGGAACCTTACCCTTGTACACGACATACGACGGCATCTCTATGCACAAGCCAAACAACAGACAATACATAAGCAATATGTAAGTATGCAACAAAAGGATCGGAAGAGAAAAGCAAGACATTAATAGCACGATTCATGGTCCTACTAATAAATAGCATCGATTACATCTAAGTTGAACGACTGTCCAAACCAAAGAGACATACGAATTCATTAAAGTTTAATTACAACATGAGCTAATCAATGTTTCGAACTACACATCACTACTTTCGACTCGACTCATCGGACATGAGCGTGGATGAAGCCGCCGTCTGTCGTGATGGTCATGAAATCGCGGTTGTTGTCACCCTGCATTTGTAGCGTTTCATCTATCTCATTGTTGGACGGTTGATATCTGACGAAGAACTGCCCCGAGGTATGAAGGACATCTTGATGGATGATGTCCGCAAACTCCGACTGGATGCGAAAGAATTCTTGTCTGAGGTCCGCGTCCTGGACTGCCGACAAGCTCGCAGCCCAATCTTTGAGATTATCTGGTAGCAGAAGTTGATGATGGTCCCTTACGATCGCCCGCATGTAATGGAGGGCGTAGTAGGCATCCTTCTGACCGCCAGGCGGCTGCTTGACACAGCAGAACTTCAGATTGTGTGAGAACATGTGCTTGCCGTGCATTTACGAACTGCCCCGTGAAGGTGCCTCCAGATTTGGCGTAGCTGGAGAACATCATCAAGAACTTTCTTGACATTTGTGTAGTCTATCTTGGAGTTACGGTTCGGGTCGAAATACGTGGCCATGGAATATTTCGGGCTTAAGAGGATGAGTGTGCAATGTGTGTCACTACACAGAACACGGAATGTTAGAAAAAAAAAGAACGATCAGTGTCGGTGTCAAAACCGGCGGATCTCGGGTAGGGGGTCCCGAACTATGCATCTAGGCGGATGGTAACAGGAGACAAGGGACACGATGTTTACCCAGGTTCGGGCCCTCTTGATGGAGGTAAAACCCTACGTCCTGCTTGATTGATATTGATATTGTGGATGTTTACAAGAGTGGATCTACCACGAGATCAAGGAGGCTAAACCCTAGAAGCTAGCCTATGGTATGATTGTAAGGGTTGTTGTGATTCTAGTCCTACGGACTAAAGCCATCCGGTTTATATAGACACCGGAGAGGGCTAGGGTTACATAGAGTCGGTTACGATGGTAGGAGATCTACATATCCGTATCGCCAAGCTTGCCTTCCACGCCAAGGAAAGTCCCATCGGGGAGAAGTCTTCAATCTTGTATCTTCATAGTCTTGGAGTCCGGTCGATGATGATAGTCCGGCCAATGATAGTTCGGCTGATGATGGTAGTCCGGCTATTCGGACACCCCCTAATCCAGGACTCCCTCAGTAGCCCCTGAACCAGGCTTCAATGACGATAAGTCCGGCGCGTATATTGCTTAGCATTGCAAGGCGGGTTCCTCCTCCAAATGATAGAAGATTGTGAACACCAGGATAGTGTCCGGCTCTGCAAAATAAATTCCACATTCCACCGTAGAGAGAATAATAATATATACACAAGTTCAATCTGCTGACGTTTTCTGTGGCATGACGTCACACCACTACCAAGCCATTACTCGAATTGTTTTTTACTTTACCACCTCAGCGCATTTAGCGAAGCGGTTTCCTTGGCACGTCTTGTCGAAGCAGAGATCGTGTTTCCCCTTAATCCGGGATTCTCATCAATACGGGCGTGAGTAACCCAACCGCGCCATTGATGGTGACGCTTGGGAGATAAGCGAGTTTTACTAGGCCGGTGGGGGACGCGTAGACTTCGCCCAACCATATAAGGGATAAGGATTCACCTTCTCACCTACGCCTTTTTCCTCCTTTGCTTATCCATCTCCGTGCACTCGAGCTCCAGCGCCCAAGTTCGCGCATCTCGTCTCAACTTTCTCCGACCATGTCCGGAGCGGGAGGTAAATGGTTGGCCTCCACCGTTAAGGAGGAGCACATCGCCAAACTGCGTAGCGCCGGATACCTCTCCGGCGACATCGCGCACCGGCTGCCCGACGAGGGGCAGCTCATCCCCACCCCAGGCCCCATGAGAGGGTCGCCTTCCTTCCCCACTTCCTCCGCTGGACTGGGCTTTCCACTTCACCCCTTTGTCCGGGGCTCATGTTCTACTACGGCCTGGATTTCCATGATCCGCGCCGAACTTCATCCTCAACATCTCGGCGTTTATCGTCGTGTGCGAGGCCTTCCTCTGCATCCAGCCCCACTTCGGCTTGTGGCTCAAGACCTTCAATGTCAAGCCGAAGGTTGTGAAGGGCACTCAAGCGGAGTGCGGAGGCGCCATGTTCGGCAAGATGCCCAACGTCCTTTGGTTCGAAGGGGCCTTCGTGGAATCCGTCAAGGGGTGGCAATCGGGGTGGTTCTATATCACTAAGCCGCGTGACCCTAAATGGGCGGCGGCCCCCGAGTTTAGATCTGGTATCCCCATGTAGCTCACCTCCTAGAAAGAGAAGGGCTTGCTGTGGGGTAATTTGAAGGAGTTGACGGGACTCCAAGCCTGTATCAAGAAGCTGGTGAAGAAGCTCAGGCTGGTTAACGTGGTCCAGGTCATGCTCGTCCGCCGGATTCTCCCTTGCCAAGATCGGGCATTCAATCTATGGGAGTTCGATCCGGAACAGCACCAGGCGCTGAGCAAGCTCTTCGACACAACGCATTTAAGGCGCTCGAAAGTGTTGTTCAAGGGCGCTGGTTTCGCATCCGCGATCAAGATCGCTGGATTTCGCTCGCAGCCGCCAGCCGACGAGGTAAGTGGTTCTACCCCTTTACGGGACACTTGTTTTCCATAGTTTGACTCTATGCGGGTTTTAATTTCCCCTTTTCCTTTGACAGGACTGGATGAAGAAGGCGGAGCAGATTACCTGTCCAGCTCCTATGCCAGAAAATCCAGTAGACGCTCGTCTAGCGAAGCTGCTGGTTCCGGCACCGCACGTGGTGCCGGAGAAGAAGGCCAAGAAGGAGGCCACGGGTGCTCGAAATAGTGCCCGTTTTCACGTGTCCGACAACTCCGGAGCGGACTCCTCCCCCGAAAATGAGGAGGAGGAAGAGGACTCTCTCCCAGAGGAGGGAGAGAGGAAGAGGAAGGCTTCCCCAACAGGGGAGGCCGAAGGGTCCAAGAGGGGAAGGACTATTCCCCCGGACAGTTCCGCCAACATCAACATTGGCGAGGAAGAATGGCCTTCAAGGGCCAGGCCTCCGGCGAGATCGTAAGTATCCGGATTCCTGAATGATTTATAATTTCTTTTTCTGCGTCACATAGTGTCATTCTAATGCCGCATACTGCCTGTAGTCCGGCCAGTGATGATCTCCCCGCTTCATTGAGCGGGTCATTGGCTCCGTCGGATGTAGACTCCATCCCGACCGCCTCCACCCCTCGCGACGCCGAGGACGCCGAGGTGGGATCCCAAGAAGGGACCCATCGTGGGAGGCCCGAGGCGCCACAAGGCGTCCTCCCGGACTTTGCGCCGGACTCAACAACAGAACCCGTAGTGGTTCCGGAGTCCGGCCGGCGGCCCCTTCAAATGAAGGGCAAGACCGTGACGCCGGCGGCTTCCGTCCAACCGGAAGCGCCGGGCAATTTGTTTGGAGGCGCTGCAGAGCGCTTCCATCGAGGAAGAACACCGCACTATTATGAGTGCGGTGATTCAGAAGGTGCAGCTCGCCAAGAGCGGGCTGACCGAAGCCTGCAGTAGCCTTCTATCAGGCTTTGAGGTAAGAAGTTAAAATATGCAATGTAATACCGCATAGACAGTAGCCCCTGATGCTCGGTTCGGTGTTCGGAAAGAAAAGCCGGACTGAGGATCTGAAAAAAGATATACGCAGGGTTGCTAAAAAATTATGTCAATATGGGTTGCAGGCTGCGCTGCTGACCTCTGCCGCACTGACTGCGGAGGTCGGTGCTTTGAAGCAGGAGCTCGAGCGGTCCGGGCAAGAGCTCGGCCGCGCGAGGAAGCAGCTCCAGGACAAAGAAGGTGAGTAACACCACTTTGAACTTGTACCTTACAGAAAAGGATTTAGGTTGCAACAAAAAATAACAAGGATAACATTGGTACTGCAGGGGCCACGAACGAGGTGGCGACCACGAAGGAGGTCAGGTTCTGTCAACGAGCAGCGATCTTGACCACGGAACGGGCAGAGCAAGAAAAGCAGGAGGCGCGGGTGGCGGTGGTTCAGCAAGAGCTCCTGTGCTCTCATGGAAAAGCATGAGAGTTTGGAGCGTGACTCAAAGACTCGAGAGTCCGAGCTTGCCTCGGCTCTCGAAAGTGCTAAACCGCCAAGGCCGAGGCCCATAAGTCCCTTCAGGAGATTGAGTTGATGAGGAAGATAGCGGCGGTAAGGCATTTTTCATGCAAAGCAAGCATGTGAATGTAAATTACGTGTTACTTACCCGAATTGGAGCTCTCTGTATGCGTTTGCAGATCTGCCTCGCAGCGTGTCTGATGCCGCCGCATTCTACCGAGCCGAGGAGGGGAGCTCAACGGAGAAGGTCTTCTGGTCTCAGTATGCTGAGGCCGGCCATCCGGTGCCCCCTAGCGACCAGCTGAAGCAGCTGGTCGAACTTCACAAGGTGGCCGAGCAGGCCATGAAGGGCCTCATAGTCCGGCTGTGGCCTGGAGAGGCCATGCCTGGGAGCTACTTCGGCCTCGTGCGACGGCTGGTGGATGCGTGCCCCTGGGTGGAGGTTATCAAGCGCTCCGCCTGTATTGAAGGTGCTCGTCGGGCCCTTGCCCGTGCAAAGGTGCATTGGGGCAAGCTGGATGCGGAGAAGCTAATCACTGACGCGCCACCAGCGGGCAAGGAACATCGTACGGCCGAAATTTACTATAAGGCTGTCCTGAAGGGTGCCCGCAAGATTGCGGATGAGTGCTCCAGGGATGTAATTTTTGAGTGAATTCGCAATGTGTTATCCTGTGCGCTGAAAACTTTGTTCATATGCGCTAAGCAACGCTTGTTAATTTAAAATATTACCTTCTATGCGGCCGTTTATTAAATCTGAGAGATGGCAAGTCGTCGGCTTCAGCCCCCATGCCACGAGTGCTGGGGTGTTCGGGATAAACTTGAGCGCTCTAGTTCCCATTTTTGGGTCCATCGAGGGAGGCGCTCAACACAACGAACAAGGCAACCGGACGTATAGTGCTTGCACACTCTCACTTAGCCATAGAATTATATAATTTTAAATTTCGGTGAAGCCCCTAGTATTCGGAGGACCGAATTGGGGCGCTATCCACGCCTTCGTCGGACATAATCCGGAACTTCGCTCGAAGTGGCGTAGGTCTTTAAGGACCCGAAAGGACCTCTCGAACAGCGACCAGTCCCTCGCCTTATCATGACAGTCAGTTTTAGCTTTCTCCACTGAGGCGTTAACCCGGCTCAACCGGGGCGCAATCGCAGTGGTTCTCCAAGTGCTACCTTAGCCGATAGAACGGAACGTAAGGTGCCAAACATGGGAGCCGGCAAACCCAACTATTGACCCAAGACATGATTCGGAGTCGATTCATATAATGCTATAAGTTCGGGGTGCCGTACTTGTGAAAGTGTGCGGACTTTATCATACCATAATGTGGAGGACATAAGCCCCTGGTGTATTTGGCCGTACCAAGATGCACGGGTGCAACATGTTGTAAATGAACATATATATATATATATATATATATATATATATATATATATATATATATATATATATATATATATATATATAAAGTAATGCAATTATAGGCAAAAAGTGTTGCGTTTTATTCAAGAAGATATGCTATGAGTGCGGAATGATACAAATAGTGCGGAAAGCAAGGGATTGGACGAATTAAAGGCGTCTCCCTCCAGGGGTAGGCCGCGGAATGTTGTATTGAACAAATTTAATGCTCGTGATGGAGACCACCTGAGTGTTCGTCGCAGCCTTTGTCCTTCACTGGCTGTTGCATCATGAGTTCGGCAGGTTCGCCGCCGGACTGAGTTCTGTATAAAAAAGAGAAAAATAAAAGAATAAAGAGCGACACACTTGGGAGCCCCTGGTGTGGTCGAACCGCACTCTGGGTCTGTTGTGGTTGTGGCTTTCCCCCTATGCCCATGGTATCTCCAAGGCGAGAGTTTCTCTTACAATTTTGCGAGGGCTGGGGTTGAGGCCGCATTGCTACGCGTGCTCGGAATGTGCCAGGTGGTCTTGGTTGATGTTGCTCCGGGCGCGTTTGGTCGTGTCTGGTCGTTTAGCGGCTGGACTCGAGAATTGCCTTAAAAGGCTGCTCTGTACTTCTGCCGCGAGAGCCGCTGTATGTTCCTCCGCTCGAGGGAGCGCCCGTGTTTCCATTGACCGTGATGACTCCACGAGGGCCTGGCATCTTGAGCTTAAGGTATGCATAATGCGGCACCGCGTTGAATTTTGCAAACGCGGTTCGTCCGAGCAGAGCGTGATAGCCGCTGCGGAACGGGACTATGTCGAAGATTAACTCCTCGCTTCGGAAATTATCCGGGGATCCGAAGACCACTTCCAGTGTAACTGAGCCTGTACAATTGGCCTCGACACCTGGTATGACACCTTTGAAGGTTGTCTTTGTAGGTTTAATCCTTGAAGGGTCTATGCCCATCTTGCGCACTGTATCCTGATAAAGCAGGTTCAGGCTACTGCCGCCGTCCATCGGGACTCTCGTGAGGTGAAATCCATCAACGATTGGGTCTAAAACCAATGCGGCGAATCCGCCATGGCGGATACTGGTTGGATGGTCTCTTCGATCGAAAGTGATCGGGCAAGAGGAGCATGGGTTAAATTTTGGGGTGACAGGCTCCATCGCGTATACGTCCCTTAGTGCATGCTTCCGCTCCCTCTTGGGAATATGCGTTGCGTATATCATGTTTACCGTCCGAACTTGAGGGGGGAATCCCTTTTGTCCTCTGTTGTTCGGCGGCCGGGTCTCTTCCTCGTCATCGCTGTGTAGCCCCTTGTCACTGCTTTCGGCGATTAATTTGCCTTCCTGCTTGAATACCCAACAATCTCTGTTGGAGTGGTTAGCTGGCTTATCGGGGGTTCCATGTATTTGACAAGAGCGGTCGAGTATTCGGTCCAAATTGGACGGGCCCGGAGTGGTTCTTTTGAATGGCTTCTTCCGTTGACCGGGCTTGGAGCCTCGGAATCCGGCGTTGACTGCCGTATCCTCATTGCTGTCGCCGTTAATGCGGCGTTTGTTTTTGTTTCGACGCAACCTGCCATTGCGGTCCTTGGTATCCGGACTGCCAGCGTTTTTGCTGAGGTTGTTACTGCGAGCTAGCCAGCTATCCTCTCCCGCACAGAAGCGGGTTATGAGTGATGTGAGGGCTGCCATGGATTTCGGCTTCTCCTGTCCTAGGTGTCGGGCCAGCCACTCGTCGCGGATGTTATGTTTGAAGGCAGCGAGGGCCTCTGCATCCCGGACAATGATTTATTTGATTTTTCTTTGTTAAGAACCGTGTCCAAAATTTTCTGGCCGATTCGTCTGGCTGCTGGATTATGTGGCTTAGGTCATCTGCGTCCGGTGGTCGCACATACGTGCCCTGGAAGTTGTCGAGGAATGCGGCTTCCAGGTCTTCCCAGCATCCAATTGACTCTCCGGGCAGGATGTTAAGCCAATGCCGAGCTGGTCCTTTAAGCTTGAGCGGGAGATATTTGATGGCGTGAAGATCGTCGCCGGCGGGCCATGTGTATATGGAGAAGATAATCCTCAGTCCAAACCGCGGGGTCTGTTGTGCCATCGTAGGATTCGATATTAACGGTTTTGAACCCTTCAGGGATTTGATGATCCATTACTTCGTCCGTGAAGCATAGTGGGTGTGCGGCGCCTCTGTATTGAGCAATATCTCGACGTAGCTCGAGAGAGTGTTGTCTGCTGTGTTCGGCCCGGCCGGAGTAGTTATATCCGCGCGACGGTATTAAATGCGTGGGTCGTGGGGCGCCCACGTGATCCATAGATAGATCTCGATTGTCTTGCCTTGTCCTCCAATATATCCCGCAAGTCCGGCGCGTTCCCCCGTGGCTTCATGCTTTTTGAGCGATGCCGGGGTACGGTTTTGGTGGAGGGCTTGCACGCCTCTGTCGCGGCCACGAGGTGGCCGGTCTGCCGTGACAGCGCTGGTGATGCAGGTTTGTACGCTTCCTCCTCTAATCGGGGAGCAACTTGCGTTTTGGGTAACTTTTGGAGGCGTTCGAGTTCATACTCTTCGGCCGCGAGGACCTCGGTCCATCTGTCGGCCAGTAGGTCTTGATCAACTTGAAGCTGTTGCTGCTTTTTCTTTAGGCTGTTTGCCGTGGCCATTAGCCTGCGTCTGAAATGCTCTTGTTCGACGGGATCCTCAGGCACGACGAATTCGTCATCGCCGAGGCTTGCCTCGTCTCCGGAGGGAGGTAGGTAATTGTCATCCTCAACCTCTTCGTCTGCCGCCCTCTCGTGAGGGCTTGCTTCTGCCTCCTCCTGCGCTGGATCGTCTTTGGAGGGAGTTGTCTTCGCACTTTCGGGTGTTATTATCTCCTGTGCCGGAATCTCCATTCTTGCCGTGGCGGGGTTTAGAGCGGCGCCGCTGACGTCGGCGCTTGGGCTGTTTCTTTAAGGAATCGGCCTCTGCTGCTTCTTCGTTGTCCCCATCTTTTGGGGTGTCCACCATGTATATGTCGTATGACGAGGTGGTCTTCCAGTGTCCTGTAGGCACTGGTTCTTGGTAGTCTCCGGCATCGTCGTCCATACCATCGATGTCTTGAGTCGTAGTCGAGTACGCCGGTTAAATCGTCGGACGGTGGCTACGAAGTGGGTGGTGGGTGGGCTCTGAATTTCTTCGTCGTCCGCGTCCCAACCGTCCTGGCCGTAATTCGGCCAGGGCTCTCCGGATAGCGAGAGATGCTTCAGTGAATTTATGATATCGGCGAAGGGCGAGTGCTGAAAGATGTCCGCAGCAGTGAATTCCATGATCGGCGCCCAATCGGATTCGACTGGCAGGGGCGCAGGAGGTTCGGAGTCCGGCAGAGTCCGCACCTCGTAGTCATGAGCTTTATGCGGGACACGGTAAGTGTTCGCTCCATCGCCGTAGGAGTTGCAGCTCTCGGCGGTGTCCAGCCATCCGCCCTCGATCCGAGCGATCGGCTCCGGACTATGAGTCGGAGCGGATTCGCAGCGGCCTCCAAGGTGCTATCCAGCGGCGAGTTAGGTCATGCCCATCGTGACAGCGCGGCACGCCGGGTGGCTCGAGATCCATCGAAGATCAAGTCTCCGCGGATATCGGCCGTGAAGTTTAAGCTTCCAAACCTGACTCGACGGCCAGGGCGAAGCTTCGATCTGCTCCAGATGGCTGCGAAGTTGGCCCGCAGTGCGAAGCCGCCGAATACGAAGATCTGTCCGGGGAGAAAGGTCTCACCCAGGATTGCGTCGTTGTTGATTGAAGAGGCCATCAAGCCTATCGATGAAGACACAGAGGAACTCTCAATGAAAGCACCAATGTCGGTGTCAAAACCGGCGGATCTCGGGTAGGGGGTCCCGAACTGTGCGTCTAGGCGGATGGTAACAGGAGACAAGGGACACGATGTTTACCCAGGTTCGGGCCCTCTTGATGGAGGTAAAACCCTAGGTCCTGCTTGATTGATATTGATATTGTGGATGTTTACAAGAGTGGATCTACCACGAGATCAAGGAGGCTAAACCCTAGAAGCTAGCCTATGGTATGATTGTAAGGGTTGTTGTGATTCTAGTCCCTACGGACTAAAGCCATCCGGTTTATATAGACACCGGAGAGGGCTAGGGTTACATAGAGTCGGTTACAATGGTAGGAGATCTACATATCCGTATCGCCAAGCTTGCCATCCACGCCAAGGAAACTCCCATCCGGACACGGGGAGAAGTCTTCAATCTTGTATCTTCATAGTCTTGGAGTCCGGTCGATGATGATAGTCCGGCCAATGATAGTTCGGCTGATGATGGTAGTCCGGCTATCCGGACACCCCCCAATCAAAATCTAAGAAATCATATGTTACGGGGCAGTTAAGGGATGACTTACTCGGGAAAGTAAGCCACAAGGAAGTTATCCTTATCTGGGTTTGCCAGAATGATGCCTTCGAGGTGTGAACTCGCAACTTGGCGGTCCCCAGCGCTGTTCAAGTGCTTGGCACGCATGTAGAAGGGGTCGACTATCACGATGTCCGGTCTTGTCTCTAATGATCCGCATCTCCATACTCAAATGAAAACAGCCGAACGAAGGTGTAGTGCAGCGGATGAAGGTTAAACATAGCAAAGATGTCATCAAACCGCAGGACGATCGTACCCCCAATGTCGCCATCCGCAAAGCCCTTCCCCTCTGGCACCTTGGCCACGAAAACCGGGTATGCCACATGATTCTCTCTTAGACGCCGCTTCTCCAAAGAAAGAACACTGTTGTGCAGACTCCGCATAGCACCGGTTGCAGCATTCAGCATATTTGGCGGTAGCATCGCCCTACCCGCCACATGCACCCTCCTCGAGATATCCTTAGGTAAAGGTGGCCCGTCCTGAGCACGGATCGAACTCGGTGCGGCTGGCTCGCACCGGCGCCCTTGTTAGTCTTCGCTTCCGTCCCTTCTTCTTGATCTCCGTAATGGGACCGAAGTTCTGCTCACAGACCGCTTTCTTGAGCGTGTTGGGGCTGATAATATTTCGCACCTCAGCTATCTGAGGCCCGGTGAAGGCGGGAGCTGGAGGTGTCTCCTGAGAACGGAACGCCAGACGACGCCTATTGCAATTGGATTTCTCCGCGTACCAGCTAGATTGCGGTCGTCTTGGTTGGGTTCTTGAGAAAGAGGCCCGCAGAACTCGTCAGCGTACCCATGTTCGGCAAAGTACTTATCGACTTTGGTAAATGTACTGTCGTCGTTGTCGTCGTCGTCCGGATCTTGTGCCATAGGGCTGCCCGGATCCTGTGCCATAGGGATGTCCGACATAGGGATGTCCGGCAGGTCCGGTAGCGTTGCGGTGTTCTTGCCATGGCTTACGCCGCACGATCGGGCGGTCTTGTCTGTGGGGTGGTGTCCCCCGCCTCCAAACGAATCTGGCTCTTCGGCCAAAGCAGCGGCCAGTTTACGCAGGCGCTGAGGGTCATCTCATCTTCTTCGTCGGCCCCAGCGGGTCGAACCGGAGGTAATAGCTCGTCGCAGCCTGGCAGCACCCGAACCACTTCAACCCTATACACTGTGGGTGGCATCAGATTACCGTGGAACATGCGGTTGCCCGGTTGAACGATTCTGCCCTTGGCGACATCGACCAACTCGGCGCCCACGGCGCGTAAGAGTGCAAGGAACGTCGGCGGTGCCCTGCAAAAACATGTACAGGGCGTCAGGGATGCCCAGTCAAAGGCAAGGAGATGAAGTCATCGGCCGAGAGGCTTAGTTACCGTGATGTCGTCGAGCTTGGCTAATGTCGAGGCACCGCCAACGGCGGGCATGCAACTGACGGAGGGGGAGCTTGCTGGCGAGGTGTCGGCCGGCGTACACCCGGGTGCATTAAGCTCCAATGCTCGTGCCGGCGCCGGAGACACGAATACCGCCTTCGCCGGAGACAGCAATGGTGCCGCCGCCGGAGACACCAATGGCGCCGCTACTTGCGCTGTCTGAATTCTTGGCCGTGAAGCAGGGAACCGGGGGAGGCCCCTGATGGCCACCCGCAATCCACGACGTCAGCCCATGAATCAACGTAGGCACCAAGTCGTAGAGCTTCGTTCCCGATTGTTGTTCCACTTGCTCTTGGACAAGCTCCGAATCCGCGCCACTTGTGCCTTGAGTGCTTCAACCTCGCTGCCGTCTGGCTTTCCGAGCTGGCCTTTTTCTCCTTCCGCACACCAGCGGTATAGTATGACCCCCATTTTGTGGACAAGCCTTTGCCGGCCACACGACCAGCTGACGTCGGCTTAGTGAGCTTATCCTTGCTTTTCATTATGTTCAACGCCCTATTTAAAGGGTTGTCGAAAGGGGAGCTCTGAGACGACCCCGCGCTACTGCTTTCAGTTTCCTGCGAAAGGAACGTGAACCATTTAGAAATATTGGGGATTAGTTAGAGTGCAACCATATGGAGCTAATTACGCGGGGGTGTATTCCTTACCAGAACAAGCTCAAGCGCCTTGGTCTTCGGATCTGTGGTAAGCTCCTTTGTTATTGGGTCCTCCTTGTACCGGGCCCTGACATAGTTCCTGGTCTGCTTGTTACCGCTGTATTTCTCGAAGCGGGGCGGTAGGCCTTGCTCGGCACGCTCCGCGTCCTCCTTGTCCCATATAGGCTCCGCCACTGTGTAACCGCTGGGACCGAGTTTGTGTTCCCCTAAGTTCAACTCCCGCATTTCTTTCCCCCACTGACTTGATTCGGAGGTTGCACTGGTCGAGCACTTGATCTTGAACTCCTTGTACTCATCTTCGCTCATCAAAGGATATTTCGCCTTGATCTTCTCATTACTATCACCTTTATCAATCATTTTCTTCACCGCTTCTCCAAGTAGACAGGGCCGTGCTCATCTTCGTGAGGGCGGCACTGTTCACTTTATTCCCCGAGAGGCGTGTGTTATCAAATTCGGCGGGAACTTGTATCGCTCGTGCAGCTTCGTGAAGAGGAGGTTGCGCAAATTCCTCGGTCCTTATGCCTAAGGTTCTCGGTGTTGATCGAGACGGTGCTCGGAGAATGCACCCGAGCTGAACCGAGTACCCCTTGACTATATGTTTGGGCTCCGTTGGATTCCGTCGGAGTCCACTTGAGTGAATTCCTCCTTGACGGTGCGGAGCGCATTCGGACGCCGGTCCTTCCTTTGCATCTTCGATTGGCTGCCATCTGTGTGTGCGCCGCCATCATCAGTGGTGGCATCCTCGGCGGCACCATCAGTGGTGTCATCCCCGACGAAACTAGGGGTTGTGTAATCAGGATCGGTGTCTTCCGCGGCATCCTCATAGCGGTGAGGTTGTTCCTCCATCTCCTGGGACAGCTCCCAGAATTGCTTTCCGCCCGAACCACCGGCCTCATCGTTGTGGGCCATGTTTCGCTCTAAATAGGAAAAAAGTTTGGTCAAAAAGTTGGTTATTGTCAAGGAACAAGATCATGGTCTCATCATTTAGGGTTTGTCGACACCGAGGCACCCTAAAAGCCTAAGCTTTCATCATTTAGGGTTTGTCGACGCCGAGGCACCCTAAAAGCCTAAGCGTACATCATTTAGGTTCTCATCGACACCAAGGCATCCGGGGCAGCCAAGTTAAGTTTTCATCATTTAGGGTTTATCGATGCCGAGGCACCCTAGGTTGGGCCTAATCACTTGGCACTAATCACTTGGCTCTATTGCCACCTATGTTGGGTTTATCATCTAGGGTTTATCGATGCTAAGGAGAATTCTAAGTTGGGCCTAATCACTTGGCTCTATTGCCACCTATGGTTTAATGCAGCAAGAATGGCAGGGCAGTTGATCCTACTTAACTAAGTACTAAGATACCCCGGCCCATGCATTAGTCTTAAGTACCCATATGTCCTATTTTTAGCAAAGTCATCCTAAAATTCACGGAAAATTTTAGCATGACCTTTGCTGAAAATAGGACATATAAATACCAATTGCCGGAACGGAAGTTAATCAACATTCCGCAAACTCAAGGGCCTATCTTTGCTCAAGTTTTTGACAGTAGCCTCTGAAGAAAACAGCATTGCAACATTCAAGTTCACAGGATAAAAAAATCATCCACATTCACCAACCCACATGATGTTAAAACCCACATGAGCTGTAAACAGACTTAAAAAACCCACATGATGCTATAATTGTATACGCTGAACATGATGATACCAAATGGGAAGGAAAATTGTATCACTCTAGATTAGTGTAGCCACTATCTAACAAAACCAGAATGTTAACGAAATTACACCTTGATGATACCAAATTCTTGTAGGAGTACAATGAGTTCACAGGATAAAAAATCATCCACATTCACCAACCCAAACTGGTGGAGATACAGCAAACCAGAACCTCCCAGGTTGCATAACAGCAGCAGCAACAGGTTTATTCTTCTTCTTCATAAACATTAATTGGTGTGGGTCACTCTATCTGCCCTCTAATGACTCACTCAACTTAACAGGACAGCCCACAAGCATTGTTTTGATTCCAACAGCTGCTGTAAAATACATCCAGCAAAGGTGCTCTAAAATCAGAAATACTACCCCACAAATCTTTAGCTCAATTCTGAAAATACATGGTCTTCTAGTTACAATACTACGCCCCAACAGTCAAAATTTCAAACCACACACTTACTTTCAAATATAAACAAAACTGACTTGCTGTTAATGAACAGTGGCTAAAGATATATAAAACTCCATTGCAAATGTGCCATGTCAATAAAACAACTCAGGGAAGTAAACTACTAGCAGGCTCAAAAGTCAAGTAAACTGAAGATTATGACAGCTTGCAAACACAGGACCATGTCATTATCATGGCAGTCCACTATATATTTTTATGACAAAATACATCATTATCAGGGCACATTATGGCCATTTTCTTACATGATGCTAACTGTACCTAACTGAACATATTTCTCACCTTGGAGGTGTTGCTGCTGCTGCTACCTTTATGCGAACTTCAATTCCTTTACCTCCTTGGAAACCTGAAATATGCAGATGTATATGATGATTCTAAGAAAAGGGAAAAAGGTGTATCAAGAACAGATTCACATGTATGGCTGTTAGCCATTTTATAACATTGCATAGCATTAGTCAGACATAGCTGAGCCTTTCACCACTATATAATATTGCCATAAAAAATTACAAATTTATGTAACCTGGATTGTTTGTATGAAACCTAGTCAATGTGACAATATATAAACTACTGATCTACTAGTTATCAAGTTGAGAAATTGACCGCATATAAGCAAAAGCAATATCAGACTTGACTAGAGATACTTGTAAAGTTGTAAGTTATATCTTACCAGTGTGCTAACGGAAACTGTACTAATTAGGGTTCTTATTATGTTCTGGTATATAAATTCTTCTCAGTTACTTAGGAAAATTACTAGATGTCTTACAAATTACAGAGGGAGTTAATAATTTCAGCTTCATAAGAAAAAATTCATCAATACTCTGCATCATCTTCCTACTATGCATCATCTTCCTACTATACTTGCTACTCATCTTCAGAACCAAACAGCAGCAAAAACAGTTGAAGAGAGGCTCACGAGAGGACACTCAAATTTGCTAACCCTAGAACACGGGGAAGAGGGTTGTGGTACTTATGGAGGTAGCCTAGGGGGAGGAGGGAAGGGGGAGAGGTGAGGAATCACCTGTGGGATAACGGCAGGCTGCCGTAGGAGGGCGCCGGCGTCGAGGAGGCGGCGGGCGGCGGCGCGTCGAGGAGGAGGCGGCGCGTCGAGGAGGAGGTGCGTCGAGGAGGAGGCGGCGCGTCGAGGAGGAGGCGGCGTGTCGAGCTTGCCACCCACCTTGGAGCCGGAACCCTAGGGCGTCGGCAAAGGCGGACAGAGGGGACGGTGGGGACGGAGGGGGCGGGGCTCGGGGGGAGGCGGTGCTCGAGGGGGAGGAAGGGGAGAGGGAGGCGGCGGGGGCGCGTGGGCGGCTGCGGCGGACGGAGGCGGCGGCTGCGGCGGCGGCGTACGGTTGGGGTCGATCGAGGGGAATCTGGCGAGGGAGGGAGGGAGGACATAGTGCGAGGGCAGTAGGTGGAGTGGGGGGAGGGTTCTAATGGCGCACCACCCCCTCGTGCGCCATAAGTACGACTATTCTAATGGCGCACCTCCCCTCGGTGCGCCATTAGAATTTTGTTTTAATCTAGCCCGACTTGTCAGGTTATATACCACCTAACCCTATCTACATCGTAACCCGCCCACTAGCCTCGACTGGTCAAGCACACAAAGACACACACCAGAGGTCCTGGGTTCGATTCCTGTGCTCCCCAATAATTTGTTTATGCATTTTAAATGCTGTTTGATATTTATTTGTGTTTAAATATGTTCAAACTTGTTTAAATCATAACGGTAATATTTTTTATAAAAACAGTAATAATTTTTTTTAAAATA
The DNA here is from genome assembly GCA_021605145.1 of Aegilops bicornis. NCBI lineage: Eukaryota > Viridiplantae > Streptophyta > Magnoliopsida > Poales > Poaceae > Aegilops > Aegilops bicornis. The sequence goes on from CM038675.1 coordinate 853,045,647, forward strand.
TGTTCAAATTTGTTACTTGAAAATATCGTCGGCGGCAGCGGTGGAGCGGGCGAGGGTGCGGGGTGCCTGTTGGCGTGATGGAGCGGGGAGGTGCGGGGCCGGGTGCTCGTCGGGCGGTGGAGCGGGGAGGGTTGCGGTGGGTCGGCGGCGGTGGAGCTAGCGGGGAGGTGCGGTGGGATCGAGTTGGTGGGGGATCGAGATCGAGATGGAGGGGGAATCGAGATCGAGATGGAGGGGAGTCGAGATCAAGTGTCCTCATGAATTCAAAAAGTGCCCATGAAATTTAAAAATATTCATGATATCAAAAAGTGCTTGTGAAATACAATCGAGAAATGAAGACTACGATTTAAATACAATCGATCTTAGCTAGCTATCTATTCACAATCTTCTTGCCCTTCTTTTTCGCAAATGGAGTTCTTCTGTGGAACGGACGTCCTTTAGGTAGGGTGGTCCTGCTTCTTCTTGTGGTGTGTGCTGCTACTTCATCGTCGTCGTCATGTTCGATCTTGGTCGCCGTGCATTTGTCAAGTCTTGCTCATTGGCTACTCCATCCATTCCGATGATCTTCCTTTGCCTCTCCTCACAACAACACGACCGGGCTTTGACGGGTCGGTAATGAAGAAGCATTGGTCCACTTGGGAAGCCAGTACCCATGGCTCATTTTTTCGCTACCGACGCTTGCGCCATGGTCTTGGATTTGGCTTCGTATAACCATGGTGGTGAAATGCCGGTCTTCTTTAGGACGCTCTTGGCCCATCTCGACACGGAACATCGACCTTCTCTCCAGCGTAGCTCAGCTCCCCATCTCCTCGATCCTTCCGTAGTATCTGTCCTTGTCGCTTGCTGGTGTAGGATTCCATCGTTACCCGGAGTTATGATAACCATCGCTCTTCATGTCCTTGTCCTCGGTGTAGAATGTGTAGTCATGATATCGTGACGCCTCATAGGTCATCAGGTTGTGCTCGGCGCCTGTGACAAGGCGAATATGAGTTGTTCTTCCGCGGAAGAATCCTCATGTAAAGGGTACGATGTAAGCTTCTGCTTGAACCAACGCGTGAAACATGAGTTGTGCTCTTTGAGTATATCTCCGTCCGCCCTCTGTTGGCCTCGGTCATTGTAACGTCTTCTCAATAAAGGTTTTGTGCTCTACCACCCAAGGATCGACCACGTCTATGTGTTGTAGCGCGACTAGGTTTGCTCTTTCAAAGTCGGCGAGTCGACCCTCGTAGTCGACATGCATTTCACGGCGACCGTCACGGTGACCCCATCCAGCGAGCCTGCCAAGGTGCCTGTTGATGGGCAGACCAACAGGGTTCTCGATGCCTAGATAATTCGTGCAGTAGGGGATGCACTCTTCGGTCAGAAAGCCCCTGGCTATACTTCCCTCTGGACGTGACATGTTCTTAACGTATCCTTTGATGACACCATTCATCCTTTCGAACGGCATCATGCTGTGCAGGAACGTCGGCCCGAGTTGGATGATATCCTCCACGATATGGACCAGCAGATGCACCATAACGTCGAAGAATGCGGGCAGGAAGTACATCTCAAGCTCGCATAGTATCACCACGATCTCTTCCTGTAGCCTTCTGAGTTGCCTCACGCCAATCGACTTCCGAGAGATGACATCGAAAAAGTTGCATAGGCCAAATAGCGTTTCACGGACGTGCGCGTCCATGATCCCACGGATTGCAACTGGAAGTATCTGCGTCATCAGCACGTGATACCGTGGAGACTTCATCCCGCTGAACTTCTGCTTCACTGGGTCTAGGTATCTGCTTATCTTCCCACAGAATCAGAAGGAAGTTTTACTCCTAGGAGGCAGGTGAAAACTGCTCGATCTCCTCCTGTCTTAGAGTGAAGCACGCGGAGGGTAGTCATTTCCGGTCTTCTTGGCCTTTTGTCTTTTGACGACTTTCTCGTGTCCCTGCTTCGCCTCATCATCATCATCATCATCATCATCATCATCATCATCATCATCATCATCATCATCATCATTAGCGTGAAGCTCCTGCCTGATGCCCATTGATTTCAAGTCTGCCCTTGCTTTCGGCCCATCTTTGGTCCTCTTTGGCATGTTGAGCAGGGTACCAAGCAGACTCTCGCACACGTTCTTCGTGATATGCATGACATCAAGGTTGTGAGGCACACGGTGGATCTTCCAGTACGGCAAGTCCCACAAAACAGACCTCGTTTTCCATACCTTCAGTAGCAGCTCTGGCGCCTTTTTTCCCGGCACTGGGGAGTCTTTCCAATTTTTCAACAGCTCGTCTATTTCCTCGCCGCTCCTCGTACACGGGCGTTTTCGGGGTCCGGTTTCACCATCGAACAGATCCTTGCGTTTCCTCCACGGGTCATCGTCACGAAGCCACCTTCGATGTCCCATGAACACGGTTTTCGAAGACCCGGGATCTCTATCTAGCTGGCGATACGTTGTGTCATCCATGCACCTTACGCATCCAAAAAATCCGTGGACTACCTGCCCCGCGAGATATCCGTAACCGAGATAGTCGTGCATCATCGTGAGCAGTGCGGCTCTCATAGGGAAATATTATTTCTCTGCGGCGTCCCACGTATTGGCTGGCGTTTTCCACAGCATGTCTAGCTCCTCCTTCAGCAGCCCCAGATACAGATTGATGTCGTTCCCTGGTTGTTTCAGCCCTTCAATTAGCATACTCATGTGAATGTACTTCCTCTTCATGCACAACCAGGGGGAAGGTTGTACATCCACACAAACACATTCCAGGTGCTATGTGTGCTTCTCTGCTGCCAAACGGATTGACTCCATCGGTGCTCGCGCCAAAGACGATGTTCCTTGGATCCTTCCCAAATTCTGGGTATTCAAGTTCAACGCTTGCCACCGCTCGCATCCTTAGGGTGACTCAGCATCTTGTCTTTTTATTTATCTCCGGATCATTTCCGCCATCTTCCCGCTTCTTCTCCTCCCTATCCGCTGCGTTAACGCAGGAGCTTTGCTACCTTAGGGTCCGCAAAATACCGCTATGCATTTAGGAGTGATCGGAAAGTACCACACCGATTTTCGAGGAGCTTTCTTCCTCTTCTTGTATCGAGTGACGCCGCACACCGGACATATGGTAGACTCCGCGTGCTCGTTCCGATAAATGATGCAATTGTTCATGCACACATGGTATTTCACGTGCGGTAAATCCAAAGGACACACGATTTTCTTCGTCTCCTCGAAACTGGTCGGGCACGTGTTCCCTTGGGAAGACGTCGTGCTGTAATGACATGTTCTCGCCGAAGCATGTGTCGGTCATTTTGTGTTTTACCTTCATCTCCGAGCCATGAGCGTTACTTTCAGGCGGGTATCCTCGGCCTGCATCCTTCATACAATGGAGTAACCGCGTCTATCTCCGGGCTTGATCCAGCTTGGCTTTCTCTCGGCGGCAGCTCTTACGTTATCCGTCGCTTGCGAAGCAGCTCTTGAATATGAGGGTCCTGCACCCAGCCTCCATCGTCGCTCGCTCCGGCATCTTCATCTTCATGATCATGCCCTTCGCCTTGATCTTCCTCATCATCATGTACGACATCTTCTACATGATGATTGTGTACATCATCACCGCCGTGATCATGTCCTCGAGATTCTTCGCCTTCTCGCCCGCCTCGCCGCAGTGGTTGTCTTGTTGCCCTTCCTCATTTCTTGCCCGACCCCCATGGACGACTTCATAGTCATCTTCATCACCTTGCCACCGATAGCCATCCATGAAACCACGCAAGAGCAGGTGGTCCCGCACCTGCCCGGAATCCGGGTCCGCAATAAGGCTCTTCAGCTTGCATCTTTGACACGGACATCTTATCTCCGTGTCGTTCTTTTGAAGCATCTCGGCCTTCGCGGAGCTCAAAAACCTATTCACGATGCCTTCGGTCATCGTGCGGACCATGGTCGCTTGGGGGGTAGAGCAAAACGATATTTTAGAACGAAGAAAAAATTTGGCATGACCTTCCCTAAAAATAGGACCAAAAAGAATGCATAGTGCCAAAATTCTCACTAAACGGAAATGAATCAACATTCCGGCAAAATATTGGCAACTATCGCATTTCAAATACCGGTACCTGCAAACACAAACATATATGCAACACCACAAACACAAGCAATACCACAAACATACATAGATCTAGCTGGGCCACAAAAAGTGCATTGTGCACGTTGTTGGAGCGAGCTAGGGAGAAAAAAAGTAGATCTACAACATGAAGATAGCTTTCCCCTTACTTACCTATCAAAAAAAGGTAATTTCACCACTTAATTTTGATGAATCTATGGTGCACATGAGGTGAGGAGGAGGAGGCAGCCGACAAGCTTAGAGAAGGAGGTGGGGGGAATGAAGTGGGGAAAGTGAGTGTGTAGGTGTGGTTGTCCAAAATATCTAGCTGGTCCCAGGTTACTAATGGCGCACCACTAAGACATGCGCCATTAGTAACCCAACATACTAATGGCGCACCACAGAGACATGCGCCATTAGTAGTTTTGCAAAAAAGTAAAAAACATAATTTTTATGATAATGGCGCACCATGGCACAGTGCGCCATTAGTAGTTTAAACTACTAATGGCGCACTTTGGCATAGTGCGTCATTAGTAGGTTTGCAAAAAAGTAAAAAAAAATATATACTAATGGCGCACTGTCTTGGTCGTGCGCCATTACTAGTTCTAACTAGTAATGGCGCACTTTGTCATCCATGCGCCATTAGTTTGTATGGAAAAATGGGGAAAAATCAATAGTAGTGACGCACCGTGAGCACGGTGTGCCATTAGTGTCTTCCACACTAATGGCGCACGAGCAACCGGTGCGCCATTAGTATATAGTAGTGGTGCACTACTTACCTGGTGCGCCATTAGAATCAGTCCTATTTATAGCCCTTTTCCTAGTAGTGTACTATTCATTCCAGCAGTGTCAATCCCAGATCAAACGGCCCAGGCTTCTCCAGATCTCGATCGGACGGACGAGAACGCATCAAGGGAAACGATCCAACGGCCGAGAGTGCCTGAGCTCTTAGAGAGCGTGTAGGAGCCTTGCATAAAGAAAAAGTAAAAGGATGATGTCTAAAGAAAATAGGAAATATAAGCTTAAGTGGCGAGCAAATAGCTTTTGCACTCATTGTATATAGCTATATACTATTATATGCTAAAATAAAGAATAGTCTGTTTCGCTCAAAGATAGTTTTTATATCCATTGAATCAAATCAATTTAGAATTTAACTCCAGAAGAACCGAAACTGTAAGTGTGCACACATTTCAGCCATGCATCCCTAATAGGCAGTAGGTTTTAGAAGTATCATAAGACCAAAGAATGAAACTTGCCTGCCTCACATATCATCACGGGATTAACAAAAGGGCAAACCCAGGCGTCAAAGAGTATGTAGAATTGGACACCAAACAATCGATAAATTATGCACCAGGAGAAACACAAAATCCAGAGATACAACATTGCGGAGTGAGATATTTTGTTTGCGCAAAATATACAGATAAGAACGAAAGGTTGAACCAAAACAATGCATGTTTCTTTGTCCTAATATATGAGAAGTGGGATACAACATTGCAGATTCTTATAAAGCATCCCTAATTTCTTATCTTTCTGTAAACGCGGATCTACTACACTCAAGGGCCGCCCTTGCCATCAAGCGAACATCATCTAACTATTTACTCGCCATCAAGGGCCGCCGTCGCCATGTAAGTTAAAAAGAACATATTTTAACATATTTCCTGTTATATACATTTTCTTTCCTCTCTACTTCCTTCAAAATTAACGATGGAGGCCTTGGCCCTCTCTGATTTTAAAGGAACCAGAGAGGAAATATACAAAGCATATAGCAGCAATAGTTAAAGATGTTCTTTTGAACTTACATGGATATTTTTTCTGTAAACGTGCCAATCTACTGCTATACCGTCCTTAATTTTGCAAGTAGGGAGGCACTATATGATAGCATACAGCAAAAAATAGTAAAGATTGTTACCATCCATGGGACTAACAAAAAATAGAAATTAGAATTATCCGACTGTCCTTATCGTGCAAGATGTAGGTGCGGAATGGGACTAACAAAATTTAGAAATAGCATGTAGTACACTAACCAACATCAAATCAAGTAGCTATTCAACTAACATAAATGAGAGACAAAGAGAGTATTTTCACCTCGAGATTAGACCACCAATATGGTTGTGGTGATGTCGTCCATAGATTCGCCTCCAGGCATCAAGTCCAGGATATACACTTGGAAGGTGTGGACCTAGAGCACACATGTAATGGGTAGAGGTCAGTGTAAAAAAATCCCATTCATAGAAATCAAGTGAGAATAATTAGGAAAGAACAAATGATCAAATATGTGGTACAACTATAGAAATTTTCAGGCCAAAGTAAACAACTTACATGGATAGATAGTTTCTAAATCTTGCAGATAGCCTACCAATTTACGGGAAGGGATGCAAGTTTACGTTATTCATAAAAACAACAATGGTTATATTGGTTCAATAGTTGTGTTTTATGCATAATCATCCCATCACGCAGTTTGTCTTGAGGGAATAAAGTGCGGAAAGGATGGTCTTTTCCCCCAAAAAGAGGGTAAAGGCAAAAACCTTGCATAAGTTGCAAAATCAAGAGCTACAAAACTATCACTATCTCCTGTAGCCATACTCATCCATACTTTTTAGCAAAGAAATGTATTCTCTATAGGAATATCTAATCCGTGTGAGCAAAGAATCTAGCCAGACTCATCAATACTCATCAATACTTTATTAGCAAAGTAATCTATTTTCTATAGGAATATGTAATCCATGTGAGCAAGGACTCACGTGTTGGTAAATGCAGAAATAGTATACTGCTCTCCGAAGGCGTTTGGTAGCGGCCTAGAATGGGATCGCGCCATGGCGCGAAGGTGCCGGTCCCAACGTTTGGTCAGGCAGGTAATGCTAACTTAATATGAATTCAGGTTTAGTATACGCATTCATACAACATAACAATATAGTGAAGAAGAAACATTCAGTTGTGATTGAAGCAAGACACAATGGTGATCAACATCGGCATGAGATTAAGACAGAATCAATTTCATTGCGTTTGTTAACAGAATGGATTAGACCAATAGAAAAATTACATAAAAATAGGGCATTGCCAAAGGGCAAGACAACATATATACCAAAAGTATGACAAACATGACACATTTTGTCATTACTAAAATATGTCTAAAGTGGTGATCCAATAATCCAGCACCTGATATTTATCAGGGGAGTATGTAAACCAATACAAATCATATAAGCGCAGTACAAACTAAGATAAGTTCACCTACATTTAGTCTGGTGCATGATCCACAAAATGCAGTGGTGACAGATAGAATTGGGGAAAGCTTCAGAATAAACCAAAGAAAACAAAAGGAAATGTCCGCTCAATGGCTCAGATTTGTGGAAGATGGCTATAAACACTGGATAATAATAAGCGACACCTTTAGATACAAGTAAAAAAGGGTCTAGGTTTCATTGCACAGTGGGCTCAGATCCGCCTTTCCTCGATCATATAACCTACCCACATCATCTCTTATCACCAGATCAATCCGTTTATACAGTCGAGCTGCCCTGGTTACCACTCAACAAGAATGACCATCCAAGGACAGATCAATAGGTATCACAGGATCGAAAAGGATTCTAGAGACAACGGGGAGGATCCAACTTGATACCCACAGGTGCCTCGATTGCTCAAAGGCACACTTATCTCAACCACAGCTAATCATCATCGCCTAGGACGAACGCCACCGCCACAGACAAAGCGAAATGATGAGAATGCCCCCAGCGGGGCAGGCTATTTACGCGCGGTGGCACGACCGGGGCGCACACTATTCATAGAAACGGCCTCGGTTTCGATCCGACGGCCGAGGTTGATCGGCAGCCGGATCCTACGGCTGAGAACGCATCAGGAAAACAATCGGACGGCCGAGAGTCACTAAGCTCGGAGGAGGCTCGGTGAGACGCTCTTCTCTTATTTCTAGAAGCAGAGGAGCAGGAGGAAGATGGAGCTCACCAAGGGAGGTTGTAGCCGAGGCAGTACTCAGTGTGCGCCGAGGTTGCGCCTGAACGCCGTCCAACCGGCGAGGAACCGCGTCGGAGTTGCGCCTTGCACTGTCCCGCAGACGAGCAAAAACGCATCAAACAACCTATGTAAGAAAGGCATCGTTGTTTATCAGAAACAATTATTTAGTAGTTACTATTTACCAGAATAACTAATAGGTCACTACTGAAACAGCACATGCACCCCATAATCCAACCATCCATGAAAATTAGAGATAAGTAACAGACTTTTTTGTAACAAAATTATGCCCCTCGATGCATATCTGCTCCTCATACTTTGCAGGTGTACATGATTTGTAACTAAAGCACCAAATGGTATATATAAAATTTGTAGCTCCCTACCAAATAAAGAGCTGCAATGGCAGAGATCAAATGCATAACCACCCAACTATTGAGGAGAGCAAATGATCGAATGACGGCAACGACATGACACCATTAGTAGGAGGAACCTAAACATTCCTTAGGATTATTGGAGGAATAACCTAATCATGAGGCAGTAGTGATGGCTTATTCCGAAATAGGTGACACATAGAAACCAAATCAAGAGCTCCACACATTAGATATTTAACTTGAAAAAGAATATTGAATCATGTAGCATGTCTGTTCAACAATTGTCAATTTTGTAAGTTCTGCATATAGCACCAATGAAGATGTTAAAACTGAAAACTTAGGCTGAATATAATGGACATATTTAACAATACCAAATTCTGATGTGTTCGTCTCACGTGAAAATGAATCCATCAGCAGCAGAGTCGCAACAAACATACATGGGCAACAATAACAAAATCCAGTGCATTAGCAACTACATAAGGTAAAGAAATTAAAAACAATCTGCAAGTAGTAGCAGCCTTATCTATATAAGCAGCAATAATCTCTCTACAGGAACAGCATAATACTACCACTAATATCTAAGTAAAGTGTTGTCCCCTTATTATACAAATCAGATCAGAGCAGCAACAACATACAAATCAGATAAACAACTAAGTAGTAGTAATCCCCTCCCAGCCGTAGCCTCTCGCATCTCTCATATTCTGACATGGCAGCGGCACACAAATAAAACATGCAGGGGAGGGCGGGGGAGCTCACCATGGTCGGGATCTCACAAGGAGGTGGCGCCGGCGGCGGGGTAGAAGGGCCTGGTGCTCACCGAGAACACGGACTGAGGAGCACCAGAAGGGGTGGAGAAGAGGAGGCCCAGCCTGATGCGCCCTGCTGCACCCGGTGGCCAGCGGGAAGCGGAACCGCGCGTGGGGGCGAGGAGTCGCCGGAGTCCACCGGAGCCACTCCGGCGACGAAGGTGATCCCTAGCCCGAAACCCTAGCCACGGTAAACGGCGGCTCAGATCTACGGCTTGGCGCCACCGGAAGCCGCGACGGCCCCCCTGCCAAGCGGTCCCCTGAGAGCCTGCCACCGCATCCGGCGACGCCGCGGCGGCTGCCTGAACACGGGCCTCCAAGCCAGCGGCATCGCGGCGCGGCATGGCACCGATGGGAGGGCTGGCTCCGTGATGAGGGATCTACCGCCGCCGCACGGGGGCACGGGTCTGCGCCAAGGTCCAGGCCTCCTCATCGAGTGGCCGCGGTCCCTGGTGGCACGGTCATCGGCCACGGCGAGCGGGGCGGGACGACGGGGCCACGGTCATCGGCCACGCCACGGGCGAAGCGGACGAAGCGGGCGGGCGAGACGGAGGGGCGGGCGAGACGGCGGGCGGGACGACGGGCCGGGCGAGGTCAAGGCATCGCCATCGCGAAGCGGACGGGCGAGGCAGACGGCAGGGTGGGGTGGGTGAGGCGGCGAGGCGGGCAGGGCGGGCGGGCGGGCGGGCGGGTGAGGGAGGGGCCGCGAAAAGGGAGAGGAGGAGGCTAGGGTTCACCAGGGGAGCCGGCCCTTTTATACCCCCACTACGCGAAATGACCGAAATGCCCCGGTGGGGGCATGGCATTTACATTTTGTTGCCATTACTATTCATTCCAGCAGTGTCAATCCCAGATCCAACGGCCCAGGCTTCTCCAGATCTCGATCGGACGGACGAAAACACATCAAGCGAACCGATCTAACGACCCAGAATCGCTGATCTCTGAGGAGGCTTGTAGGAGCCTCCTTCTCTTATTTCTGGATGATGAACCATTACGGGATTTGATCAATTGTGAGCACCCGCTGATCTCCTACGCAATAATAATCGAACCTTGGCGGATCCTCAGCAGCAAATACCATCGATCATAAATCTGGACTGATGACCTTTGGAGTTGATCTAGCTTTTTCAAAACCGGCTCTTCTTCATCCGAAAAATCACGAACTTATCGATCCCTGGGACAGATCCCTCCAAGAACTCAACACCACCATGCGCAGGCCCCACGGTGGGCGCCAACTGTCGTGGAATTGTCACGGCAGATGTCCTAGTGTGAGGACTTAGTCGTGAGGCCAATGCATCTATGTAGTGGCTTTAGAGGGGTTGATCGGAATCGAGAAACGCAACACAAGACAAGAATTTAGACAGCTTCGGGCCCCGGGAAACACCGTCCGGTAATAACCCTACATGCTTTTTGTGGCTAGGTCTCACTATGATCATCATGGAGTTGCCGCATAGCCGGCTCTCATTATTGTGTCTAGCCCTAGAGATTATTTTCTTACTTGTCCCTCTTGGGGTGCCCTGCCCCCCTTATATAAGTTGAAGGGGCGGGTTACATGTAGAGTCCTAGTAGGATTAGGACTAGTCTATCTTCTCTTACAAGTTGAATACAAGTCCGGGTCTTGCTTCCTCGTAAAGGAAATATTCGTCATCCCTTTCCTCTTAAACCGGCACATCATAACATGAACCGGCCTTCTTGGTTTTGGGCCTTGTTGTCCATCTGACCCGCCCGTCGGGTTACTAACGAGTCGCCAAGATCGGGCGGGTTATCTTTGAATCGCCAAGCTCCGGGGGGGTCACCAGTGAGTCGCCACGCTCCAGCCGGGTCATACATCCGGCGGGTTACACCACGGGGTATATCCCCGACAATGCCTATCCCGCATCCTCGTCGTCAAGTCGGCGAAGGACACCTGCGTCACCAGATGGGCCATGTCCGGGCCTGGGCTCCGCCGGGGTGGTACTGGGAGGCGCTACCTACCGGGGGGCGCAGGTTGGTGAGGAATCAGCCCGTCGTTGACCCAAACCTTCTTTGGTGGCGGTCGCGTGGGCTAGTGATGGTCCAGAGGCTCGAGGACCCCGCGGAGGTGGTGCGTCACCGTGTCAGTGAGGAGGACACGCACGTCTGTCGCTACTTGTTTGCGTTGGCGCACAGGTTCTCCAATACCTGGCAGGTTCTCCGTGATCTCACCGAGCTATGATCCTGTGATGGTTCCTTCTCTATGAGTGTCCACCGCCCGCGCCGATACCCGTCGTGCGCTAGGGTTTTAGTTGTATTAGTGATGTTATATGTATGATACTATTCGGGATGTATTAGTAATAATATTCGACGATGTACAGACGCATGAGATGATTTACTTTTGCTTATTGAATGCATGCTAATTTGAATACTTATTTTTTTACGATTTGGTTTTGCTTATTGAATGCTCATGTCAATATGAGTCCTATAAGATATTTTGAAATGTATATCGTGTGTTGCTCAAATAGGATATGTGCTTGCCCAAGTGGCCGGTCATGTTTGCAGGTTACACCTCCGAGTGGCCTATGTTTTGCTGGAGTGTTGATTCATTTTCGTTCCGGCAAATTTCAGGCGCTCGATATGTCCTGTTTTAGCAAAGGTCATGCCGGATTTTTCCGTGAATTTTGGCATGACTTGTGCCAGAATATGTAGGAAATATCGAGTGCCCCGGATTTGTGTGTTGAGTATCCTGGTAGTTTCCTTCGATCGATTTTCAATTAATGTTTCAACTATGAACATAGGAAATGTATGACGACAAAAAGGATTTCGGTATTTGTGAATACTACAAAGACGAGTGCGTCCTGTGCGACAGAATCTTCCTAGATGATGATAGGCGCTTCAGCATTAAGCTGGACGAGAACTTCGAAGTGGATACAGTAAGTCATAACGACAAGTCTTTTTTCATAAATAAGCATGACATCTGCTTCATTTGCTTCAACTTATAATTTAAACTTTTTACTATTCTACTAGCGTATCGCCTGCCATGCAAGAGTTTTTGTCTTGGATAAGATAGGTTTCAGTCCTATGCAAACTACTATGGAGGTAAAGAGAGTTAACTTGATGACCGAGAATGGTTATACTTTCCACGTAAAATTATACAACGCAGACACCTACACTTATTTTGAATGCAAAACTTGGCAAGCACTATGCAAGGCTTATGCATTTGAGCCTGATATGTTTATCACCTTTGATATTCGTCCTGAAGATGATATTGAAGGTAATAGAGACATCTGGGTCGATGTGCAGACGCCTCCAGTTATACCATTATGTGAGTTTCTCAACCATATTTATGTCTTCGATATTGTTTATTCAAAAATAGTTGACAACTAATTTCTATTGACAGCTTATTTCCATTCAAGCAAACATGTCCGGCGCTTGGTAGACATGACCGTCCACTGTCCCGGGGCTGAACTAAACTGCGAGGAGATAGGTCATTATGTTTCATGGCTTGAGGATCTTCATACTGTCAAGACAAATTATTTTTCTGGACTTAAAAATCTTAGTACTCAAAACATGCGACCAATAGTGTTCGTACTGAAGTACGGTAACATCTATTTAGGAAAGATGGTAAGATTTTTACTATTTGTCCTCAGTGCATCGTCTGCAAAGATTATTTTTAAGCTAAACTTCATTGCTAAGTATGTTACGATACGATGTTCGTCAACAGGGACTCCCCATGAATGTTGTGCCTCATTGGATCAAGACTAAAGGTCGCATGAGAATTGTTAGCTTATGGCCAAGATATCCTACAATGCACTTTAGTGCATACAGGATTTCCAATAACGAGGAATGCTTAATAGTGAAAGACTTAGCAAAATTATGAACGATCGCAGAGTACTAGGGGGTAGCAATCAGAAGCGCAGCCCACGATTAGGAGACAGGTTCATCTGCATGCTCCAACTTGATAAAGCAGGAGTGCTACACATGTTTTATGCTATTTTACCTGAGAGAGAGAGAGAGCGGCAGGAGTGATTAGCTAGCTCAAAATGAGTTATGATGATTAAATAGCTAGTGTTGGTGGTAATGACTATGATGATTATTATTAGTTAGTGTTGGTGGTGATTAGATAGCTACCGCAGCTAACGAATAGTTGTAGCGCCTTATCAGTAGCGCGTCCTCCCGCGCTACTGATAGGCAAAATACCCGCGCTACTGCTAGGGTTTTCCCTAGTAGTGATATATCAAGCGTTCTCAAATCCATAAAAGTATTCAATCCGATAACAACGAAATCTCAAAGGGAAAAACTCAATTCATCAGAACAAGATAGATAGGGAAAAACACCATATGTTCTGACTATATTAACAAAGCCCATGGTACATCAAGATCGTGACATCTCAAGAACGAGAGAGAGAGAGAGAGAGAGAGAGAGAGAGAGAGAGAGAGAGACTAAACACATAGCTACTGGTACAAACCCTCAGCCCCGAGGGTGTACTACTCCCTCCTCATCGTGGTGGCCGCCGGGATGATGAAGATGGCCTCCAGAGATGATTCCCCCCTCCGACAGAGTGCCGGAATGAGGTCTAGATTGGTTTTCGGTGGCTACAGAGCCTTGCGGCGACATAACTTCTGATCTAGGGTAACCCCAAGGGTTTCTGAAATTTTTGGGAATTTATAGGGTAAAGAGGGGGTGCGAGAGGCCACCGATGTGGCCACAACCCACCTGGGCGCGCCTGGGCCCCCAGGCGTGCCCTGGTGGGTTGTGCCCCCCTCGGGGCACCACCCCAGGTGCTGCTTTGGCCCATTGGTGGTCTTCAGGTCCATAAAAAATCCACAAAAAGTTTTGCGGTGTTTGGACTCCGTTTGATATTGATTTCTTGCAATGAAAAAAACAAGCAAAAAACAGCAACTCGCACTGGGCACTAGGTCAATAGGTTAGTCCCAAAAAATGACATAAAGTTGCTATAAAATGATTGTAAAATATCCAAGAATGATAATAAAATAGCATGAATATATACTTCATAAATTATAGATACGTTGGAGACGTATCAGAACTTCCCTCACTTAGGGGGAAATCAAACCCATCATCATCACCAACAACCCTCTCATCTTTGGGAGGGAAATCTCCATCAACATCTGCAACAACACCATCTCCTCTCAAACCCTAGTTCATCTCTTGTGTTCAATCTTTGTACCAGAACCTCAGATTGGTACCTGTGGGTGACTAGTAGTGTTGATTAGATCTTGTAGTTGATTACTATATGGTTTATTTGGTGGAAGATTATATGTTCTGATCCATTATGCTATTTAATACCCCTCTCATCTTGAGCATGATTATCATTTGTGAGTAGTTACTTTTGTTCTTGAGGTCACGGGAGAAGTCATGTGATACGTCCATTTTGCATCATGCTTTTACATTGATATTTACTGCATTATGGGTTGTTATTACATATTTTGGTACAGTACTTATGCCTTTTCTCTCTTATTTTACAAGGTTTACATGAAGAGGGAGAATGTCGGCAGCTGGAATTCTGGACTAGAAAAGGAGCAAATATTAGAGACATATTCTGCACAACTCCAAAAGTCCTGAAACTTCACGAAGAGTCATTTTGGAATTAATAAAAAATATAGGGCGAAGAAAGCACCAGAATGGGCCCACCAACCATCCACAAGGGTGGGGGGCGCGCCCCTGCCTTGTGGGCCCCCTATTAGGCCTCCGATGCCCATCTTTTGCTATATGGTGTGTTTTGACCAGGAAAAAAGTCAGAAGGAAGCTTTCGGGACGAAGCGCCGCCATCTCGAGGGCGGAACCTGGGCAGAACCAATCTAGGGCTCCGACGGAGCTGTTCTGTGGGGAAACATCCCACCCGGAGGGGGAAAACGAAGCCATCTTCATCACCAACGATCCTTTCATCGAGAGGGGTCAATCTCCATCAACATCTTCACCAGCACCATCTCCTCTCAAACCCTAAACCCTAGTTCATCTCTTGTATCCGATCTCTATCTCAAAACCTCAGATTGGTACCTGTGGGTTGCTAGTAGTGTTGATTACTCCTAGTAGTTTATGTTAGTTGGTTTATTCGATGGAAGATCATATGTTCAGATCCTTAATGTTATTCAATACTTCTCTGATTTTGAACATGAATATGTTTTGTGAGTAGTTATGTCTGTTCCTGAGGACATGGGAGAAGTCTTGTTATACGTAATCATGTGAATTTGGTTCGATATTTTGATGAGACGTATGTTGTCTTTCCTCTAGTGGTGTTATGTGAACGTCGACTACATGAAACTTCACCATGATTTGGGCCTAGGGGTAGGCATTGGGAAGTAAGAAGTAGATGATGGGTTGCTAGAGTGACAGAAGCTTAAACACTAGTTTATGTGTTGCTTCGTAAGGAGCTGATTTGGATCCATATGTTTCATGCTATGGTTATATTTATCTTAATTCATCTTTCGTAGTTGCGGATGCTTGCGAGAGGAGTTAATCATAAGTGGGAGGCTTATTCAAGGAAGGACAGCACCCAAGCACCGGTCCACCCAATTATCAAATTATCAAAGTAATGAATGTGAATCATATGAGCATGATGAAAACTAGCTTGACAGTAATTCCCATGTGTCCTCGGGAGCGCTTTGCTTTATATAAGAGTTCATGCAGTCTTGTCCTTTGCTACAAAAAGGATTGGGCCACCTTGTTGCACCTTAGTTACTTTTGTTACTTGTTACCCGTCACGAATTATCTTATCACAAAACTATCTGTTACCGTTAATTTCAGTGCTTGTAGAGAATACCTTGCTGAAAACCGCTTGTCATTTCCTTCTGCTCCTCGTTGGGTTCGACACTCTTACTTATCGAAAGGACTACGATAGATCCCCTATACTTGTGGGTCATCATCATGTTGCAAGTAATCATGTGAACTTGATATGTGTTCGATATTTTGATGATATGTATGTTGTGATTCCCTTAGTGGTGTCATGTTAATGTCGACTACATGGCACTTCACCATATTTGGGCCTAAGGAATGCATTGTGGAGTAGTTATTAGATAATAGGTTGCTAGAGTGACAGAAGCTTAAAAGCTAGTTTATGCGCTACTTCGTAAGGGACCGATTTGGGTCCAAAAGTTTAATGCTATGGTCAGATTTTATCTTAGTACTTTTCTCGTAGTTGCGGATGCTTGCGAGGGGGTTAATCATAGGTAGGAGGTTTGTTCAAGTCAGAACAACACCTAAGCACTGATCCACCCACATATCAAGTTATCAAAGTGGCGAACGCAAATCAAACCAACATGATGAAAGTGGCATGGTGTAATTCCCGTGTACCCTCAAGAACGCTTTGCTTATCATAAGAGACCGTCGTGGTCTGTTCTTTGCCACAAAAGGATTGGGCTACATTGCTGCACTTTATTTACCGTTACCGTTACTTGCTCGTTACAAATTATTTTACTATCAAACTACCTGTTACTGACAATTTCAGAGCTTGCAGAAATTACCTTACTGAAAACCACTTGTCATTTCCTTCTGCTCCTTGTTGGGGTCGACACTCTTACTTATTGAAAGGACTACGATTGATCCCATATACTTGTGGTTTATCACGCGCCGGCACCTAGCGGTGCCCTTTTAGGAAAACGTTTTGTATCATTCGGCTTATCCATGCGATGTGTAAGCCGGCTCAGGCGATCGACACGCATCCCATGGATTGGGCACATGCACTACGTTACCCCCACGCAGCGAACCGCACAACAGCTCGTTTTCGTCTCCTCCCCCCCATCCTTCATCCTCCTCCCTCAATTTTTTCCTCTATCCATCGCCCTCCTCTTCCTCTAGATCAGGGCAAACACCGTAAAGTCGACGACCGACGCTGTTGCAAACTTTCTGCTCCCCATTCGTACTACAGCCGATGCTCCTTCCCGCTATTGCAAAGCAAAAAGAAGGCCACCACGCACCACAACTGCTGCATGGGGGCAACGACGGTAGCTAGAGGTGACGCACATGCTGCGAGTGGGTTACCATCGAGGATGCAGCGCTCGCGGGCGGCTCCAGGCATTGCAATAGAGCGCTCCCGACGAATCCTGGGCCTACAATGGAGCATGATACGTCGCCAGCGTATCTATAATTTTTGAGTGTTCCATTCTGTTATATTATCATTCTTTGATGTTTTACATTCATTTTATAGCAACTTTATGTCATTTTTGGGACTAACCTATTGACATAGTGCCTAATGCCACTTGTTGTTTTTGTTTGTTTTTTACTTTGCAGAATACCACTACCAAACGAAGTCCAAATGCCACGAAATTTTTTGGACATTCTTTTCTACCTAGAAGACAACTTGGGAGCCAAGGAAGCACCAGAGGGGAGGCCCGTGGGTCCCACCACCCACCTGGGCGCGCCAGAGGCCCCTGGAGCGCCCTAATGGGTGATGGGGCCCATGGAGGTCCTCTCCACCGCCTCTCAGCTATATAAATACTCAAATATTCCAAAAACCCTAGGGGAGTCGTCAAAACACAATTCCAGCCGCCGGAAGTTCCAGAACCACAAGATCTAATATAGAGCCCTATTCCAGCACCTTACCGGAGGGGAAGATGATCACGGAGGGGAACACGATCACGGAGGGGTTCATCATCCTCATTGGTGCTCCTTCGATGATGCGTGAGTGGTTCACCACAGACCTATGAGTCCGTAGGAAGTAGCTAGATGGCTTCTTCTCTCTTTTTGATTCTCAATACAATGTTCTTGGATATTTATTTGATGTAATGACTTTTTGCGGTGTGTTTGTTGGGATCCGATGAATTGTGAGTTTATGGTCAGATCTATCCATGAATATTGTTTGAGTCTTCTTTGATCTCTTATATGCATAATTATTAGCCTCGTATTTCTTCTCCGAAACTTTGGTTTGGTTTGGCCAACTAGATTGTTTTTCTTGCAATGAGAAGAGGTGCTTTGTGATGGATTCGATCTTGCGGTGTCCTCACGTAGTGACAGAAGGGGTAGCGAGGCACGCATGTATCGTTGCTATTAAGGATAAAAATATGGGGTCTATTCCTACATGAATAGATCTTGTGTACATCATGTCATCATTCTTATTGCATTACTCCGTTTCTCCATGAACTTAATACACTAGATGCATGCTGGATAGCAGTCGATTTATGGAGTAATATTAGTAGATGCAGGAAGGAGTCGGTCTACTAATCTTGGATATAATGCCTATATACATGATCATTGCCTTGGATATCGTCATAATTATTTGCTCTTCTATCAATTGCCCAACAGTAATTTGTTTACCCACCATATGTTATTTTCTCGAAAGAAGCCACTAGTGAAATCTAGTGCCCCTGGGTCTATTTTTTATCATATTGTTTTCAGATCTATTATTCCAAAAACCGAAATATACCTTGCTGCACTTTTTCTTTACTTATTTTATTTTGTGATTTTGCAAGATCTATTTATCTATCTCATGCAATTTTATCTCTCTTAATACCGAGGAGGGATTGACAAACCTTCTTACATGTTGGGTTGCAAGTATTTGTTGTTTGTGTGCAGGATCTGTTTACATAGTGTTGCTTGGTTCTCCTATTGGATCGATAACATTGGTTTCATAATTGAGGGAAATATTTACTATTGATGTGCTGCATCATCCTTACCCCTTCGGGGAAATACCAATGTAGACACATGCAATCAGAGCGCTCAGCGGCGGCTCACGGCGCTGCAATGGAGCGCCCGACGGCGGCTCCCGACGCTACAATGAAGCAGTTGCCAGCGACTACCGGCGCTGCAACGAAGCATTAGGCGCTGGTTTCCGGATGTTGCGATGAAACACTTTATCAGCGGCTGCCCGTTGCAGCACACAAGGAGATGGGATGGGTGTTGCTTTGCCTCATATCATTAAATAAGGAGAAAGAACATATTTTCGGTTATTATTCTCCCGGTAAAATATTTCCCAAAAATCTAGCCCCTGTATCACCCAAGTCGATGACTCGTCTCTAATCGTCGCCGCCACACACGACGGCAGGGATTCCTTGTTGCGAAAGACCCAGGCATTCCTTTCGTTCGAAATCTCCTAGTGGATGAGCATTTGCAAAGGGTTGATCGCCTTCCGAGAGTAACCTGGCTGCAGAGGCGGAACCAGGATTTCTCGAAGCCTAGGGCTAAACAAAAACATATTATACCATTATCATGAAGTGTACGACGTAGTAGCATTGTTGGATGCAGACTGGTTGGATGTTGCTTGAAAAAAAAGAAATAATTTTCCAGGTCCTCTTCATCTAGAATCTATAATTTTTCCTACTAACGAATAACAATGACTTGACTAAAGTATATACAGTAATTTACATCACCAATTCACCACTTTCGGCCGATAAGAAGGAATTATGGGGGGAATTTGATGATACGATTACGAAAGATTTAACATTACCTGCCTGTCGGGGAGATAGATTGATGGAGCAGCCGATTGTGGAGGAGAGACTGGAGGGGCTTCTCCAACAAGTAGAGATCCGAGATTTGGGGCGATATCCGCTGGGCGAGTCTGGAGTAGTCAGCCGAGGAATTGAGGAGACTTGGCGGCGCAGCGTCAATTAGGTTTTTAGTACGATCTGGCGAGACGAGAGAAAGCATCAGAGGCTCAAAGCAATCGTGCATCATGACGACCTAGTCAAACAGGCTAGCGATTTTTGAGCGATCGTGCTAATTGGGCCAGTGGCGAACATTTTTTAGACAAACTTGTATACTTGGATTGTACATGGACCGAGGCCTATCCGGCTGCGCTCGCATGCCTCGGGCTGGGCCTATATTAGTCTACAAACTTGGAATTTTTCTTTCTGGATGTATAGCCTACTAGCTGGACCACGCCTGGGGCTATAGCCCCAGTTGGCCAGGCCCAATTTCGCCCCTGCCTGGCTGGCCCTTGCTCGAAATCCACCACTGGTTCACCTTTTGAAGCTCACTCCAGGATGGGGTCGCTGATTGCCAACCCAGCCAACTGAAAATCAAGTTCCACGCCATAATAGTGAAGCGGCACTTGAACATGACATACGCCGTTGATTCTGGTTCCCTTTGGCATAGCTGACAAAGACCACAATTTGGCCAACCTGAGCCTATCGCCCGTCCAGATTCCGTCTTGTAGGACATGCCATGAGAAGAATTTAATCTTCGGAGGTGCCCAGATCTTCCAAACCATCTGAGGCATCGCAGACTTGATCAAACTAGTAAACTGCATCCTGTACGTAGTGGCGGCAGAGTAGCATCCATCCGAAGTGAACTTCCAACGGATGCCATCCTTGGTACTTGAGGTCAGTTGCACCGTCTAAGTTTGGCACCAAAGGTCGTAGAATTGCTGGATCAGAACAACCGAGAGGCCATCTTGCATGTTAATGTGTGTGACCCAAACATTGTTGGCCACTCCTTGGCGGCGCAACTGTTGCTGCATTTTGAAAGGGCAAAGAAGTCCAATGTGATGTCTTTTGGTTTTTGCCCATTTAGCCATGGAGAGTGCTAGAAGCTCGCCCAAAGGCCGCGCAGATGGTGATTGTCATGGCCGCATAGAAAAGGTTCTTCTCCTCGTCATCACATGGGGTTTTGAGGCAAACCCAGACCCTCTGATAGGCCACCCAAACAAACCATGGTCATCTAACTCTAAGCGCCCGACATAACTTGTCGAGGTCAAGCATGCACAGGCCACCCAAATTTTTAGGGCGACACAGTGTTTCAATTGATCTTGCATTTGCCGCCCGTGATCTAATCCGCCCTCGACCATAGAAATGTCTATTTTATATTGGTGGTACTTTGCTTGATACCCGGAGGCACATCAAGCGTGGTGATTGCTCTAGTTCGATGACCCTGGTCAAGTCAGTCTTAACATCTCTTGTTATTGTTCTTGTCATATAGTATAGGTGGTTATATATAGTGCAAAGTTTTAAATTTTACCGCACGGTCATGTTAGATATTCCTCAAAAAACAATAAGTTATGGCAAATCACAATAATTGTTCCAATATCAACAATGTTCATCATCAATGGAAAATGTTAACCTACCTTGACAAAAAAATCTTGGTTTTACTCCCAAAAAAATTGTTAACAGTGCACCCATTTGGTAAAAAAATACAACAATGAGCGATAAATGGTTCGGCCAAACTTATGTAGCAAACTTACACTTGCATCTTGTGTTTCCATGTTGAGAACAAAAGTGGCTAGTCCTTGTAAGAATTGTCCCTAAAATAAAAGTGTGGTGAAGGCATAAACCAAGGAAAAAAGCTTAAGAGAACCAACAAAAATAGTAAACAAAATAATATGGAATTGGTATCTTCCTATAGGATGGTTTCTCGTGCCGCCGCCGCCGTTTGAGAAATTTAGGTCCCCTCGCCTCCGGCTGCAATCTTGGCGCTTAGAGATGGGGGACCTCGGATCTTCAAGGCCTCTATGTTCTTCGTCAACGTCTACTGATTGCTACTTCTTGAGCTTGCTTTGGTTTTTTTCTTGAAGAGGAAAGGGTGATGCGGCAAAGCAGAGGTAAGTATTTCCCTCAGTTAGAGAACCAAGGTATCAATCCAGTAGGAGGTACAAGAAAGTCCCCAATCTATGCACCTGCACAAACAATCAAACACTTGCACCCAACGCGATAAAGGGGTTGTCAATCCCTTCACGGTCAATTGCAATGGTGAGATATGATAGAGATAGATATAAAAGATTACTAAAACGTAAATTAAAGTAAAAACAAATAAATTGTGCAAGGTATTTTTGTGTTCTTCGGTTTATAGATCTGAAAATATATGATGGAAAATAGACCCAGAGGCCATAAGTTTCACTAGAGGCTTCCTTCTTGAAGGAAAATAATACGGTGGGTGAACAAATTACTGTCGAGCAATTGATAGAAAAGCGCAAAGTTATGACGATATCCAAGGCAATGATTATGAATATAGGCATCACGTCCGTGCCAAGTAGACCGAAACGATTCTGCATCTACTACTATTACTCCACACTTCGACCGACTCCTACCTGCATCTAGAGTATTAAGTTCATAAGAACAGAGTAACACATTAAGTAAGATAATATGATGTAGCGGGATAAACTCAAGCAATATGATGAAAGCCCCATCTTGTTATCCTTGATGGCAACAATGCAATACGTGTCTCGCTACCTCTACTTTGTCACTGGGTGAAATCACGCAAGATTGAACCCAAAACTAAGCACCTCTGCCATTGCAAGAAATACCAATCTAGTTGGCCAAACCAAACCGATAATTCAAAGAGAAATACAAAGATATCAAATCATGCATATAAGAATTTAGAGAATATTCAAATAATATTCATAGATAAGCTGATCATAAATCCACAATACATCGGATCTCGACAAACACACCGCAAAAGAAGATTACATCGGATAGATCTCTAAGAACATCAAGGAGAAAATTGTATTGAAGATCAAAGAGAGAGAAGAAGCCATCTAGCTACTAGCTATGGACCCGTAGGTCTGTGGTAAACTACTCACGCTTCATCAGAAGGGCAATAGGGTTGATGTAGATGCCTTCCGTGATTGAATCACACTCCGGCAGGGTGCTAGAAAAGGCCCCAAGATGGGATCTCACGGGAACAGAGGCTTGCGGCAGTGGAAAAATATTTTTGTGGATTCCTCTGATGGTTTGGGAATATTTGGGAATATATAGGCCAAATATGAGGGTTAGGAGACCCCCGAGGGGGCCACAAGCCAGGGGGTACCCCCCGAGGGTGCGCCCCTACGGCTTGTCGTCGCATTGTGGGTCTTCTGACTTCATCTCCAAGTCTCGTCCGTGTCTTATGGTCCAAGAAAAATCATCGCGAAAATTTTATTCTGTTTAGACTCCGTTTGATGTTCCTTTTCTGTAAACTCAAAAACAAGGAAAAAACAGAAACTAGCACTGGAATAAGTTAGTCCCCGAAATAATATAAAATAGCATATTATTGCATATAATACATCCAAAACAGATAATATAATAGCATGGAACAATCAAAAATTATAAATACGTTGGAGACATATCACTGATCATCATAATTTTGGGAGAATAAATTTCCTCTTGTTCTTTTGCGGTGCCATGAGGTTAGAGAATTCTCTGTCCTCGCACATCAAATTATTTGGATTTGATGTGTCAAGATTTTTTTTTTGTTGGTCTGATTCTTTGTGGAGGTGAAATCTTTCATCGGCACCATGGTGAAGATATAGCTATTCGACGACCTGCACTTCTAGGGGATCATCCGCGACCCAAGTACGTTCAGCGATCAAGGCTTCAACTTTTTGGATGGACGACTCATGGTGCTCTCAAAAACCATTATTGCTAATATTCATGCGGGTGAAAGAGTGCCAACATCGTTACTCCAGTCCAATTATAGCCTCTTTACCGAAGTCTTTAGAGTATTTCTTCAAGCAACGACTGATACCGTAAAGAAGGTGTTTTCAATAGATTTCATTGTAATTCTTAGTCATAGGATTTACTTTGTATTTTTCTTGCATCTTAGGTCCAAATCAACATGTAATTGTTATGATTGTGAATAAAGTTACAGGTGTTTCTTAATAAAATACATTCACGTGAACACACACATGCACACGTGCACGAACACACACACATATGATTATATGAACACCACATGCGACGGACACACAACACAGTGCCGAAGAAAGGAGGCAGGGAGTTTCAAATTGAAACAATCACCCCAAATGTCCTGCTTTAAACGAAAACGTCACCTCCTTTTTTGTGGAGAAAAAAGTTGTACTATATCAATTAACCTATATCGCGGCAATCCAGTTCACAAAAGTTTAAAACCCTCTGAGTGTCCAACCGTAACCGTATGGCTGTCTTTATCTCACATCTACGCATCTGAGCCAAATGGTGGCTCACATGATTACACCCTCTTTTAAGAGCTTTTACCACTACCTCTCTATCTCCTCTCATCATAGCGGTGATCTCCTAGATGATAGCAGCATGTCATGATCTGTTCCCCGATGGGTTTGAAATCATCATAGAAACTTCAGTATTGTCCGTCTCTAGGATAAACCGAAGTGTGCTCCACTCCAAAGCTTCAAGTTCCGAGGCAAGATCATTATCACAAGTGAATACATGAAGACAGGAAGTGAATATGATGTCGCCTAAGTTGTCCCGGAGCACCATGCCGCGGTAATCGCCATCCTTCACCGACAAAGTACACTGCTTCCGCTCCTCTACTTGTCGATCACATCATCATTACTTGTCATCTTCATAGTGTTCCTTGGTGTGATATTGTATCATAAGTTTGTAGCGTAGCATGTTCCGCTACAAAGCCCATGGACTAAATCCCTGTCCTCGTCATCGTGCTCTTATGGTCGACTAGAGCGATGGCCACCCCGTCTTTCGAAACTCCACAGAGCACCCTGAAGTTGCTAGCACCACACTACTAGGGAAAACCCTGGTAGTAGCACGGGTTTTGAGGCTAGCAGCAGCGCGGGAAGCGGCGCTACTAGTAAGGCGCTACAGCTAACTCTTAGTAGTAGCGCAGTCTGTACCCGCGCTACTACTATTGACTATATCAGCAGCGGTTTTCTGGAACGCGCTACTATTAGTTAGTTGTAGCGGTTTTCTAGCCCCGCGCTACTGCTATATCTTTCATCATTTTCCCCAGCTTCCTACCCCGTTTCGGTCCAGCTTCCTACCCCGTTTCGGTCCAGATACTAGGTACTACTAGATATCAACTTCATAAAGCATTATAGGTACTAGGTAGTACTCCCTCCGTTCCAAATTACTCGTCATGGTTCAAACCACGACGAGTAATTTGGAACGAAGGGAGTACTAGATAACAATTTCATATATAGTCAACATGCATCCTCAAGCAGTACTTGGTGATATCGACCATGATCATCATATGTAGTTCTAGATAATATCGACGACGATCATCATATGTAGTTCTAGATGATATCGACGACGACCATCATATATAGTTATAGATGATATAGCCACACACATATGTAGTTCTAGATGATATCGAAGACGATCATCATCCTCAAGCCTGGGCGGTTGATGTTCCTGATAGTAATTAGGATGGCATGTCCAACACGAAGATTCTTGCCATCGAGGAATCTCTTCCACCCAACCGAGTTTAAGTGTGTGCGACCGTTCGTGTCCACGCGGTAATTACAGATTGTGACGAAGCCCCTTGCGGTAAGGCGTAGTCCAGCTGAGCCTTCTTCATCAGGCTCGATACCATAACTCACAGATAGGCTCTTTGCCAATTTCTGAAAAAAAAAAACATATCAATTAATAAATAACCTCGCACATACTCTTGCAAATAAGTATATATGGATTATCTACACTATTAATAGTTCCTTAGATTCTACACTAATAAGCATGTGATCAAACTCTACAGTAAAGCATATCATCGACTAGATTCCACACAACGTATCATTGAACTCTACACTAAGCATATCATCGGATAATTTGCATTTGTAAGTATAACATACCATATCATGTCGATCGACCATGGTACTTGTCAGGCGGGTCACGAATGGCACCCCGACATAGTCAGCATGTGGCGGAATTATGTCCCATAGGTTAGACACCTCCTCGCTCAGCCTCATTCTTTGAGCTACGATGGCTTCATGAAGTGGGTCCTTATCATCTTCATCGAGTGAGTCCTCATCATCTTCATTGAGTGGGTCCTTATCATCTTCATCGAGTGAGTCCTCATCATCTTCATTGAGTGGGTCCTCATTATCTTCATCATCTTCGTCATCTTCATCATCTTCGTCATCTTCATCATCTTCCACCAGGTTGATATAAATGATAGCCAGCTGATACGTCTCTGTCGTATATATATTTTTTGATTGTTCCATGCCAATATTATTCAACTTTCATATACTTTTGGCAACTTTTTATATTATTTTTTGGACTAACATATTGATCCAGTGCCCAGCCGCCTCACATGCATTGCATGTTTTATGTTTCGCAGAAACCCCATATCAAACGGAGTCCAAACGGGATAAAAACGGATGGAGAATTATTTTGGAATATTTGTGATTTTTGGGAAGTAAAATCAACGCGAGACGGTGCCCGAGGTGGCCATGGGACAGGGGCCGACGCCCACTCCATGTGGGCGCGCCCCCCACCCTCGTGGGCCCCCCATAAGGCGGTTGATGCCCTTCTTTGGCCGCAAGAAAGCTATTTTTTGGAAAATGATCTGGGCAAAGGTTTCAATCCAATCGGAGTTACGGATCTCCGGATATAAAAGAAACGGTGCCAAGGCAGAATCCGAGAACGCGAAAACAGGGAGAGACAGAGAGATAGATCCAATCTCGGAAGGGCTCTCGCCCCTCCCAAGCCATGGGATCCAAGGACCAGAGGGGAAACCCTTCTCCCATCTAGGGAGGAGGTCAAGGAAGAAGAAGAAGAAGGGGGGCCCCTCTCCCCTTGCTTCTGGTGGCGCCGGAACGCCGTCGGGGGCCATCATCATCACCGCGATCTTCACCAACACCTCCATTATCTTCACCAACATCTTCATCACCTTTCCCCATCTATATTCAGCGGTTCACTCTCCCGCAACCCGTTGTACCCTCTACTTGAACATGGTGCTTTATGCTTCATATTATTATCCAATGATGTGTTGCCATCCTATGATGTCTGAGTAGATTTTCGTTGTCCTATCGGTGATTGATGAATTGCTATGATTGGTTTGAGTTGCATGTTTTATTATTGGTGTTGTCCTATGGTGCTCTCCGTGCCGCGTAAGCGTGAGGGATCCCCGCTGTAGGGTTTGCAATATGTTCATGATTTGCTTATGATGGGTGGCGTGGTGTGAAGCACAATTAACCGAGTAAGTAGGTTGTTTGCGTATGGGATAAGGGGACTTGATACTTTAATGCTATGGTTGAGTTTTACCTTAATGATCTTTAGTAGTTGCGGATGCTTGCTAGAGTTCCAATCATAAGTGCATATGATCCAAGAAGAGAAAGTATGTTAGCTTATGCCTCTCCCTCAAATAGAATTGCAATAGTCATTACCGGTCTAGTAACCTAGTCAATTGCTTAGGGACAATTTCACAACTCCTACCACCACTTTTCCACACTCGCTATATTTACTTTATTGCTAATTTATCTAAACAGACCCTACTTTTTATTTACGTGTTCTTTATATTCTTGC
The DNA here is from genome assembly GCA_021605145.1 of Aegilops bicornis. Classification (NCBI taxonomy): domain Eukaryota; kingdom Viridiplantae; phylum Streptophyta; class Magnoliopsida; order Poales; family Poaceae; genus Aegilops; species Aegilops bicornis. The sequence continues at coordinate 853,072,913 of CM038675.1, forward strand.
AAACATATCCAACAACACCTACAAAGTCCTTCTAGTTTTATACTTGTTCTAGGTAAAGCGAACACTAAGCGTGTGTAGAGTCGTATCAGTGGCAGATAGGACTTAAGAGGATATTTGTTCTACCTTTAGCTCCTCGTTGGGTTCAACACTCTTACTTATCGAAAGAGGCTACAATTATCCCCTATACTTGTGGGTTATCACCAGCTTGGGTCTTTCTGCTCTGAAGGAGAAGCTGATCAACTCACCACCAATAAGACACATGCGGGCGAGGAAACAGGCCCACCCATCTCCTCCAATTTGTGAAATATTGCGTCCTTTCTCGACCTCCATAGTGTACGGCCCCCCAGTAGCCTCAAATGTCACAGTGTCTTCTGTCAGCTTATTGAATTTCAACCTCACATTGCATGGGACGATCTGTGTAAAAAAGCAAAATGACACAATGCAGTAATGCCAACACGAAAAATAAAATAGTTGTTACATTTCATATAATTTCTTACCGCCGCATGACAAAAACTCGGCTGGAAGTAGATGCCGAACAGCTTGCCAGTTGCAAGGCTGCTGGCGCACCTTGACTTGCACAATCGACATGTTGTTGTTGGTGGTGGCGCCATTTTCCTAAAGCAATATGAGCAAAGGATTAACGATCCACTTCACACGAAAGAAAAATAGTAGCATGTGATTTTTTTGGTTCTTCTTCACTTATATTTTCACAGCTAGGTGGTGCCAAATCTTCAGAGGTATCAACTAGCATACTAAATCAACTAAATCAAAATGTTCTAAAGCAATATGAGCAAAAGATTAACGATCCACTTCACACGAAAGAAAAATAGTAGCATGTGATTTTTTTGGTTCTTCTTCACTTATATTTTCACAGCTAGGTGGTGCCAAATCTTCAGAGGTGTCAACTAGCATACTAAATCAACTAAATCAAAATGTTCTATAAATCAACTAAATCAACTAGCCTATTAAATCAACTTTCCTACTAAATCAAATAAATCAAAATGTTCTATAAATCAACTAAATCAACTAGCCTACTAGATCAACTGGCCTACTAAATCAACAAAATCAATATGTTCTAAATCAACTAGCCTACTAAATCAACTAAATCATATGAACTAAATCAAAATGTTGCATATGACCTAGCCTACTAAATCAAAATGTAGTAGGGAGGAGGGGTTGTGGATGGAGGAGGGAGGAGGGAGAAGGAGGGGTAACTGGATGAGGGAGGAGAGAGTAGGACGAAGGAGGAAGGGCGGAGCGAGGAGGGGCCGGTCGGCGGAGATTCGAGGGAGGACGGAGGAGGAGGGTGGTACCTAGTCCAGTGAGGAGGAGGAGGTGACGGCGGCGCAGAGGGAGTAGGCGTAGGCGACGGCGGCCGACGGGGGAGGACCGGCCAGGGGGTTGAGGGGAGATCGAGTGAGTGTGGATCGGATAGAGAGGAGAGCGTGTGGATGGTGAGATAGCTAGTTTTAGCAGTAGCGCGGTGTACGTAAAGGCGCTACTGCTCTAGCAGTAGCGCCTTTCTATTTAACGCGTTGCTGCTATAACTAGCTCTGTGGTGGGGTTGTGGGAATTATAGCAATAGCGTGGCTTAGAGGTGGCGCGCTACTGCTACTTTTCTTTCAGCAGCGAGTTCTGGTGGAGCGCGCTACCGATAAATTGTAGCAACGCCTTATTTTAAAACTCGCTGCTAGTAAGATCCTGTGTATAGGCTTTTTCCTAGTTGTGCCATATCATCTGCTAGCAACTCAACCAACACCTTTGGGAATGAGAGAGTGTTACATTGTCGTTTGAGGAGAATTGGAAGGAGAGGGGATAGAAATGAAGGCACCAATCATGGAGGATTGCACCGGCCAACAGTTTGCTGAAATGATATGGAGGAAAAAAGGAGGACTAACTTGCAAAATTTTCTGAATAATACAGGGCCATATGAGCACCGTACATACACGTAGTTGTATTTATGACGATATGTCCTACATATTTTCATGTATAAGGATTATACTGGAGCCCTTTATAAGTTCGAGGACGGTTTTATAATGCACCAACAATTAAAAGTACCATAGATGTAATTTACTCAAGATAAAATGTGGCAGGTAGTTAAAGCCCATGATTTAGGGAGATGTCCTAAGCCTACCGGTATTTGCAAAGATATTCTACGATTTGGACCATTTGCAAAGATACGACAAGAAAACCTTCACAGATTGTGAGCTTTCTGCCATAATAAGCGATTATTCTCTCGCGGATATCTTTCCAATTCATGCGCTTTAATTACCTGCCATAACACGCTCCTAGGTCTAAAGCATATAAGGGCAGCGGAGAGCCATCATGTTGTCCTCCTCCGCCTCCACTCTTTTCAGTGCTCACCTCCTCCTCCTTCATCGCCTCACCAGTGAGACTTCCACTCTGCCTCATGCTTCACTCCACATCCATTATTGCTTTTTCCCTGTCATCACACACTCTTTTGTAGACCCGCCTCATCCCTTCCTTGTAATCATGTCGTCTTCCTATTCCTCTTCAGTAGGGAGTGACATATCCAAAGGGTCAGGGGGGCATCTTCATAGATCTATATGGTGGTAGGTTTTCTCTCCTTCTTGTGTTTGGGAAAGATTTGGGCACCTGATTCAAAAGATTTTGGATGGAGAAATGGAATGCTTGATAATTTTTATGCCAAGAATGCCTTTCATTGAAATTTTCCGTAAGAGTTCTTTGTAATATGTAAAATTTCCCTTGACTCAAAACACTCAGAAAGATCCTTTGTGTTTTCAACAACACAATAATATCAAACAAAATCATGATTTCCATGTTGGGACCCTCTCACGTTTTTCATCGTTGATATATCCCTCCATCAATGGTTTGCTTTCCATAAGAGGTTATTTATGATGGTTTGTTCGATAAAAAAAAAATCTTTCCCCTTTCCTCAATGTACCCCAAACTATAGAATTAGATCTGGCCTTAGCATGTGCTAATTTGACCATGTAGCAATCACCAGATTTCATGTGGCATTGGTTGGTTTGCTCATTGGTCCGTTTCTTGTACTATGAGATCAGTTTACTAGTCCTTGTCCGCATTTTTGTTCAATGAAAAAGGGGCATTTTCTTCTTCCTTTTTATGTGTTATAGACTCAAGAGTTGATTCTGATTGTGCCGATTTCTCTAGAGATTCCAATTATGATAACTTGTTGTCGTTTGCGGCTCGTGGGACAATAAAAATTTCCCCACTGTATAATTTTCCTCTCTATATTTTCTTTGCTAGTAGCTTAATTTTTTTATTTACCTTCTTTCGGGCTTAACTCATATCACAGGATTGGATTAGCGACAACAATGACATTGATACGCTTCATTGGGAAAGTCATGGTGCGGTTGAACCCCCGTTGGCTCTAGCCATAAGGAACTTGGATTATGATGGCTCATCCAAGCTGGTACAACATGTCGTAATTGAGATAAAATTTATTATTTAGGCATAGAAGCCAGCCATGGTTTGTTATTACCTTTTTTATTTTTATGACCATTATCTGATATTTGTCCATGCGATTGTTAGAAGGATTCTGATGAGTGGGCCGTTAGAGAAGCAACACCCACTTCGTTGGTTGAAAGATATGTATTAATGGGTTTGCCCAAAAGAGATTGTTAGGAAGGTACTAAGGAGAATGGTGATACTAGAACCAGACAATTTCATTTCATTTATTGTATGTGTGTTTGCACTTTCTATTTCAAGCAAGGCATTTTTCTTTTAGGCCACAATGAGCAAATGCATTGTTCGAGCTAGTTCTCATGTATGACATATTTTCCCATGTGATTCTGCAGCTTGGTCTACCCTATGGTACTATTCATAACACATGAACACACCTGGGAAGCATATCCTTCCACATCGACAAGTGATACACAACTATGTCAATTTGGAATGAGTTGCCAAGAGATTTGTTCATGGATGTCATGTTGACTCCCCTTGTGTGGTCCCATGGGAAACCGAGTAGGTATTCCACCTCATCTGGCTCCAAAGGGGTAACCTTATTTTTTCCAACCCATACAAGGTTCCATTTTCTGCATTTATCCATGACATATTTTGAACACTTTGAGATGGTGGATTTCTTAAGCTTGCAAGAGCACACTATATTCTTTCTATTTATTTTGCACTTTCCATACATGTCTACAAGGAATTGATTTAACTTCTTGAGTGCCAAGAAGGCCACCACTTCGTATAATGAGTAAAGTCCTCAACTATGGTATTTCCAGGGAGAGGCAAGACAAAAAATATTTGTCCTTAGTTAGGAAATTGTAGATATATCCTATTTTTCTAGCAGCTGCCCACAAGTTCTTAGAATCCACAAATTCTGGTTCAATGTCATACAAGAATCTGGAAATAGTTTGCCATACACCTTTTGGAGATAGTACCACATTTTCATTGTGGAAGAAAGGTGGCACTAGCTCGAAAAGGTGTATGGGATTTTTCTCTCCAGCTTCTTGTATGATATTGATCCAGAATTTGTGGATTCTAAGCACCTTGTGCAACTGCTTGAAAAAAGAGGATATATTCATAATTTTCCAATTGAGAATAGATTTCCTCTCTTGAATGTCCCTCCAAAGTCCATATTTTAGGCCTTTACTCATTATATGAAGTTGTGGCCTTGTAGGGACCTGAGAAGTTAAGTAAATTCCTTGTAGACATGTGTGGCAAGCGAGACATAAATAGAAAGAATCCAATGTGCTCCTGCAAGCTTAAGAAATCCGTCATCTCAAAGTGTTAAAAAATATGTCATGCATGAGGGCAGAAAATGGAACCCTCGTATGGGTTCGAAAGAACAGGGTTGCCCGTTTGGAGCCGGATGACGTCGAATACCTACTCGGTTTCCTAAGGGGCCACACAAGGGGAGTCGGCACGACATCCGGGACCAAGTCTCTTGGCAATTCATTCCAAGTTGACACAGTCGCTTACCACTTGTCCGTGTTGGAGGATATGTTTTGCAGTTAAAGCTAGTAGGAGGATTTTGAAGGATTGGTTATTTTTTCGAGAGTCTTTTGGGGATAATATAGCTCTCGCGATCGGAGGCCACCAGGCCCAGGCCCAGGCCCAGTCGGTGCAGACGACGGGCGGGCTGGAATCATATCCCCGTCGCGGCCCGCTTCGACGATCCCCCGGAAAAGCAGGTGGGCAAGACCAGCTGGTCGGGTCCAACCGAGTCCACCCCACCACCACCACTCCCTCGCTCGCACTCCGCCCATGGCCGCGACCGCCGACGACGCCCGCCGCGCCGCCGCCGTCGCCAAGTACCGCGCCAGCCTCCTCGCCTACCGGGAGCGCCAGTCCCTCCTCGCCACAGGTACCTCCCCGTCCTCCCCCGCCGCCGCAATGCCCGCCCGCCCCCGCCGCGTAGACCTAGCGACCGAGCCGCCAGTACGGCCTGGCTCGAGTCGCCCACCGGAGCGAGCAGTCGGCGCCCCGCCTTCGCTCAGGCTGCGGGCTCGCTTCCGCCCGCCGCGATGGCGCGTTGCTTTCGGGGTTTTGCGCCGCTAAACCCTCGCCTCCTTGGCGCTGATCGCGTGGTTACCACCCGATAACTATTTTTTTACTGAGAAAATTAACAGTAGAATCTCCGGGCAGTTGGTCGATTCCGAATTTGGGCATGGTTCGCTCTTGGAAAGTCGCGGATTTGCTTCAGTCTAGGGTTTCTACGATTACGATTGTGCTAGCTGCTCTGATGATTGGAATCAGAGCACTTTACTTTCACAATGTTCAGTGCTGTGGTGCTGGTGCATGATGCAAGTAGCATCCTTGTTACGCCCATTTGCTCGAAAAAGATGATTGGTGTGATTGGGGTTAACAAGAGTGCTTTACCTTTATACTGTTCGATGAAATGCTCTGTACTTGATGCAAGTAGTGGCCATTTCTCGCTGGTTCGCGCGGAAAAGGATGATCCCGAGCAAGGAATGTTCGTTCGGGCTCCTGTTCATTTGATCTCTGGTTTTCCCCTCTTGAGCATTTCGTTGCTGTTGTGCAATTTGCTTGCTGGAGGTCCATAGGAATCTTCTGTTGTGTTTACGGTGTTTGATACACTCTCCGATTGCAGGGGAAGAGAACCTGAAGAAGGCTAGGAAGGAGCGTGAGATAACTGATGAGCATGTCAAGGCGTTTCAGTGCGTTGGGCAGATAGTGGGGGAGGTGCTGCGCCCGCTTGCCGGCGACCGCTGTGAGTGTGCTTTCAGGCCCGCCTCCTCTTTTTTCTGCCATCGAGATCTCTCTGTTTAGTGTTCGACCGACCTATTCCTCTTTGCTGACAAGTCATGTTCCTTCACTTGCAGTTATCGTCAAGGTTAGGAGTGGTCCTCGATACCTTGTCAACTGTCGCAATAAGTTGAACACGGAGAGCTTGAAAACAGGCACACGCGTGTGTCTTGACCCGAGCACACTTACAATCGTGCGCATGCTTCCGCGTGAGGTATAATTGTGTTTCGCTATCATTTGTGTTTCCAAACTTCCGTTACTTTGCCTGTCCCATTTATTACCTTCTGTCTTCTGTTTCTCCATTGGTTACAGTCCAGAGTCAAATGGATGTTATGTGTTGAGGACGTGATTTGAAATTCTACTTCCTTTCAGGTGGACCCTTTAGTGTTCAACATGGTTCATGAGGATCCAGGGAATGTCAGCTTCTCTGCTGTTGGAGGCCTATCTGACCAGATCAGGGAAATTAGGGAGACCATCGAACTTCCGCTCATGAACCCTGAACTGTTTCTGCGAGTTGGTATTAAGCCACCCAAGGTAAATTCATCAATGCATACACTTGCATTTGTTTGTTCCAATGTGCACAACCGCGCAAGCTATTAAAACAGAGTTAATATTGCTTAACAACCACTTGGCTTCAGGGAGTGCTCCTCTACGGCCCACCTGGAACTGGGAAGACACTGCTAGCTAGGGCTCTTGCAAGTAACATAGATGTCAACTTTATTAAGGTGTCGCATACGTATATTGACCTTCAACAGTTTTTTTCCCTCTGTATATATATCTTTATGTTCTTCTTACAAATCTTTACTGTATGTAATAGGTTGTCTCAAGTGCAGTCATTGGTAAGTATATTGGTGAAAGTGCTCGGATAATAAGGGAAATGTTTGCGTATGCACGTAATCACGAGGTAAGCCCCACTCAACATCTTCTCATTTTTATCTGAAAACCTTCTATGTTTCAGTAACCTACATGTTAAGAACCGCAGAGCATTATGAAAAGCTAGCTTCTGTCCTGATCTTTTTTCTTGATTTTCTCTACTTTTGTTTTATCAACTATAAACACATATACTCCCTCTGTAAACTAATGTAAGATCTTTTAGATCACTAAAGAGGGATTAGTAGTTATGAGCAACTGGTTATGTGTTTTACTTGACACATAACTAGATATTGGATTAGAGTTGCATTTATCTCCAAAATATATATTAACAATGATACCCACATTACCACAGAAATGTAGCATAAATAAAGAATGGCATACATTTTGTTTCCAGTAGAGTAATCCCAACTTAGTTACTAATCACTCAACTCTGCTGCTGTTCCATTTTTCTGTCCAGCCGTGCATCATCTTCATGGATGAAATTGACGCACTTGGAGGAAGAAGATTCAGTGAGGGCACAAGTGCTGATCGTGAGATCCAGAGGACGCTCATGGAACTGCTAAACCAGTTAGATGGGTTTGATGAACTTGGAAAGGTATATATCTCTTTTGCTGGACTTCGTGACTTTATGCCCAGAATGAGTATTGTTGATGTTGCATCCATACCTGTATGCATGTGTGGCTGTCATGTTAGAATGTTCCCATTGATTATATTGGTTTCTGGATGTATGTTTAGTTATTTAACATGCTTGATATCTGAACCTTTCTGTCAGTGGTGAGTTATCTTCGTAGCTCAAAATATGCTGAACTTCTCAGGAAAGTAATTGCTGTTGTACTCGTTTCTTGCATAAACTTACCCTCTTTGCACATATTCCAAGGAATGCATTTCCTTGTTGTGAGTACCTCCGGATGATTGATTTTCCGTCTAAACCTATTTTCATTCCTGGTTACCTTCAGGTGAAGATAATCATGGCGACCAACCGTCCGGATGTTCTAGACCCTGCTCTCTTACGTCCAGGGCGTCTGGATCGCAAGATTGAAATTCCTCTTCCTAACGAACAAGCGAGGCAGGAAATCCTCAAGATCCATGCAGCTGGGATGGCCAAGCATGGCGAAATCGACTACGAAGCTGCTGCCAAGCTAGCAGAGGCAAGTCGTTTGCCTCACTTACGCAAAGGCTCCCATTGCAAGATTCGGAGCTTCTCCTCTGAACTCCCTCGTTGCCTTTCAGGGATTCAACGCCGCCGACTTGCGCAACATCTGCACAGAAGCTGGCATGGCGGCGATCCGAGCAGAGCGTGACTACGCCATCAACGAAGACTTCATCAAGGTAAGCTTGGTGTTTTGCCGTCGCCTCACTCACAGAATACAACATATGGCATCCATCGTCGTGACTCATTTTCTGCAACGGCTGTTCTCAGGGGTTGAGGAAGATCATGGACATGAAGAAGCTGGAGTCGAGCGCCGACTACAAGGCGGACTTTTGCAAGGACTAGAGGAGCAACAGGGCGAGTTAACCAGCTGATGAACCTTTTTTACTGAAAGTTTAGATAACATATATATCAGTCAACCCACGCTTTTGAAGGAGACTACGAGGCGTACGATCCAGATGATGTCGTAGTTCCTGTCCGCAAGACCGATCCTCGCCCAGGCCTAATTTTGGGGATATCTCTATGCGCTCGTGGTGCGCGCAAACTGTTGGCCTGTGGGGGATGAAACTGGCCACTAATCCTCGCATGTCCTAGTTTCTGCCTGTAGTGTTATGGTCGCCGAGTTTCCTCGTTCCGTAGATGAAATGGAGGGGAGGGTTTTAGACTGAAATGCTATGCTGCTGAATTGGATTGCCCATCTTGTGATGTATGTATAACGTTGCCCTGTTGTGTGTCTCTTGTGTGCTGCATTGTTGCCCCATGTGCTGTTTTCTTTTACTTATCAGAAGAATCAAATCTGTCAGGATAAATAGTACTCCCTCCGTTCGGATTTACTTGTGGTGGTTTTAGTTCAAATTTGAACTAAAACCACGACGAGTAAATCCGAACGGAGGGAGTACTACCTCTGTCTGAAAATACTTGTCACTCAAACGGATGTTTCTAGATGCAGAAGGAGTACTAAACCATCCCCAATTAAGCTATTGGTCTGGGAATGGAACTGAATTAATTCTCAGCTACTCCTTCCGTCTCAAATTAAGTGACTCAACTTTATACTAACTTTAGTACAAATTTGATATAAAGTTGAGTCACTTATTTTGGTACGGAGGGAGTAGATGCTATGCTGGTGCCTTCAAATGGAGAGCTAATGCCTGCAATTTGGAACAGAAAAGATTTTTGAAACCTATGTTTTTCCTCCTTGAAATAAGATTAAGAAAAAACAAGTGTGTGCAAACTGTGCAAGGAATTGTCCGTAGCTGCTAACTAATCATTTGTATGATTGCGGATCAGCCATTGATTAGGCTTTGAGTATTCAGGGATCCTCGAGAAATGTAGTTTAGCTGCCTTAGGAAAACCATCATGCCAGGTCTTAGCACAAAGACTAGATTATGGGCCATCATGGGAGGCACGTTGTGTTTGCGCGTGTGGCCTTGCATACAAATAAGATTAGCTGAAGGCGACGCTAGCAGTTGAGATCATGTCAAAGTGGATCACCTTTTCGGCCGTATGTGGTCTCCAGTGAACTTTTTATTTTTTTTGAAAACGCAAGTGACTAAATGATTTTTAAAATATATATGTGCAAAACTATTTTTCATGGCAAATCTGATGACGAAGCTGCTTCGACAAACTACAGAAATGACCATATTCATAACAGATGCCTTTTCAAGCCGAATCGACAACTGGTTTAGTCAAGTAAACTTTGTGTTCAATATGCGTGCACACACGTTCTGTTTATTTTGGGTAGGGCAAAATAAGCTGGGTATAGGGCAGCTTATTTTGGCAGCTACCCATACAGTGGCGGAGCTAGTTAGGGAAACCTGGGCAGGCATGTGCGAGCTAGGACAGACAAAAACACATACAAATTGCCCTCGACGGCCTAATTTGCTCTCACGTTTCACTATTTTTCCTTTGTGTTGGTAAGTCTCAACAGAACTGGCCTTAACCCTGAAACACATGTAGAACAACGGATGCGTACAGATGTTTTGCCAATATTACAGTGTCCACTCAGCTTTGGTTCTTGTAATTTAGTCCTCTAGCTCCCCCCATGACAATGGCTCACCAGCTTACATTTTGGCAGGGTTTCTAAATACATGGGAATATGAAGAAAAAGAATGCATGATTTCCGCAACAACAATGAAAATACATGTTTGGAACGTTATGTATCTTTGAAATCGTTCAATTGAAAAAACTACGGCAAAAATAATAAAAAGTTTAAGAATATGTTTACTTTAGTGAATGATACTTCTTCTCCAAAATATAGTACAAAGGGAACTTGGCCAAAAAAGAAACTAAGGGTCTAAATCTTGTGAATCAAACCACATCCATATGAGAAAAGCCATTACAATACAAACGCGCCTGAAATCCTATGAAATTAGTGGGCACACATGCATAGCATTCAAATGTACCATGCTCCATATCACATATACATTTATAACATGTTAGGATACTTTTGTGTACGGTTTATTTTCCGTTAGAATACTTTTGATTTTGTGATATGGAGCATGTGCTACGTTGGTGCAGCATGTGCAATTGCTGGTATCAGAGGAATCAACTCTGTCATGATAAATACTAAACCATCCCGAAGATATTAGTCTGGGAATGAAGCCAAATTAATTCCCAGCTAGATGCTATATTTCTGCGCTAGTTGAAAAGAAGAACCAATGCTTGCAATTTGGAAAATAAAAGGTCCCCTTTGGAACCTGTGTTTTTTCTCCATAGAATAAGATTAAGAAAAATCAAGTGTGTGCAAGCAACCGTCCATAGCTGCTAACTTATCATTTGTATGAGTGCGCATCAGCCATTGATTAGTGTTACTATTTCGAGTATTCAGGGATCTAACCTATCAGCGATGAGATATTATCAAACAAAGATGGCATGATCCTCGAGAATTGTACTTAAGTATAATTTCTATGTGTTGTTTCGAAGGTGGTTGAGCCTAATCATGGAGATTTGTTCTCACCAGTTGCCTTAGGGAAACTATTATGCCAGGTTTTAGCACATAGAATAGATATCATCATGGTAGACACGTCATACTTGTGAATATACTTCTAGGACGGTTTGCGCGTGTGGCTCTCAGTATATATACAAACGTGATCACCAACAGATGGAAGAAGATTAGCTGATGGCGATCCCAGAGAACATGTAAGATTACGTCAAAGCAGATTACCTATTCGACCTTACGCCCAGCGAACAACTTAATTCGTTGAAAATGCAAGTGGTGTTGATGATTGTTAAAAAATGAACATCGTGGAATTATTTTCCATGGAAAATCAGATGACACCGTTTAGAGCATACACAAGTAATGGCACACACCCCATGCAAGTGGTTTGCGTGTGTGGATTTTCCTCCTCCCTCCCGGGGAAACCTAGTAGGTAGGGCCGCAGCGGCAATCTACCCCCTCCTCGGTGAGATCATGGGACCCTTCTCCCTCTATATGTCGCTTCGATGACGGAAGGCGGTGGGGACCCCGCTGTTTTGGACCCGTGGTGGTAGGGTGAGGTTTTAGTTTATGTTTTGGTCCTTAGTCATTAGTTGTGAGGTGAAGGGCCCTCTGTTGGCATGGAATAAGTTCTTCCCGTCCTTATCCTCGTTCGGATGGTGCTTCTTGGCATCATCGGAGGACATGTGGTGGTGCTGTATCTCTAGATCTAGTTCTTTGGGTAAGGGTTTTTCTACTATGAAGAATGACAAGCTCCTAGGCGTTTAGGTTCTCCCCCGCTTCCCCCTGACACCGCCGCCGATCTACCTCATTTTCTGTGGCCTTAGGGCCATGGAAGCGCGGTGGATGCTGGCTCTTGCCAGCGGGAGGGCTCTTGCTTTGGTTTTTGGTGCTATATAGGCTTTCTCCGGTGTTTCTTCTTTGGGACAGCGATTTACGATGTAGATTGCGGTTGGTATCATCTTCTCGAGTAAATAGACAACTTTCTGGTCACAACTTCTAGAAGTTGTTGGGTTTCATTAGACTAAGGCTTAGAGGCAGCAACGAGCTTTTCTCACGATGTGTCATCGGTGGACGCATGAGGAAGAAGACTTTGACACCTTCAAAAAAATTCTCCTATTTTTCAATTTTACAAAGATATTTTCATAATGGTTTACTACTTAACACTGCATCCGTTCTTAAATATAAGTCTTTTCAGAGGTTCCACTACGGACTAACTACGGATGTATATACACATAGTTTAAAGTGTAGGTTTATTCATTTTGCTCCGCATGTAGTCCATAGTAGAATCTCTAAAAAACTTATATTTAGGAATGGAGGGAGTATATGATCTTTGCCCTTCTTCACAAAGTAAAAATTGTAATCCGAGGCGAAGGGCGTAGAAGGGACTGCAACTATGACTCGCACACTGAAACAACCTACTATGTTAATCCGTCGCAACTCACAAGTAGTTTTTTTTATATAATTTGTATTACTTATCACATATGTCACGTGGTAACTCACTGATGTTTAACCAACCAGTGTGGTGGGCTAGTCGTAGAAATGGTGCGCCCTCCTTTGACACTATGGGAACTAGCGAGTGCTGGTGCGTGGACGTTAGTGGCCAGTTGCATGCATCCGAGACTGACATTGCCATGCATTTCTTCTCTCAATGGGGACGTGCACGCAGGCATAGTGGGTGGGCGCGTGAGACGGGCGCCGGCCAAATCCTAGAGATACCTTGCTCCCACGCATGCATATCCTTGACCATCATTGACTCATTGTACGCGCACGTATCGCCACTAGTAGACCACTAACGTAACGTGCATTCAAGTAGCAAGCACTCGTATATGTATATTCTTCAGGGATCAAATCTGTGAGGACCGATATCTGCAGCCCGAGCGTCAGAATAGTAAGCAGCCTCTCCATCGAGTAAAGCATTTTTCAGACACAACTACGGGATCATCTCCAGCTCTCCGTGCAAATGATCCAAATTAATCGCACTGTTTTTTTTCCTTTGGACAAGACGTATACGCACATTCACTTTTATGAGCATACACGCAAACCTTATGCCTATGAGCACATTCGAAATACTGAGCCGGTATATTTTTAGATCGACAAAGTCGCACAAGCATTTCGTAACCGACGTGCGGACATGTCATACCCCTGAAATAATAGCGCCAGAGAGTCTGGCATAAATTAATAAAATAGGCGAAAATCCATATCAAGTCTAAAACTCAAATTCAGGTGAGCTGGTTTCATCATAAGGAACCTAACCATCTAAGATTCCCCTGGAAAAACACCAGGAATGTTAAAAAACTGAGATCGATTTCTCAGCGAATGCCCAGAGTTGTCATGCGAAAATAGATAAAATTAACATGCTGTTACAAGGGATTTGCCATCCTCTAAAGAAAAAATTGCCATGTAGAACAAAAAAAAGTTTCATGCATTTGATCGAGATCCGACGATCCTAAGGGCGTTTGCTGAGATTGCTTTCGCTAGTTAGTGGCATCGAAAAACATCTAAGCCACGCTTAGCTCAGAGCTCTAACTGAATAGCTAGTTAGCACGTGGATTACATGCAACAGAGGTTCTCCTGACGATCTGATCTACTCCTGCTTCCAACTTAACTCGGTCGATCCATTCATCTCTTGTTAATGCAGCTATGAAGATCTTCCTTGGTTGATTAATCAACCAACATTTGTTTTAGTTAAACTGAAGTTCGAGTTCAATACGTACGTGCGTACAGATGTTGTGCAATAATACATGCCGTGGCCGGCCGGTCGACGTCGCCGATGATTCCCGGTCTGCTCATCCTTCATTTCAACAACGTACGGACCCCATTCAACCAGCGGTGTTGCGGCACTTCTGCCGCCCGTGTGTGTGCGTATGTACGTACGTAAGTCCGTCGGTGCCCACCGTTCGCATGTGTCAAATAAGACACCGCTCAGTTTGGCCCTCCAGCTTCCCGTGACAATGGCTCCCTATCTTGTCTTTTTGGAGCAATGCTACATCTATCAAGAAGTTCTTACTTAATCTACGTATGGGATGATTTGGCAGGCTTTAATTGGGCGTTAGAGAGGGCCCACCTGAAATTTTTCAGGGGGAATGTTTTGTTAGAGAGAAAGGAAGTTTACATAAGAACAATACGTAAGTCTAGCATTTTCGGTTCGGACAGCAGAAGCCATCCTAGGCGAGCATGTATCAGTCGGCCGAGCAGTCCGGAAACCAGCAACGGGTGGGGGGGGGGGGGGGGGAGGGTGCCGCACTTACTATCCTGGCCCACCAAAAACCCTCCTCCCACAGCATATGCGTGTGTTCCCATCTGGCGCCAACTTACCGCATTCATGTTGTTGTAGGGCAGCCGCTCAGCATTGATGCCGGTCTAGAGCGGACGCGACCTCTCACCGGCGCCGGCATTGAAGCGGCGTGCTGGCCAAGAGCATCGCCCGCGCCACGTCCCCGGTGCCCCCGTCTGTTCAATGCCGGAGAGTCGTATGTTATATGGGGCGGAACGGATATCTACCACCCGTTCAATGGCCGTTCGTCTGTATGATGCCATTAAGCAGGCTCGCCGTCCAAGGAACCAACTCCGGTGCCGTGCATTGACGCACCCAGACATTTGGCCTCATAAGAATCCACTATTTAAAGGCGGCCACACCCGGCTAACTCTGCACCAGTACACGTCCTCCTTTGCTACACATCTGATATAACCGCGAGCGGTCACGCTCTATGGTATAATCTATCGCCGGAGATAAGTACTAGGTGGCCGCCCTTGGATCCGCCTGGCAGGCCCGTTGTGCCAGGCGGAACGAGTAGGGCAAGCTGACCAGCTCGACTAAGGTCTCTAACGTGCCATATACTCTGACGACAAGGCGCAGGTGCTTGCCGGCCTGACCATGGAGCAGGTGCAGGTGCACTACGACGCTACCATGGCGGAGGAGGAGTAGCCTGTGCTGGCTCCAATGTTGGCGTTCCGGTACACGCACGAGGAGCAGAGGTACAACCGGTTCCTCCTTAAGCAACACCGGATGGCGGAGGGCCAAATCTACGGCGAGTGCGTAAGCGAGGTGGCCATGGCCACCATGGCCACAACTTAGTTGAACTTCGTAGGGGAGCAGCGTGCGCTCGACGGGGCTATGCGCGCCGCTCGCAACGAAGTTCCAGGGCAGCCTGACGCGGACGCCGCCGCCAGCTGCATGTCCTACCCGTCGCCGTCCAACTTTTAGGGTCGCACGTGGCAGGTGGATAGTGACGGACCTTCTGCATCCCTCGCCGACATCACGTCCAATGGCACCGGCGACGGACAGGTCGCGGACTCCACTGAGAATGTGTAGGGCATGCGAGGCAGCAGGGCATTGTGTCCCAAGTAGGCCGGTCCGTCTCCCATGTTCTATCTTTCCCGCCGGAGACCACACGTCCACTTCACGGGTCTTGAACCCCTCCACCATTCATGAAGATGGCAGATGGAGGACGTTGTCGTCGATGCGGAATAAAAAGGAAGTGGACGACGATGTCCGCTGTCGTAGGACAGGTTTAGGGTCGGAACACTCTTTCTTTGTTAAATGTTCAAAATGTTATGAAAAATCTCCCTGTTTGCATTAATCTCTTCTGGTTTATATGAAAACTGCGGTGTTTGCCTGAATTTTGTCTGGTTAGTTGAAATTGTGTTTGAAATGTATGCATACAGTCTTTGATGGATCCATGTTCATGGACTGGTGATGTCGGATCAAATTCGTGGGTCAACATTGGAGTTGGCCTTACCGTGTAGGCGTTGCCGCTGAACTTTCATACAAATCGTATATCCAATGGTTTTGGACAAAATACACTTATGATGTAATTATTATCTGATATTAAAATCTAGTGCAATTTAACATGAAATTCCTATTATTTTTCTTGTGCATTGTATGTCATATTTATTTATTTTTAGACACCATGGACACTCCTTAAAAAAGAAGAAAAAAGATAGCATGGACACGATTGAGAGGCCATACAATCTGCACCTACTACGCGGTTGGTTATACGTACTGGTCAAAATAAAATGGCGGGCCAGCTTTCGTGCAGCGACAGGCACATCCATCCATCCATCTATATATCGTGTATCCATGTCCTAATCGGACGAGACTAATTAAGCACCTTGCACCTTGCTTTCCATAGCTAGCCATCTTCTCCATTCTCCATTTTCCAGTTTCCACCATGGCCACCGCCGTCGCATTTGCCCACCTTCTCCTTTTCCTCGTCTTGGTGTCCCCTGTGGCCTGCTACTCTGCTAGTCCCTCGTACCGCTGCGACTGGTGCCCTCGGCGGTCCACCGCCTCCCTCCTGCCTCCCGACGCCGCCGATGCCACCCTCACCGGCGCCGCGTGCGGGTACGGTGGACCGGCGGCGGCAGCGGATGAGCTTGCGGACGCGGGATTCCAAATTGCGGCCACGAGTGCTGGATTTTTCCGCCGCGGCCGGGCCTGCGGCGCATGCTACCAGCTGAGGTGCAGGGACCGGAGCGTGTGCGCGGAGGGCGGTGTCAAGGTCGTCGTCGTCGCCGACGTGCCGGAGACGAACAGCACAGGCAGGG
This sequence comes from Aegilops bicornis, assembly GCA_021605145.1. Lineage (NCBI taxonomy): Eukaryota > Viridiplantae > Streptophyta > Magnoliopsida > Poales > Poaceae > Aegilops > Aegilops bicornis. The sequence goes on from CM038675.1 coordinate 853,089,640, forward strand.
GCGGGCGGTTCGTGCTCAACAAGGATGCCTTCGCCGCCTTGACTATTGCTGGTGGCGGTGGCCAGCTCGCGAGCTTGGTGGACGCGGCCGTCGACGTCGACTTCAGGAGGATACCTTGCGCCTACAAAGGCAAGAACCTGGCGGTGAGGGTGGAGGAGACGAGCAGCAGGGACAAGGGCCACCTCGCTGTCAGGTTCCTCTACCAGGGCGGCCAGACCCACGTCGTCGCCGTCGAGGTGGCGCAGGCGGAAATTCCTGGTGCCACCCAGAGTGCCGCCGCATCGTCGCCAACCACATGGCAGTACATGACGCGGCGCGAGGGGTCGCCGGGGGTGTGGCGCACGTCGCGCGCGCCGGCTGGCCCGCTGCGGCTCCGGCGGCAAGTGGCTTCGAACCGAGGGTGTAGTGCTCCCCGCGGAGTGGCAGGCCGGTGCGGTCTACGACACTGGGCTGCGCATCACCGACGTCGCCGCAAGCACCTGCGGCGGCGCCTCCTGCTCCGCCTCCGGAGACGACGACGAGGAGGAGTAGGAGCTCCGATGAGAACCACGCTCCCATCCATCCAGGATCGTAGTGACCATGGTCCGTCGGAGCCGGCCTACACGCCACTGGCCGGCCGCCGGGAAGGTCGATGCTGCTTCATCTACACCGTACACTACAGATGTGTGCGTGTTCGGCTGCATGCATGAAGAAGAGGTACAAAGACCACCTCATCGCCTTCTCTTCTTCACTGTCGTGGCCGGAGCTCCGCCGGAAGAAATGGTGTGTGCTCCATGATTCTGATTCCACCATGACTGGCGGCCGTTGAACACACTAGCTAGCAAGTGGCTAGTGCATATTAGTGGCTACACGCACACTTGAGAAGTTAAGATCATTGTCACTGTCATTTGTCAATGTACTCATGCATGCACAACATGAGTGAGTGGGTGAGCTATAGGCAGCTAGTCTCATCATACGTATATCCTGGCGGGCCGGCCGGTCCAAGTCCGAAGATACCTTGCGGCCATTGTTGATTCTTCTTCCACCGGCTTCTCGGTGGAATTTGGAGACACTTATCAAGTGTTTATTTTTCTTTTCTTTTTTTGCGAAGGGTGTGGCTAGATCTCAGTTGACCGAGTCTCAGTCAAGTAACACAACATGTAAAAAGAAAAAGGAAAAAATTAAAAGAAAATTTTGTATGGATCTCCATATATGATCTTACGAATATAGCATCGACAGAGACTTTGTTAAGTCTCAGTCGGCTGAGATTTAGCAATCTCATTTTGCAAATCCATTTACAATTGTGTTGCATGCATTGGCATTACCACTTATTAATTTATCTTCCATTCATATGTGCCAATCATGAGAACATATGTGTATATGGCCATTCATCAATATAGAGCTCTAATTATCAATCTCTCTTACTTCAAAAATACATAACATTTTGTCTTACGCTTCTTCTATCCTCCCTACTAACCCCACTCGGTGGTGCAACCAAGTCAGACGGCTTTCATGCCAGGACGACATATCCTAGAAGGGGTGGTTGTCTTACACGAAACTCTCCACAAAATCAACTCGAAGAAACCAGATGGGGTTATCTTCAAAGTAGATTTTGAAAAGGCATACGATAAAGTCAAGTGGTCGTTCCTTCAGCAGGCAATGCGCATGAAGGGTTTCAACGACATGCGGAAGAATCAGGTGGATTCCCTAGTCCAAAAAGGTAGTGTCGAAGTTAGGGTTAATTATGATATAGGTCACAACTTTCATACTCATAAGGGTCTGAGACAAGGTGATTCGATGTCTCCGCTCCTATTCAATATAGTAGCAGATATGTTAGCCATTCTTATTGGAAGGGCCAAAGAGAAAGGTCACGTAGGTGGACTAGTACCACATCTCGTTGATGGGGGAGTTTCCATCTTACAATATGCCGACGATACTATCCTTTTCATGGAACATGATCTCGCAAAGGCGAGAAACATGAAACTAGTGCTATGTCTTTCTGAACAATTGTCGGGATTAAAAATTAATTTCCATAAGAGCGAATTGTTCTGTTTTGGGAGAGGCAAAGAAGAACAAGAGACATATAAACAATTGTTCGGATGTGAATTGGGATCTATGAATTTTAGTTATCTGGGCATTCCCATTCATCATCGAAAGCTGACTAATAAAGAATGGAAATGTATCGAAGATCGATTTGAAAAAAAACTTAGCTGCTGGAAGGGCAAGCTAATGTCGTATGGAGGTCGGTTAGTTCTAACTAATTCAATATTAACTAGTATGCCGATGTTCCTGTTATCTTTCTTCGAAGTACCTAAGGGGGTACGAAAGAGACTTGATTTCTATCGATCTAGATTCTTCTGGTAGTCAGATGACATTAAGAAGAAATACTGATTGGCTAGGTGGGATATCATTTGCAGACCCAAGGACCAGGGTGGTCTTGGCATTGAAAACCTAGAGATTAAGAATAAATGCTTAATAAGTAAATGGTTATATCGGTTGTCAGTAGAACATGATGGTATGTGGGCTGAGATACTACGAAACAAATATTTACACTCAAAAACCTTAGCCCAAGTTACCGCAAGACCTACAGATTCTCCTTTCTGGAAGTGACTCATGAGAACGAAAGATTTGTTCTTTCAAAGGGCCAAATTCTATGTCGGCAATGAGTTGACAACAAGACTTTGGGAAGATACGTGGCTAGGGGATGAGCCTTTAGCACTGCAATACCCTACCTTATATAATATTGTTCAATGTAAAGAAGATTACAAGGCCAATATCTTACAAGAGGTACCCTTAAATATACAGTTTAGGAGATCTCTAGTCGGGGAACGTTGGAATTCCTGGCTACATTTGGTTAGACGGTTAATGGATGTTCAATTATCTGACCAACCTGATTCGTTTATCTGGAAACTAGCAAGCAACGGTGTGTTCACGATTAAATCATTTTATAATGATCTCATTAACTCTGGCCCAATCCCAAGATCCCTACATATTTGGAAGGTGAAGGTCCCCTTGCGTATTAAAATCTTTATGTGGTTTGTACACAAGCAAGTGATCCTTACCAAGGACAACTTGATAAAGCAAAGGTGGGTGGGTAGTCCACGATGTTGTTTTTGTGTGCATGATGAGACAATACAACACTTACTTATAGAATGCCCCCTCGCGAGATTACTCTGGCAATCGATTCATATAGCCTTTAACATTAATCCACCAACTGGCATTGAAGGTTTATTTGGGACCTGGCTAGCTGGCATAGATTTGCTTACTGCGTCTCGTATTCGAATTGCAATATGTGCGCTTCTTTGGGCTCTATGGAACTGCAGAAACGATATGATCTTTAACAGACAATATTCCTTGACATTCTTGCATGTCATATTCAGAGCTACTGCTTGGATCCGTACGTGGTCCTTACTCACTCCTATGGAGTCCAGGGAGCCTTTGGTTACTGGGTGCATCCCATGGGAGACGGTAGCATGGGATGTATTCAACCGGTTTGGATGTCGGTCTCTTAATAGAATAGGCATTTAGTGTTCTATTCTTTTACACATGCCGGTTGTGGCTTTGAGAACTCTTTTTTATTTTGGCTCCACTTGCGAGCTGTAATGGAGATAAGACTATTTTTGTTTTGAACTTCGTTTTTAATAAAGATGGCCGCATGCATTCTTCGAATGCAGAGGCCAGGGTAAGCCTCCTTTGCCAAAAAAAACCCATCTTTGTTTTCGGTTTTGCTAGAATTTTCCATTGGTTTTTGTCGAAGACCTCTTTTACTATGCCTCTTTGATAAGACAATAAGCATTTTAAAAATTGAACATAAAATTGCAGATGACCAGATACACTGGCCCCTATGAATGCACGCGCACACACACAACCTACCCGTATGAGCAGCTCCGAGATACTAAGCCGGCATCACATCTTGCGATTGACGAAGTTACCACAGGCGTCTCGTAATCGATGGGAACATCTTGTCCAACTGAACGAACATCATGGGAATGCCTGGAATAAATTCAGGAAAATGCGAGCACCCTTGTCAATCTAGGACTTGAACCCTGGTGGGCTGGTTCCACCACAAGGAACCTAACCATCTCAGCAAAGCTCAGTTTGCTCAGTTCGCAAGTATTGCTTAAATTAATAGCTAAAGTTTATTTGGTATGTAATCATGATGATTGTGTACAAAAACATATGTGCCTCCTTCGCAACGCACAAGTAACATCTGATCAACGCATCGGTTGGGGTGACCTGGGGAAGGGGGGTGAAACTGAAGATAGCGGCCGAGCTTAATCATCACAAGAAACTACAACTATGTACGGCTGCCAATTCATCACTTTTTTTTCGGAACGAAGGCAAAAGATTTGCCTCATCGATTAATTAAGCAGAAGAACATTGCCGATGTTAGAACTTTTGCACGAGGATTACAAGCACTAGTAGATGATATGGGTGGTTCTTGACTAAACACATGATTGTGGTAAATTTCTAATTGTCGATGCCCTGGTTGACATGGAGAGCCCGTCTTGTGATATACAATGTTGCCATGCTGCATGCCTGTTGTGTTTTGATGCGCATCCTTGCATTGGTCCAGTATGTGCAACTATTGCTGACACACCCTTTTGTGCAATTTGGGTTTGATATTTTTATTCAAGGACCAAATCTCTTGGGATAAATTTAAACCATCGCCGTTATCAAACTGCTTCAATGATGAGTTGGTCGCCGTTATCAAACTGCTTGATATGTTGATTTGTTATAATCAATCACGGAGATCTGTTCTCCAACTACCCTTAGCAAGGTTAGGTATGGACAGCACCAATATCATGGCAGGCACGTCGTACTTAGAACTGCAGATCATATCTACTTATCGGCACATACATATATATGGTTGTATATAATATATATACTCCCTCCGTTTCAAAATAAGTGTCGTGTTTCGAACTAAAACTATGACACTTATTTTGGAATGGAGGGAGTATATGTGATGCCATATAGTATTTGTGAACGGTGTCTGCTCCTTGATTCCGATTCCATCATGGCCGTCATTGACCAATACACACTAGAAACCGGCTAGCTAGTTCATATTAGTGGCCATCACACTTGACTTGGAGATCACTGCAATTGTGTACATGTCTGCTAGGATGCAGAGTGGGTGGGTGAGCTAAGAAATCGGGCTAATCATCACAAGGAACCGCAACTATATATGTGCATAGCTGCTGATCAATTAATGTGTTTGCATAATTGTGTATCATCGATCCAATCCAATCCAATCCAACAACTGTGTACACATGCACTTTAGTACTCCCTCTGTTCCTAAATATAAGACCTTTTAGAGATTTCACTATAAACTACATACGGAGTAAAATGAGTGAATCTACACTCTAAAGTACGTCTATATACATCCGTATATAGTTCATAGTGAAATCTTTAAAAGGTTTTATATTTAGGAATTTAGGGAGTAGGTTGGAGCATTTCTTTAATTAGTTCATTTCAGCCTATTTGCTGCTTTAAATATTAATGGATAGAATATGAAGCTGGGATCAAATCCACCCAAATGAAGTATCAATACAGCCGGGGTTGTATTATTTTCAAATAGGTGCCATACTGGAATTGATTATGGCTGTGATCGCAAACAGTTTCAGCGACAACGTAGTCAAAATTAGGGAGATTTTGTTCCCCAGCTACATGCCTAAAATATATTATTGTACTAATAGTTTCTAGTTGGCACATGGATTCCTGTTGATCCGGCCACTCCCAACTTTGATTGATTAGTTCTTTCTGTTACAACTTGCAAAATCTCTCATGGCAGTTGTTTTAACTAAAGTTGCAGCGATTGGTGTCTTATTCCAGGCTATATCAAGTGTCTCCTCTGCATGCATGTATGCATAGTAACCCATAAATATGATAATTAACTGATCATTGATGCCATGAAGGAACAAATACCGATTTCAAATACGTACTAGGCACTAGTAGAAAACAGAGCTTTGGTCGAAGCTCAATCTACACATTAGTTCCCGTTACATTACGAACTGAGACTAATGTGTTCCGGTTCGAGCGGCTAGTGCGCCGGGCAGGCATTAGTCCCGGTTTAAATGGGACTCTTAGTCCCGGTTTGAGACACCAACCGGGACTAAAGGGTGCGATGCTCTATAGTCCCGGTTGGTGGCTCCAACCCGGACTAAAGTTGTTCGCTCTTAAATTAGGATTTTAATTAAAACAGTACTGTTTTGCTTATATAGTTGTTTTAGTCCTTTAATTGTTGTTTTCAATTATTTTTAGTTAGTTCTTTCTGTAGATTTTAACATGTTGTAGTATGCTTCTGTTAGACAACAGTAGATATTTTTTTATGATTAATTAATATTAATTTTGCTACTATTTTGTATTAATAGTTGTTTAGCCTTTAATAATAGTTGATAAAATTAGTTTTGATATATTAAAAAGTAGTTATTTTTACCACTTTAATAGAACGTGACTCTGGCTTGGTTAACCTTAGTTGTGACTCTGACTGTGACGGTGCTAGCAGATGTAGACGACGGTAGGATTGGATGGACACCATCTCGGACTAAAGGGATCATGCAATTTTCAAACCCTAACCCCACCCACCTATCGCCATTTCAGTTTAAAAAAAAGAAAATGATAAAAATTTCAAAAATTAAAATCCTTCGAGATGTAGTTATGTTACTACATCTACTAGTTATGAAAAATTAAAAAACATAAATTTCGACATGTTTTGCAAAAAAGTGTTATGGAAAAGTAAAACGGCTATAACTTTCGCATGCGATGTCGAAAAAACCCGTATAATATATCAAAATGTTCAACACGAAAACCCGGTTTCGGTTTTAATGACCGTAGGCCGTTTTGCGAATTTTTAGAATCCTCAAATTATTAAAGGAAAAAATATCATAAAATTTAAGTTTGATTGAATTTTTGCTCAAACTCTGGTCAAACTATAGTCAAACTACTTATTCAAGAAATATTAGTGTTACTAAATAATTATTGTTTTTTAGAATCATATTTTCAAACTCAAACGGTGCTTCATGCTCAAGTTCAACTCCTAAGGGTTAATAGAATTGACAGCTTACTATTGTCAGGAAAACAATAAGTGCAGACTTGGAAACTAGGGGGAATAAAACTCGAAAGTTAAGCGTGCTTAGACTAGGGTAGTGAGAGGATGGGTGACCAGCCGGGAAGTTAGACAATTTGGAATGAGTGGTCCATACTTGAGCAGTGATGAGGTGTTACTAGAGATTAAATTGTCAAATAATTCAGAAAATCAAAAACCTGAAGAAAAAAATCAAAATTTTATGTTTCAAAAAAATTTAGAAAAACAAAATTTCAAAAAATTCATTTAGTCCCGGTTGGTGTTACCAACCGGGACTAAAGGTGGAGCTCCAGACAGCGGCCACGTGGAGCTCCTTTAGTCCTCGTTCATAAGCCAACCGGGACTAAAGGTTTTGGGCATTAGTCGTGCCTTTTGTCCCGATTCCAGAACCGGGACTAAAGGCCCTCTAGAACCGGGACTAAAGGCCCGTTTTCTACTAGTGAGGGCCTGTTTGGCACTACTTTGGTCCTCCAAAATCAGTTTCACTCCACCAAATTCAGTTTGGAGCAGTTTTATATAGGAGCCGCAGCTCCACCATAGAGCAGTTTATCATGTTTGGCTTCCAGCTAGCTCCAGCTTCAAAAATGAAAAACTTAGTGAAATGATTTGGATGACGTGAGAAAAACGAAGGGGTATGCACCTACTAGTGGTGGTTGTGGGTAATTTTTCCTCCACTCCAGTTTCCATAATTTTTGGAGCACCCCATAAAGAGTTTCACAAAAAATGGGGAGTTGTACCCGAAATTCTAATATTTTTTGCAAAGTGACATTTCTTGGAGCTACCCCGCTTGGATTATTTCGGTAATTCAATTTTCTGGACCATTGGCTTAATATCCAACGGGTTGTTCTTCTATTTGGTTTCCTTTAGCTTTCATCCTCCTTAAATGGTTCCTTCTTCACTCCACACCTCTAGCTCGCTTCGTTTCGTTCCTGGCTCGACCTCAGACGCGTCTCATTGCCGCTCGCCGCAGAGTCCCTGGCTCGGCCTCGGAGTTCAACCTCGTCTCCTTCCATTTTCTTCCGCAAAATGAAATTAAACAAATTGCAAATAGTCGCCGTTCTCAAAATAATGATAATGTATGAACAAATATGTACACGCTCCACCGTGGACTTTGTATTGAGAAACCCTGTGCATGCATGCATGCACACGTACGTGTTGATAAGGTTATGTAGTAATCCGACTCCATTATTCCGGAGTAATGCATCCACTAGTAGGGAAATGTCAAGGTCATGGCCACCCTTTCCGTCCTGGCTGTGTAACGTGAGGAGTTCACCGGCAGTTTTTCTGCTGGGTGATATGGACTTTTGGAACTTGAAAACAAACAAAGTTGGGACTGACTATCAATCAGTCGACTGAACTTGTAAAATATGTCAGTTACTTTTTTTACCTCATAGAACGTGTGGTGTGGTGTGTCGTGTGCATGCGCCCGCGAGCTAGCTAGCTTCGGCTGGCTCTGGCGCGTGAGCTAGCTAGCTCCATCTGCGTCCATGCTTGAGCTCGCTAGCTCCGCATCGCCCGTGAGCTTGCTAGCTCCTGCTTTGTCAGTGCGTGAGCTGGCTGGCCATGGTCAGTAGCATGATATTGCATTGCACAAAAGGAAAAATAAAATATAAAAACGCATAAAACAAATAGTGACGGAAAATTGCATATTTTTTTGAAAAGGAGGAAGGGCCCCGACCTCTGCATCAGAATGATGCATGCATCCAACTTATTAACCAAAAGTACGTAAATAGAGTCTGCAGTCTAAAACTACTCCCTCCGTTCCGATTTACTAGTCCTGGTTTTAGGTCAAATTTGAACTAAAACCACGACGAGTAAATCGGAACGGAGGGAGTAGCTCACAAAAGTAGCACAAGAATATAGTAAAGATAAAAAGATGTCACAGCCGGCTACGATGACTAAACACCTAGCCTTGGTATTACACTTTCAGAAGAAGAAAAACTAAAACAAAATCAAAATATATTTTCTAATAAAGAATGAAACCCTTTAAGAAGAAAGCAAATGAAAATGAAAAAACTTTCAAAACTTGCACACAATTTGCATTGATATTACATTTTTTGAAATATGCAAAGAATAAGCATATAATGGTGCATTTTTTGCATTTTACTATAATTTCCATAGAGTGCAACTGAAATAATGTATTCCTTTAAGAAGAAACACAACTGAAAAAACTTGCACATAACTTTGCACCGAAATTGCACTTTATCATATTATGTAAAAATAATCATACAATCATGAAATTTTGACACATATTATATAGTACTTGTTTGTATATAATTACACTCAATCAAAAACCCACAAAAAAAATAATAACCACACTAGTAGAAAAGGGGCCTATTGACCCGGTTGGTGAGGGCCTTTAGTCCCGGTTCATGAACCGGGACTAAAGGGTCGGTACTAATACCCTGGCCCTTTAGTCCCGGTTCAATCCAGAACCGGGACTGATGGGTTTCCACGTGGCCTGTGCGTTGAGCCCAGCAGGAGGGTTTGGTCCCGGTTGGTGGCACCAACCGGGACCAATAGGCATCCACGTCAAGCATTTCTATGGCTGTGGTTTTGTTTTTTTGAAAGGGGGGTTGGGGGGTTTTGGGGTTTTTCAAATATTGTGCTATAGCTAGCTAATTAATAGAGAAAATTGTCTTCTCTTTTGTCCGTGCTTGGTCGACGCAACGTACTGTACATACGTATAGAGAGGACTAGCAAGACACGCTTAGCTAGCTAGTAATTAAGCAAACAGAAGATCGTCATGAACATATATGCATACAGAGAGAAGTGATATCGACCACCTCTCCTTCTCCGAGAGATTGGTCGAACAACAAGTTCTCGTACATATATACAATAATTATCTTTTACAAATATATAATCTCCTAACATACGGACGCGTGGTCCACATAGTATTCTCCGTCTTCAGCGATCACGTGGTCAAGAAAGAATGCCGCCAATTCCTCTTGAATTGCTCGCATGCGATCTGGTGCTAGGAGTTCATCCCGCATCCGAAACATCTAATTTTAAGAAAGGGTTCAATACATACATACATATATATATATATATATATATATATATATATATATATATATATGTATGAATGAAACTCAACACAAATGATGGTTATAAAATAAAATTGTGTATATTTTTTTTTACTCAGTTCAAATTGTTTGTGGGAGTAGCCCCGCTCACAGGTCGTGTTGCGGATGGACTCGCAAACATAGTATCCATAGAAATCATTCCCTTGTTCCTGCCACAACCACTTTACAAGAAATAGAGGTCAATCAAACTGATAATTAGCAAGCATGCTAAATGGTATTGATGAAACTAGCGCTTGAATCACTAGGAGATGCGTGGAATATGCTACTATATAGTACTTACTTTCGGGTGTCTAAATTGCAGCTTCTTCGGTAGTCCCGGAGCTTTTTTGATGAATTTTCTCCAAGCCCTGCCATACAAAGAAAACAATTACTTGATATCAGAAATGAACAAAGTTGCTGATATGGTGGATAATGATCGATTTAACTTACTTCTCGAGCATTTTAGTCATGTCCGCATACTCCTTGGGATCTTTTCGCTTGGAGTCTAAGACAGTTACTACTCCCTTCTCAAGCTTAATCTTTAGGAGAATATAGTGGTAGCTGCGCACACATGCATAACTCATCAATATTACATTACTATAACCTGGACTAATAAGGAAACCGAATATGCCACAAGACAGTAACACTCACTTGAAGTTGTAAGGAAAGAGTATTATATCTTTGTGTTCATTTATTACCAACGATTGTAGCAAGTTGGCCTCGGTATTTTCTTTACGAAATTCAACCTCAGATTTATCTATGAGATATGTGTTAATGAACCCAATATCACCCACTTGTCTTTTCTTCAATTCGGCGATCTTCAATCTGCATAATATAGTGAGGATAATTATAAATACATGCAATGAAAGGGCTGAGTTATATAGAGAGACTTAATGACAGAAGTAGTACCACTTACAGACAGTAGCAGGTGACCATTGCTTTATCGAGGGCCAATTGATTGAAAAACTGATAGAACTCCTCAAATGGAATAGGCAACAGTTCAATTCCAAGGAGGTCATGCTCCTTCTTAACTCTCACATACAAAGTACTCCTCCCCTCAGACTCTTTGCAGGTTTTCATGTACCAATCATGCAATCTTCGCATCATCGTTGATAGAGAACTTTCATCTTTGACGAGAGGCTTCCCGTACTCGTATCTTTGTATCTGCACCTCCAAAAAATCATAATGTACATCGTCGGGCAGGTAATCTGCAGGATTGCCATAACCGGGCACCATCCTCGGATCGACGATGTCGCTAGCAGGCACCTTGAGCGGGGGGCACGACAGCTGACTTGTTCGCCGAGCTGGGCAATTTGTTTCCCAGCTCGTCGTTCTTTCATCCTTTGATCACTGACAGTACTTCCCGGCCTCTCCGCTTCGGCAAATGCCTTTCTAATAATGTGCTCATAGTTGCCTTTCGGTAGAGACTTGGGTGGTTTTGTCAGGGCAGCCAGAGTGCGCTTCGCTTTCACCGGATCTACCTTCTCCTCCGGAGGTGGATGTCTCTTTGCTTTCAACCCTTGAAACCAGTCATCCACTTCGGTCTGCGCAATCTTCGCGTTTTCCTCCTCGCTCCTCTCGTACGGTAACTTCTCTAGAGTCTTCAGAGAAGGACCGAATATGTATCTCCTCCCGCCTTTGGCTGTACTGCTAGATGCCGGCAGAGCAGACGGAGCGGATGTCTTCTTTCCTTGCTTACGAGGCGGAGGAGAAGGACTACGACGCGCCGGAGCAGCTGGAGCGGCGGCGGGTCTCTTACGCCCTTGCTTACGAGGCGGAGAAGGAGGAGGCTGGCTACTCGGGCGCGCCGGTGCAGGCGGAGAAGGAGGCGGAGTGCCGCCACGCGCCGGAGAAGGAGCCGGCCGAGTGCGCTGATCTTCACTCGCCGGAGGAGGAGGCGGTGGAGGAGGCGGAGTGCCCTGACTCGCCGGAGGAGGAGGAGGAGGCGGAGGCGTCCAGTTCGGAAGGTTGATGAGATCCTTCCACCATAGGCATGGAGTCTTCAGAGCAGAACCCAGCCGATACTCCCCTTCGTTATTTCATCGACCATCACCTTAGCATATCCTTCTGGAATCGACCGGCAGTGAAAAGTTGAGTCGGGTTTAGTAGGATAAACAGAATAACAGCCGCCTTGACCTTCAAATTGCTCCATTGCGCCATAAGGTGGCAATTTTCAGCATCCGTGATAGCATCCACGGGATAGCTGGCACGAGCCGTCAAGGCATGCTGCTCGCTGAAGTAGCTCGGTGGAAGCCACGCTGCTTCTCCGCTGAGATTGCGGGGTAGCTTCGGGGGAAGCTTCGGCAGGTCGTTTGCTGCGATCTGCTGCTTCTCGTTCCTCTTCTCGTTCCTCTAGCCCCATTACCCTTTCATGCAGCGCCTGCATTTGGCTCTGCTCCAGTTTCTTCCTCCTCTCATGGGTTTTGTAACCCCCTGCGTCCGGAAATCCAGCCTTCCACGAAACGGAGCCTGGCGTGCCTCGTGTCCGTCCAGGGTGCTCAGGATTCCCGAGGGCCATTGTGAGCTCGTCCTTCTCCCTGTCTGGAACGAACTTCCCTTGCTGTGCTGCTTCGATATATTGCTGAAGCCTCTTGACTGGTATGTCCAATTGTTCGTCCGTCCAAATGCACTTCCCTGTTATAGGGTCCAAGGATCCGCCGGCCCCGAAGAACCAAGTCCGGCAACGGTCTGGCCAGTTCATTGTCTCTAGTTCGATTCCTTTATCAAGCAGATCATTCTCAGCCTTGGCCCACTTAGGTCGGGCTACGAGGTAGCCACCTGACCCCGTGCGATGGTGAAGCTTCTTCTTCGCAGCATTTCTCTTGTTTGTCGCCGACATCTTTTTACTCTTTTCCGGTGTCTTGTAGGCCACAAATGCGGGCCAGTCATCTCGATCTTCTCATATTTGCCCTTGAATTCTGGTGTCTCATTTTTTCGACATACGTATTGAGTTCTTTTCTTCCAATTCCTGAATAGTTCTGCCATCTTCTTAAGAGCAAAAGACTTGATTAATGGCTCTATTACTAGCTTCTCCGGATCATCCTCTAGCGGTAGGGTAAAATTTGACTTCATCTCAGTCCAAAGATCATTTTTCTGCATATCATTGACATAAGACGCCTCAGGGTCTTCGCTCTTAGGCTTATACCATTGGTGGATGCTGATCAGGATCTTGTCCCTAACCAGAACCCCCGTGACCGAGCAACAAATGCCTTCTTTGTCCGGTAGGGTTCAATCGGTTGGCCGTCACGCGATTTGTATGATCTCAAACTTTTCATCCGAGCTCAACTTTTTCTTGGGCCTCGTCTCTTTACCGGTTGTGCTCGATCCGGAGGGCTAGAAAAAGAACAAAGACGAGAGTTAATTAATATTCGTACATACCAAAACAAAGACGAGAGCTAGTCAAGACAGGCTTAACTAATATATATACCTGGCGGACTCGGTTTGGTGATCACCGGAGCCGTCCCGACGGTCTACTTCTTCACCCTCTCCTTCTTGCACGGCATTGGGTCATCGGAGCCATGTAAATCATAGCCAGCTGCTTCTTCACCCTCTCCTTCCAGACCATCGTTGTCGTTGAGAAACATCAACGAGCGTACGGCATCACTTCCTTGTGCGATTATGTCCCTCAACAACGCTTCTTGTGCTTCGTCTCGAGGGGTGTCCATAGTTTGTACAAATATTTACAACATGGCAATTATTATTCAAACATGACAGATATGGATATATTAGTGGCAAACGTAGAACTAGCTAGCTAATCACAATAAGGAATCATATTAGTGGCCTCGACGCTGCTTCTCTAGGGTTTGGGGTGGCCTCGACAACGCTTCAAGGGTTAGGGGTGGCCTCGAGAACGCTTCAAGGAGGGGTAATATCGACTTCCACGTGTTGAAGCTATCGGGAGGGGGTCAGTGTTGAACACTACATCTATGTCCCACAAGTGACGTGGGAATCGACGCCCGCGGTAGGCTAGAGTGTCGTGGATCGCCGAGCGGTCGAGGGTCAAGGGGTCAAGGATCGCCGAGGGTCGGGAGGTTGCCTAGTGTCAAAGGTTCAACAAAACCATGTCTTCATCATTAGGCGAAATGCTTGGTGCATGATGGTGCAAGCTCTCCAAAGTTATTTTGGAGCGGAGTCCCAGATAGGATAATTAGCTTTTTGGTACAAAGTTCAGCAAGAACCTTCCGAATATCGTTATTTGAAAGGCCTTTGCTGAGATTCGTACAAAAGGCAAATTATCCTATCCGGACTCCATTCCGTATAACTTTGGAGGACTTCGTACCATCATGCCATGGTTACTTCCGGCTAATGATGAAGCCATGGATTTCTTCAATACTTTGACACTATAGGAACCCTCGACCTGAAACCTTCGACCCTTGACCCCTTAACGACCCTCGACCCTCTACCCTAGTTCCCGACCCTCGACCCTCGGCGATCCTCGACACCCTCGTTATATCGACAACGACGCAACATACATATACACGGGAAAATAATGTTATCGGGAGGGGTATCGGTACCCCCTCGTGTCAAAGTTTCTTCTTTCTCCTCTATTCCTTTCTTTCTTCTTCTCCTCTTCTTTTCTTCTTATCCCTCGAGAAAGGAAAATAAGGAAAAGGAAGAAAAGAGGAAGAAGGAAGAAGGAAGAAGAAGAAGAAAAGAAGAATAAAAAGAGGAGAAGAAGAAAAGAATAGAGAAGAAGAAAAAAATAGATTTTTTATTTTTCTTCTTCTCCTCTATTCCTTTCTTCTTCTCCTTTTCTTTTTCTTCTTTTTTCTTCTTCTTATTTATTTCTCCTCTTCTTCCTCTCCCCTCTTCTTCTCCTTTCTTCCTCTTCTTATTTCCTTTTTCCTCTCATTCTTTTTCTTCTTCTTCCTTCTTAAAAATACATGAAGTAGTATTGTCTAATTCATTGTTCATATGAATATACAAACATCTGCATATTTACAATAATTAATATCACCAAAAAATTCTATGAACAGAAAAAATCCTAATTTTTCTAAAAAACTATCTTTTGCATTGTTCACATACACATATACATTATAGCCACATACACATATACATCACATATGAACAAAAAAATTATAACATAAAAAAACAGAGCATAAAAATAAAAAAAAGAGCTTAAACATTATATATATATATATGAAAAAAATTAAACAAATAAAAAAAAAGAACCGGGCGGCGGCTCACAGCGCGGGGGCTGGCGCGGGCGCCGGCGCGTGGGGCAGGACGGGGCAGGGGGGGCAGGGCGACGGCGACGAGGAGCGGGCGGCGACGGCGAGCCCGAAGCAGGGCAGCTCGAGCAGACGGCGGGGGCGGCGAGGGCGCGCTGGGCGTGACGGGCAGGGGCAGGGCGACGGCGAGCATGGGGCAGGGGCGCGGCGACGGCGATGGCGAGCACGGGCAGCCTGATGGCGCTGCCGGGCGAAGCTCGGGCAGCTGGCGGCGTCGTCGGGCGGGAACTGGCGATGAAATCTGAAAACGCCAAGTCTTTGCTTATATAGAAAGGCTTTGGTCCCGGTTGGTGGCATGACCGGGACTAATTCCCTTTAGTCCCGGTTGGTGCCACCAACCGACCAAAGGCCAATTTTCAAGATCCCAAAGGGCGGAAGCGGCGGCCTTTGGTCGGTTGGTGGCACCAACCGACTAAAGGGAATTAGTCCCGGTCATGCCACCAACCGACTAATGACCCTTTAGTCCCGGTTGGTGCCACCAATCGGGACCAAAGGCCTTGTGCTGCCTCACGCCTAAAAAGTTTAGTCCCACCTCGCTAGTTGAGAGAGCTCGAGAGTGGTTTATAAGCGCCACTGCGCCCACCCTCTCGACCTCCTCTCAACCTGCAGGCTTCGAACCTAATCATCACTAGCTATGTGCCTGTGGGCCTACTTGGCCTCCTCATGGCCTGAATCTGGCCCATGTAGGGTTTCTAGTCGTTTCGGCCGTGGGGGCCCAGAGGCGGCACTATTTTTTTCCAGTTTTTGTTTTGTTTTCTGCATTATTGTTTATTTTTTGTTGTTTTTTGCTTTATTTTTAATTCTTTTTGCTTTTAGTTTTAGAAAATTATAAACTTTTCTGTTAGTGCCATTAGTTTTCAAATTTGAAAACTCTTTTTTGTTTTCTTTGTTGCTTTATTTATTTTATTTTGTTTCTACTTACAACAAAATACTTATTGTTGCTATTTTTATTTTTTCAGTTTTTTGTTCTGTTTTCTGCATTATTTAGTTTTTGTTGTTTTTTGCTTTATTTTTTAATTCTTTTTTGCTTTTAGTTTTAGAAAAATTATAAACTTTCTGTTAGTGCCATTAGTATTCAAATTTGAAAACTCTTTTTTTGTTTTCTTTGTTGCTTTATTTATTTTGTTTTGTTTCTACTTACAACAAAATACTTATTGTTGCTATTTTTATTTTTTTCAGTTTTTGTTCTGTTTTCTGCATTATTTATTTTTTGTTGTTTTTCTTTATTTTTAATTCTTTTTTGCTTTTAGTTTTAGAAAATTATAAACTTTCTGTTAGTGCCACTAGTTTTCAAATTTGAAAACACTTTTTTTGTTTTCTTTGTTGCTTTATTTATTTTATTTTGTTTCTGCTTACAAGAAAACGGTGTGTAGAGGGACGGGCTTATAAACCGGTGTGAGCGCCCTTCGTTGGCGTAGGTTTTCAAATTCATAGTTTTCAAATGAACTCTGAAAAGTTGGCATAGCATGTGCATGTACAAAAGCGGACAATGGTATCATACTAAATGCTGTTACAAAGTTGGCATGGTATCATCATAATAGTTGCGGAGAAAGTCTTTACTTTTTCTTCGCTTGTGTCGCTTTGCTTATTGCGCCGTAACCATGGATAATCTTCATCGTTTATCAGGATGCTTGGGTCAGCCTTGACTTTGAAGGGGGGGAATTTCATGAAACTTTTCATACTCTTCAGACATGTCTGTCTTGCCCTCCACTCCCAGGATGTCCCTTTTTCCTGAAAGAACTATGTGGCGCTTTGGCTCATTGTATGATGTATTCGCTTCCTTATCTTTTCTTTTCCTCGGTCTGGTAGACATGTCCTTCACATAGATAACATGTGCCACATCATTGGCTAGGACGAACGGTTCGTCAATGTACCCAAGATTTTTCAGATCCATCGTTGTCATTCCGTCTTTGTGGGTCTACCTGCACTCGCCTCCCCGACAGATAGACCCACTTGCACTTAAACAAAGGGACCTTAAAATCTACTCCGTAGTCAAGTTCCCATATGTCTACTATGTAACCATAATATGTGTCATTTCCCTTGTCGGTTGCTGCATCAAAGCGGACATCGCTGTTTTGGTTGGTGCTC
Organism: Aegilops bicornis; assembly: GCA_021605145.1. Lineage (NCBI taxonomy): Eukaryota > Viridiplantae > Streptophyta > Magnoliopsida > Poales > Poaceae > Aegilops > Aegilops bicornis. Next base: position 853,107,087 of record CM038675.1, read on the forward strand.
TTTTCATCTTGGTCAATCGTGTAAAATGTATTCCCATTTATCTCGTATCCTTTCCAAATCATTACAGTCGAAGATGGTCCCCTGGACAACAAGTACAACTCATCACAAACAGTGCTGTCACCTCCGAGATGTGTTTCCAACCAACTGCTGAAAGTCCCGATGTGTTCACATGTAATCCGATTGTCGCCTTTGCTCCCGGGTGTTTGGAACGCAGACTGTTCTTGTGTTCATCGACATACGGGTCACCAAGGTAGAGTTCAGAGAACTGTGTAGTGTGCTTGAGACCAAAAATATCCATCCCTGCATATTATTGAGTCCCTTCCAAGCGTGCCTTTTCGGTCAGTCTCCCCTCATACCGCGATTTAGGGAGACCTATCTTCTTAAGGCCAGGAATGAAGTCAACACAAAACCCGATGACATCCTCTGTTTGATGGCCCATGGAGATGCTTCCTTCTGGCCTAGCGCGGTTACGAACATATTTCTTTAGGACTCCCATGAACCTCTCAAAGGGGTACATATTGTGTAGAAATACGGGCCCCGGAATGACATTGAAGAAGGATGGTGGGAACACCAGCTCGAAACTGAGAAGACATTGCGCCACATCACTCCTTAGCGTAGGTACGATTTCTGGATCTATCACCTTCTGAGATATTGCATTGAGGAATGCACATAGCTTCACAATGGCTAATCGGACGTTTTCCGGTAGAAGCCCCCTCAATGCAACCGGAAGCAGTTGCGTCATAATCACGTGGCAGTCATGAGACTTTAGGTTCGGAACTTTTTCTCCGCATATTTATTATTCCCTTTATATTCGACGAGAAGCCAGTCGGGACCTTCATACCGAGCAGGCATTGAAAGTATATTTCTTTCTCTTCTTTCGTAAGAGCGTAGCTGGCAGGACCTTCATACGCTTCGGAGGCATGCCGTCTTTTTTCATGCAAGCGTTGCAGGTCCTCTCGTGCCTCGTGTGTATCTTTTGTCTTCCCATACACGCCCAAGAAGCCTAGCAGGTTCACGCAAGGTTCTTCGTCACGTGCATCACGCGTCGATCAAGAGCGGACCTCTAGGTCTTTCCAGAGGGTAGGTCCCAAAATATAGATTTCTTCTTCCACATGGGTGCGTGATTCTCGGCGTCATTCGAACAGCTAGTCCGCCGACCCTTTCCAAAGATTACGTGTAAATCATTGACCATAGCAAATGCGTGATCACCGGTACGCATGGCGGGCTTCTTCCGGTGATCTGCCTCGCCTTTGAAATGCTTGCCTTTCTTTCGACATTGATGGTTGGTCGGAAGAAATCGACGATGGCCCAGTTACACATTCTTCCTGCAGCTTCCCAGGTATATACTATCGGTGTCAAGTAAACAGTGCGTGCATGCGTGGTATCCCTTGTTTGTCTGTCACGAAAGGTTACCGAGAGCGGGCCAATCATTGATGGTCACGAACAGCAACGCCTTTAGGTCAAATTCCTCCTTTTTTGCTCATCCCACGTACGTACACCGTTTCCATTCCACAGCTGTAAAAGTTCTTCAACTAATGGCCTTAGGTACACATCAATGTCGTTGCCGGGTTGCTTAGGGCCTTGGATGAGAACTGGCATCATAATGAACTTCCGCTTCATACACATCCAAGGAGGAAGGTTATACATACATAGAGTCACGGGCCAGGTGTTGTGATTGCTGCTCTGCTCCCCAAAAGGATTAATGCCATCCGCGCTTAAAGCAAACCATACGTTCCTTGGGTCCTTTGCAAACTCATCCCAAAGATTTCTCTCGATTTTTCTCCATCATGCGACCCGTCGGGGTGCTCTCAACTTCCCGCCTTTCTTACGGTCCTCACTGTGCCATCGCATCAACTTGGCATGCTCTCCGTTTCTGAGCAGACGTTTCAACCGTGGTATTATTGGAGCATACCACATCACCTTCGCAGAACCCTCTTCCGGAGGCTCGCCGTCAACATCACTGTGGTCATCTCGTCTGATCTTATATCATAATGCACCGCATACCGGGCATGCGTTCAGATCCTTGTAGGCACCACGGTAGAGGATGCAGTCATTAGGGCATGCATGCATCTTCTCCACCTCCAATCCTAGAGGGCATACGACCTTCTTTGCTGCGTATGTACTGTCGGGCAATTCGTTATCCTTTGGAAGCTTCTTCTTCATTATTTTCAGTAGCTTCTCAAATCCTTTATCGTGCATGACATTCTCTGCCTTCCACCGCAGCAATTCGAGTACGGTGCGAGCTTTGTGTTGCCATCTTCGCAATTGGGGTACAACCCTTTTTGTGATCCTCTAACATGCGATCGAACTTCAGCTTCTCCTTTTGACTTTCGCATTGTGTCCTTGCATCGACAATGACCCGCGGAGATCATCATCATCGGGCACATCGTCTGGTTCCTCTTGATCTTCAGCAGCTTCGCCCGTTGCAGCACCATCGTGCACATCGTCTGTGCATCTTGATGTTCAGTAGCATCACCGTATTCAGGGGCACATAGTTGTCATCGTACTCTTCTTCCTCGCCGTCTTCCATCATAACCCCTATTTCTCCGTGCCTCGTCCAAACATTATAGTGTGGCATGAAACCCTTGTAAAGCAGGTGGGTGTGAAGGATTTTCCGGTCAGAGTAAGACTTCAGATTCCCACATATAGGGCATGGACAACACATAAAACCATTCTGCTTGTTTGCCTCAGCCACTTGAGAAAATCATGCACGCCTTAATGTACTCGGAGGTGTGTCTCACCGTACATCCATTGCCGGTTCATCTGCGTGCATTATATATAATTAAGTGTGTCAAAATCATTACAGAACATCATGAATAGATAATTAAGTGACCAAATTAATAGAAGTTCATCATCACATAAAAACCAAAGTACATACATAGTTCTCATCTAACAACATAAAGCTCCGCAGAGCATCTAAATTAATTAAACCACATTGAAACTATGTAAAACATTTCAATGCGAAAACAAATGCGATCATAATCGCAACCAAGGTAACAACTGATCCAACGGCATAATGATACCAAGCCTCGGTATGAATGGCATATTTTCTAATCTTTCTCATCTTCAAGCGCATTGCATCCATCTTGATCTTGTGATCATCGATTTACATCCGCAACATGCAACTCCAATATCATCTTCTCCTCCTCAAGTTTTTTATTTTTTCCTTCAAGAAATTGTTTTCTTCTTCAACTAAATTTAACCTCTCGACAATAGGGTCGGTTGGAATTTTCGGTTCAACAACCTCCTAGATAAATAAAATCTATGTCACGTTGGTCGGCATAATTTTCATAAACAATAAATGAACCAATAGTTACGAAAAGATAATATATACCACATCCGAATCATAGACAGGACGAGGGCCGACGGGGGCGGATACCAAAACCATCGCACTATATAAGATGCAATAATAAAAGTAAGAAAATAATACAAGTATCTATCTAAACAAACAAGTAATGATATTTTTCCTTTCAGAAAGAAGATAAGAACAAGAGGCTCACCACGGTGGTGCCGGCGATGAGATCGGCGCGGGTGATCGACGGCGATGAAGACGGGGACGGGGCGTGACGGACCGCTAAACCTAGATAAATATTGAGGAAAATGGAGCTTGGCGGTCGAGCTTGGAGAGGAGAAACCTTAAGTAGTGTGGCTCGGGCATTCCATCGAACACCTTGTGTGCATAGGAGGTGAGCTAGAGCACCACCAAGCCCTCTCCCCTCGGCCGGAAAAACAGAGCAGTGTGCTCTGCTCTTCTTGCCGAGGGGCTATATATAGGCCGCACAATACGCCCGGGTTGGTGGCATGAACCGGGACTAAAGGGAAGCCTTTGGTCCCGGTTCATGCCACCAACCGGGACCAATGGTGGTGGGCCAGGAGCCAGGACCATTGGTCCCGGTTCGTCCCACCAACCGGGACCAAAAGGTCCGGACGAACCGGGACCAATGGCCCACGCGTGGCCGGCCCCCGGCTCACGAATCGGGCAAATAGCTCCATTGGTCCCGGTTCTGGATTGAACCGGGACTAATGGGCTGAACTGGCCTGGACGAAAGCCCTATTTTCTACTAGTGCCAGTAAAGGAAAGAAAATGGAAAAAAGAAAAGCCCATAGAAACAGAGAACCGAAATAAAAATGTGAAGCAAAAATACCCTTAAATAGAAATAAAGTGATATAAACAACTAAAACAAAATAATGACAAAATTTGCACACAATCTGCACATAAATTGCGCTTTGTTATAATATGCAAGAATAAACACATAATAGTGATACTTTTCGCAAAAATAAAATTATCTAAAGAAAGAATGAATTAGTGGCATTGGTATTTGATCCATGGTGTCTCTACTTCTCCGGATCAAAATAATGAATTAGTGGTATCAGTATTACTGTTTAAGAAGAAATAAAAGTAAAAAGACAATAATGATAGCATTTGCACATGGTTTGAATAAAAATTTCATTGTTTTATAATATGCAAAAATAAGCACAAATGGTGAAATTTCACAAACAAAATCCTAAGTAGGAATAAATTAGAGGTATTGGTATTACCCTTCAAGAATAAAGAAAATCAAATATAAAGTAAAAAATAATAAAAACAATGAAGTTTTCTAAGAAACAATGAACTAGTGTCATTGGTTTCCCATTAAAGAAAAAAGGAACTGAACATAATAAAACAAATAATGAAATATTATGCCAACAATTTGCACAGAAGTTGTGCATTTTTAGTGTACATATAATCATGAAATTTTGGCACATATTATGTAGTATTTTTTATATATAAACTTAACCAAAAACCCACAAAAAATAACCAATAAAGGAAAGAAAATAGGTAAAAGAAAAACCCATAGAAACAGAAAACAGAAGTAAATCAAAAAATATCCATAAAATAGAAATTAAACCAACTAACAAAGAGAATCAGAAAAACAAAGCAAAAAACACATAAAAAAAGAAGTCTTAAAGAATCAAGGGAGAGAGAGGAGGGCTGGATTGCATTGTTAATGGGCTTGGCCAAGAAAGAAATCGACGTACCCAAATAAGGAGTCAGTTAAAAAGAGAAAGAAGCCCACACAACAGACAACACAGATCGGAAAAAAATGCAGCATGAATCTTATAGAAAAATCCAATGGCCACAAATTCGACTGACCCAAAAGTGAAATTTCAGCTGACTGAAATGTAGCTAAAGTGAACAAAGTTACCTAACTTCGTTTCCCTTTGCTTGAATTGCTTCATCTTTATCATAAGAAGAAGCTGGTTGCATCGACCGATCAATAGAAATCGAAAGGTGCCTATAATTAACCTGGAGAGGAAAATGTATCTAGCTAGCTAGTGGGTGAGCAAGTCTCGTGGCTGTCGCCTCGCCCTGGCCGGCGGGTCGAAATCCCAAGATCCCTTCATGCCCGCTCGATCTTCTTCTTCCACGACGGTGCCCTCACCGGCAACTCAATTGGCAGCTAATGTACTAGAAAACTCTTCATACTTGAGCCCGTGACCCCGTGTGCCCGTAGGTAGGTGCGGCGCCCACCACCACTAACATGGCGCGCAACAAGACGTCAAGGTGCCATGCATGGTTGCTCGACTGTGGATTTCGCTTCCAATCACGGGAGTTGGAAGGCATGCAGCTGGCGCCCGACACCAGGCTAGTGTCGTGAACTCGACGTGCCCACCACGACCGATCCGGCGCAAGCCATGTGTCCATTCATGTTATCCGGAGGTGCTCCCATGCCTTCTATGAGAGATTCAAAACTCATGCCTCCCATGGTAGCTCCGAAGCCACACATGCCTCTTGTAGGTGCTGCCATGCCTCCCATGCCTCCCATGGTAGGTCCAAGTCAACCATGTCTCCCTTAGGTGCTCCCATGTCTCCGAAGCCTCCCATGGTGCCCATGCCTCTCATGCTTGTTCTCAAGCCTCCCATGGTAGGTCCCATGCCTTCCATGGCCATCAATCTTTTTTGGATCAAGACTTCGTCAAGGGAAAGATTGATGAACTCCTTTTTCTTATCATTGAAGGTAGATGCACTACAAAAAAAAAACACATCCGTGACATTTTGGACCGAATGATTTTTTTTATTCATACATATGACGCTTCTATGACGATAATTGTGACAAAACCCGGTATCATCATAGATGTGGTGGGTTCCTATTTCTATGACAAAAAATCATGACAGAAAATGGGCTTTTCATCCTGGGCGGGCCGGAAACGCAGCTGCATGACATTCTTTGGGCCGTCCATGACGGAAAAAACCGTGGTAGAAGCGAGGGGGAGGAAAAATTTCGGGGAGTTCCCGCTTACGGTGGGAGGTCGGGGGCCGAGCGATGCGCGTTTCTTCTCAGACACGACGCTGCTGCTGCGTAGGCGTTGGCTCTAATCGAACCCGAAGCGAGGCGTTGGGCTCTAATCAACCCGAAGCGGTTGTAATCGCAGGCTACGCTACATCGAACCCGAGCGATCGATCGATGGCTGTTAATCGAACCCGATCGGCGATTCGCCGCCATCGCTGCTAACTGAAGCCGATCGATGCTGCCTCTGGGATAAATAGTGAGCGTTGCGGGGGGGTTTGGATGAACAGTGAGCGATGGCGTTGCCTCTGGATGAACAGGACCCCGTGGTGTGGTGGAGGGCTGGATGAACAGTAGACGGTAGAGGTGTGCCCGTGGAGGGGTGGTTGAACAGGACCCCGTGGTGTGGAGGGCAGGATGAACAGTAGACGGTGGAGGGGTGGTTGAACAGTAGCCGGTGGAGTAGCGCGCGATGGAGGCTGGATGAACAGGAGCTCGTGGAGGCTGGAGGAGGTCGACGGTAGCCCCTGGAGGCTGGAAGAGGTTGACGGTGGAGATGAACAGTATCCCGTGGAGTCCCGTTTTGCGGTACGCCACACCCCTCCCGATGAACAGGACCCCCGTTTCGACCGTAGCGCTCCAGCACAAGTCCGTTTAAATCCGTTTTGCGATGCGCCACACCCTCCACCCCGTTTGACCGTAGGAGGTCCGTTTCGCTTCGTTTTGCGGATCGCCACACCTCCCGATCAACAGGACCCCGTTTGACCGTAGGAGGTCCGTTTCGCCGTTTTTGATGCGCCACACCGCTCCCGATCAACAGGACCCCCGTTTCGACCGTAGGAGGTCCGTTTCCTCCGTTTTGTGGTACGCCACACCCCTCCCGATCAACAGGACCCCGTTCCGAACGTAGGAGGTATGTTTCCTCCGTTGTTCGGTACGCCAGGCCTCGTTTCCATCGCATGTTCCGTCCAAGCCCTCCCGATGAACACGACCACGCATTCCGTTCTGACCCAGCCAGTTTTCTCCCACGTGTTCCGTTGCCTCCCAATGAACACGACGCATTCCGTTGCCTCCCCATGAACACGACGCACTCCATTGCCTCCCCATGAACACGATGACGACGATGTTTCTCCGTTCCGACCCAGCCATGTACACGAGCCCTGGCCGTACGCATGCGCGAGTAGGCGTTCGAGACCCCGGCTGTATGTACACATATGTGGCCGTATTTTCTTTCTTGCACCCTGGCCACTGTACGTATGTGTACATGCTACGTGCGCGTCTCTACTACGGCACGTGCGCGCCTCTACAATGACCAGTATGTACGTACACGTTCGTGACCAGAATGACAACGCCACGTACGCTTTGACCAGGTGGGTCCCGACTATCAGGCACTTCCTTGCGTGCGAAGATGTAGCTGATGGGTCTCAGCTGTCAGGGGGGCGAATCGTATTTTTTTGCCCGGACGCACTTCCTTGCGTGTGAAGATGTAGCTGGTGGGTCACAGCAGTCGGGGGGGCGAATCGTTTTTTTTGCCCGGACGCACTTCCTTGCGTGCGAAGATGTAGCCGGTGGGTCCCAGCAGTCAGGGGGCGAATCATTTTGGTTTTTTTTTTGACGCACTTCCTTGCGTGCGAAGGTGTAGCTGGTGGGTCCCAGCAGTCGGGGGGCGAATCGTTTTTTTTCCGGACGCACTTCCTTGCGTGCGAAGATGTAGCTGGTGGGTCCCAGCAGTCAGGGGGGCGAATCGTTTTTTCCCGGACGCACTTCCTTGCGTGCGAAGATGTAGCTCGTGGGTCCCAGCAGTCAGGGGGCGAATCAGTTTTTCCGTGAAATATGGTGGCCCGTCCGATGGGTCCCCACTGTCAGGTGGGGGAATAATTATTTTGCGCGTAATAAGGAGGCACTTCCTTGCGGCCGCCATGGACCCAGCTGTCAGCCTCTCCATGTACAGTGCACGTCCGTTGGAAGTCGTTCCTTGACCACGTTGACCACGCCGCGCCGAGAGCACCACGGCGGTGGACGACGGCGAGGCCTAGGAAGGGGACGACGCGGAGCCGGGGAAGACGCGGCAGTGGATGCACACGCGGAGAGGAGTACGAGGGTTCGCTGGTTCGGCTATGCTGCCGTCGCCGCAGAATAACAAGGGGCGTGGGTGAGTGGAGGGATGGCCGGGCCAGCAGTGGGAGTAGTAGGGGGCGGTGAGGCCTCCGCGGCAGCACAACCGGCCATGGGAGGCAGGAGCAGGTGACACGACCGGCGCTGCTTTGGGCGGCTGGAGCAAGAAGATCAGAGGTTGAAGAAGCACGACGGCCGTTGGATGGACATCGTACGGTCACTCCAGCTAGAATCGTTTATATTGACTAAGTTGACAAATCCCTTGGTACGTCAACTTAGTAGGCCCACAGGTCAGCTTTCGAAACGGTGCGCCCCAGATGTCAAGGGGAGGAATCATTTTTTGGGAGGGTGAAGCTAGAATATTCGATATTGAAGAAGAAGCTCGGCATCCGTTGGATGGACATCCAACGGCCACTGCTGCTAGAGCCGTGTGTTGACTATAAGTGGACAAAGCCTTGCATACGCGTCAACTTTGTTTTTTTAGGGGACGCGTCAACTTAGTAAGGCCAGAAGTGTGTGGCAGAGAACTTATAGCCCATTTGAGATTTGTAAGAATGTGTAGCCCATTTTTGAATTCTAATGAAATTTACTACATCCCATTTACAGTTTGTTAAAAGTACAGCCCATTTCAACCAACCGTTCAAAACAGAATTCAATAAAATTTTCCATATTTTGATGGGATCCGAAATATTTTTATCCCGAAATTTCTAGTCAGATTAAATTCAGTTTCAATATAAATTTATATTACGTAAAAATCTAACGAAACATTGCGCTCGCAAAAATTAATGAAATTAAAATTTTCAATATCCAAAAATAATAATTTATAAAGTAATCACGTGTTTGGTGCATTTTTCTATAGTTACTACCCAGTTTTTACAATTACATCTCATTTGTTATTTCTTAAAGCCAATTTTCTCGTTAAGCCTAATGCATCCCTCCTAGGAAAGATTTGTAGCCCGGCGGGGCGGAGAATAACAACTTGACCTTGCCTGGATATTCCTAAAAAAAGTATAGCTGGGCTAGCCATTTTCAGCTTGAAAAAAATTAATATCTGGGTTGGATATCTCGCCTGGGCTAGAAGGGCCACTGCCCGCCAAGTTAATACCTACAGCGATGTTTTCGTTGTTTTTCAGAGGAGAAAAATTAATATCTGGGCTAAACATCGAAAAACTCTGCAACAAATACTGCTCGAGCTGCTTGGTCCCAGCTATCGGCCGCTTCTTGTGCAATTCTCTCGTTTATTGACTACTCCAGGAGGTTGACAATGGTGTGGGCCGTGATGTCAGGAGGAAGCAAAATAAATTATAGTTATACATACATATATATATATATATATATATATATATATATATAAAAAATAAGGAGGCACTTGCGTACATGAGGCTATGGACCTGGTGGGTCCCCATTGTTATCCTCTCCAAGTAAAGTCATCTCCTCGCCCGCGCACGCTTTTTGCCCGAAACAGTCAGCGCCGCCCGCCCCGCTTCCCGGTGCAGGTGATTGCTCCGCCTTCAAACGACACAAGTGTCGTCCGTCCGTCCATCTGCCGCCCACATTAATGATACGCGGTTGCCGAGGCGGCTACTCCGGCGCCACACGTCCGTCCCTCCGCCCGCCCACCATTGCTATATAAACTGCTACGCCGGCCATAGCCGCAGTCATCTGCATCTGTTCTCTTTCTCCTGTCCACACCACTACTGCCCACCATGGCTTCCTCGCGCTCCAACGCTCTTCGGGACGGGAGGACGACGGACCACAAGGAGATGGCAGCCATTGCTGCCGACCGGCTGGCCGGCAGGCAGCCGGAGGACGACGACGTCCCGATGGAGAACATGGTAGTCGACGATCCAGCGCCAACCCCCTCCTCCGCGCCATCCTCACCGGTGTATTGCACCATGACCATCGGCGAGGTCCGTGCCCAATATATGGACAGGGTAAGGCAGATGCGTGAGGAGCAGTTCTGGGACGCGCAGGCCGACGCCGCCTACAACCACCATCTCCTCCAGGAGCACCTGCAGGCGGAGGAGCAGATCGCCGCGGAGCGGGCGGAGCAGGAGGCGCTGCTCGACTCGTACCGCTCCGCCCGCAAAGGGCCGCCGAAGGCCAAGCGGTACCGCATGCGGGTGGTGGAGGCTCTGCGCCTACAAAGAGGGCGGCGATAAGCGGGCGGCGCTGTTTGGCGAGATCGAGGACGAGGCGAAGGGCGATGCCCGGCTCCGGACGAGTCCCCGCTCATTGGCGTCGGCGAAGGCGAAGGACATCGCCCGGCTCAGCCGAGGCCCCACCCTGCCCGGCAACGTGGGGAGGATTTCCACCGCTCCGCTGAGGCGCCGCCCGCTGGCAACGAGATAGGGGACATCGCCGGCTCCGCCGAGGCCCCGCCCCGCTGCCAACGAGGCCGCGCCACACAGAAAACAAGGAAGAGTAGAACACGGTAGGTCGCTGCCGCTCGGGTCCAAGTAAGGCCACCGCTGCTACCCTCCGGTTGAAGCCAAGCTAGGCGGGTTGACCATTGACGGCCGGTTAGCTTCTTGGCGGCGACATGGAGTCAGAGAGCTGCGCCGAGAAGAACATCGCTTCTATTTAATCGCTGATGCCGTTGGCTGACTGACACGTGGGCCCAACAGGCCACATGTCAGTTACGCAACTGCACCTGCAGTTAAGTCATTGAAGCTTCTGTTCGGCTCAGCGGGACACAGGTGGGTAGCTTCGGTTAATTAATTATACCTCCAGCGCACCCCTTTTTAGTTGAAGAATGTATGAAATGTAATGAAATCCGACCGTGTATTAATGAATTTATTTCGATTAGTTCGAATTCCTGTATCACTGGCATTGGATGAACATGCAAAACAATACGTACTAGCATTATTCCCAGGGTGATCACCTCGTTTGCAGCAGTTTCACATGTACTCCCTCTGGTCCTTTTTAGTCTGCATACAAGTTTTGTCTGTAGTCAAAGTATCTCTACTTTGACCAATCTTATACAAAAAAGTATGCACTTTCACAATGTGTGAAGTAAAAAGGAACAGAAGGAGTACAAAGAGTTTGAGCAGCTTTTTAGCGTTTCTGTACATTGCAATCAAACACATAGGCCTGACAATTCATAGAGAACATTCAACACAATCGATGATTATGCATCTCAGTGACTCACATGTCAGAGGCAATATTTACTTCACAACTAAAGAATAAAGAAAAATTGATCGACGCTGCTGACAGCAAAGGGCGTCCCATTCGAAAATATCAAACGCATGTCTTGCTAAAATCAATGAGCAAAATTTGACAAGGTTGTCCCATTCCAAAATATCAAATGCCTACGATTGTGGAATGGGCAGGGTTTGCCATCAGTTTGGACATTGACATGGCACCTCATGCTAAATAAACCAGCTATTCCTTTTTGTGCAGTTCCACCAAAATCAACCAAATTCGCGCGTAGCTTGTATGATTTCGCCCTTATATGTTGCAACGCCTTGAACTTATCGGCACCTCCTTTCATGTGGTGGAAATGAATGATTCGATGTATTCATGAACATTTTGTGTAGTTCCCATTGAAATCAAGCTGAGCACCCCTGTTTGCACAAATACAAAAAAGTGATTAGTATAAAGCAAACTGTACTATGATTTGACAGTTTCAACAGGACATACATGGTCCATGTAGAGAACACTTTTAGAAAAATGGAACTCACCAGAAAGAATTCTAGAACAACATTGTACTCGCGCATCACAGCAAAAAATGGAGATTTTGTCAGTCTTTCTGAGCCGAAGTTAGTTTGGTCTTGTGGGGAGTAATGTAACCATCCTTCAACTGCTCCTTCTGATGAGAAGATAGACAGGGCTTCTTCATCCTGGCATAATCGGAACTAGTCACTTCACGTACTCCATATTCTTCTTCAGAGGAAGATGATCCTGTTGTGCAAAGACAAGAGGACTACTAAATGCTAGCATCCATGTTTGCTCGAAAAAAAGGAAAGGAAATATTTAAAACAGCACAGATGAAGCACTTCTCAAGGACAATACTACTTTTTCATGACAGTATCTAAACAGTAGCACAACACCAATAGAGATGACAAAGCTCAATCATATGGATGAAATCAGTGGGTGAGTACCAACTTTTGTCAGGAGGCTGATTGTGTAGAGCATACAGATGAAACACTTCTCCGGAACCATCTGTTGCTATCTACGGGGTGGCCATGCTTACTATATACTCCTCGATTAGTTTAATGTTTCCAACATCTTCTTGTGCAGTTCCACTAAAATATATGGTATCTTCAAAGAAGATCCTTGTTTGCACAAGTAGAGATAATTACATATGGCATCAAATCAGTGGCAAAACAATTGCTCGTTCCAGCCATAGCAATAAATTAAGATGCAAAACTATATCATTACTTGTGTCATCACTGTTCCAGTGCTTCATTACAGCACCGGGAGTTGATTTTTGTTTTTCTTCCGCTTGTTCTTCCCTTCATCACTTGGTTCAATAACAGACAAGCTTCGCCTTCAATGTAAGATTTGGCATGTCAATTAGGGAGCACAAGTATAGTACTAAACTTAATTTTATGATGAAAGTGGCAAAATACAGGCCAGCAGTTGTGAAATATCCTTATGTTACCTCAATGGGATATTACGGTGCACATACAGATTGGAAGTCTTGTCTCCATTTGTGCAGTTCACTAAAATCAAGCAACATTATCGTACAAGTAACACAACATATTAAAGCACATTGCAGAATCATGTGAAAGAAGGCTAGTACTGACCTCTCATGATGTGGAATTCAAACAACTCACAAGAAGAAGATCTGAACCAAATTCGCCTTAACGGACAGGAAGTAAGATCTCGTCTTGTGCAGTTCCACTAAGATCAAGCAATCAAGCAACGTTGTCGGTGTGACATTTTGGTTGAACTACACAAAACATTCTTAAAACAAAAGTGTTTTGTGCAGTGCAACAAAAGGTCACAATGGAAACAAGGTGAAGTAGATAACCCTGTTTACACAGAGGTGCAAAGGAAACAATTAGTTGTCAATAACGGTGGATGACACAGAAGCCAACAAAAAGAAGCATCTACCTTATCTAAATGGGAAAGAAAGCAAGACAGTAGCATTTCTCAAACGGGGGCATTGATTAATATTAACATAGAGATTATATTAACAATAAAATTCGTTAAACATGTAATTTGCTTTTAACTGTGGCATTGCATCAATTTTCCAGCGGCATTATTAGAGGGTGTTTGTTTACACAGACATTTTGGTGTAGGGACTAAAAAACTCTGTGTTAGTCCTATCTAAACCAAACAGGAGGGACTTTTAGGGACTAAAAGTGGGCATTTGGGACTAAAGAAAGAAGACCCCGAGGGAGTCTTTTTGGGACTTTTTCCAACAGTTGCCCCTGCCACGGATCGCACCTTGTTTCTATTAGTTCATTACTAGGGGTAACATGGTCTTTTAGCATGTCATTTAATAACCTCTAGTCCATGTTTATTCCACAGAACCAAGCAGGTAGGGACTAGGGAGTTTTTAACCAAACAGGGCCTTAGATTAACAACAGCTAATGAGTTGCACGGATAGTGGGCGCACCAGCACCATGTGCATCTACCGATGTCTTGTGGTCATGCACAGTCTGTTGCAACAAAGAACAAACAACCAAGGAGCATATTTGTGTTGGTCCCAGTTTTGTTATCTTTAGACACCTTTCCCTATGTGAGCGCTGACAAATCTAGTCTGCATAAATTCTACAGCCTTGTCCCTTCCTTTCCTTTTTGAACTAGAACTTTCGCCCCTTCCTTTCCTCTTTGAACCACGTCCTAGATTTATGCGATACAACTTTCCCCACTACTTTCCCACATTCCATTCTTCTTTGAACCACGTCCTAGATTCATGCTATACAACTTTCCCCCTTCATTTCCTCTTTGAACCACGTCCTAGATTAATGCTATATACTTCCCCTGTTCCTAAATATAAGTCTTTGTAAAGATTCCACTATGAACCACATAAGGATGTATATAGATGCATTTTAGAGTGTAGATTCATTCATTTTGCTCTGTATGTAGTCCTAGTAAAATCTCTACAAAGACTTATATTTAGGAACGGAGGGAGTACAACTTTTCCCACTACTTTCCCCCACTCCTTTCCTGTTTGAACCACGTCCTAGATTCCTGGTATACATGCAGCTAGAGCAATGCATGTGGAGTAAGTAAATTATACCTTAAGGTTCTTGGGGCGTGGTTCGGTGGGTGATGGGACGGTGGCGAAGAAGAAGGGGTCGGAGGCCCTCCCGCGCTGCCGCTAGGTGGAAAGTGAACAGCTGCGCCGGTAGTGGATTCCCTCCCTCGCTGACAGCGACAGCGTTAAGCCTCCTTCCCTTCCCGGCGGACGGATCCTGTCGGCTCTTTGAGCAGCAGTGAGGGGAGAGAGAGAGGCCAACGAAGTCTTGTTTAGATCTGGAGAGGGCGAGAGAGTGTGAAGAGAGCAACTACAAGCGCTGAGGCTCCAGTGGGAGAGGGCGAGAGAGTGTGAAGAGAGCAACTACAAGCGTTGAGGCTCCAGCGTGTATATATATACTGGAGAGAGAGTGTGAAGCGTGCAAACCCTAGAAAACATTTTGACCAGTCAAAGAATCCTCCTGGCAATAATTATGCTCAAGTGTAGTTATCGAACCTGAGACCTCAAGTTTGATGAGCGAACAGGCTAACTAGCTACACAACCCTCCCGTTATGTTCAACGAGAAGAAAATAACCTTTTATACATTTTGCATTCGTGTGACAAGCATGCCGTATTTTTTTGTGTGTGGGAGTCATTGGGATTTCAATCATAATCGTGTCATGTGGCTTTGGTTGTAAGACTATCCACAGTGGTGCAGAAATAATGCAGCCTTAGTCACCTTACCTCTCTCCACGTAGTACATTGGTCCCACCAGTCAGAGGGTGAAACAAACAAATTAATAAAAAAATTAAAAGCGTCAGCGGTGTATCGTACCTCACACATCTCGCTACTGCTCGAGAACACTGTCCAATTGATCCCTCTGTTCGCTCACGTACTATTTTAAGTGAATCCTTATTATAACATGCACACAGATTTTGGGCACTTGTATTCGACTTAAGTCAGTGTGCCACCATATCTCGTATACTTACTACTCCCTCCGTCTAGGTGTAATAAGTCACGTTAGAAGGTGCAACAGGACCAAGGTGCGTGCGTGTGCGTGTGTGTGTTTAACAGCATGTGTGTGTTAGAGAGTGCGACAGATCGACCTACTCCTACAGAGATATGGTGTGTAGTGTACAATTTCAGCCGCAAGAGTCGGTGCATCCTCTCGTTTTCGGGCGTGTCCGGTAGGGACATGCGGACAGCTGCCACGCCCGCTCCTGACCAGCCTGGCCCACCCAAAGCCCCTCCATCGCCCGCGCGCGCTTCCCGCCCGAAACGGTCAGCGCCGCTCCAAAGAATCGGTGCCGCATTCATGCCCGGGCAGAGCGGACGCGACCTCTCACTGGCGCAAGAGTGATGGTTTCTTCGTCCGTCCAACTTACTGCTGGGTCTATGTGATTTGACGGCTCATTGGTCTTTATTACTGAGGTGGTAGGACTGCTGGATGTCCCACGCTTTCGGCGAAAGGAGGTACTACTACTACTAGATTACAATTTCCTCCATTCTTATAGCGGAGGAGTGCAAGAGCAGTGAAAATACGCAGGCTCAGTGATTACATGGCCCACCTCACACTATCACCGTGCGACACCTAACTCTTTACATAGTACTCCCTCCGTTCCTAAATATTACTAGATGAGTCCCGCTTGCGTTGCCTTGAACAGCAGTATATCTCTCTGCGCAAAAATAATCGATTTCATAGAACTAAAAAAACTCTATAACCGCATGACAAATATGGTAGCCAAACTAAATAAACTCCCATCATCATTTAGATCATCCCACGTAAGGAAAAAAGTTCAGCCAATTCCTACTGCATAATGGGATTATATTTTTCTTTTTGACATGTTAATGGGACTTAAAAGATCACTTACATGCATGCTACCGGTGCATGCTTGCATGCAGACATGTTGATGTGATTTAAAACCCACTCACATGCATGTGCCACGGTATTTCTGCATGCTTGCATGTGGCTTAGTGCGGAGCCTCTCAACGTCTAGATCAGACGGCTATTATGGACTGATTTACTTCATCTAATGGCTACATCAATTTTGATGATGTGGCTCAAGGAGAGGATAGAGAATTCCTAGTAGTGGGGGCTAGCTATTACTAGTAGATAAGTATTTGTAGAGATTCCACTAGGTGAACTACATACAGAATAAAATGAATGAATCTACACTTAAAATGCATCTATATACATCTGCATGTGGTTCATGGTGAAATCTCTACAAAGACTTATATTTAGGAACGGAGGAAGTACTACTATAGTACGTACTGTAATTTATCAGCAAGATAAATTTGTACAATGCTATGAAGCTTCCAGCTTCTATTACATGTATCTTGCGTCCAAGGTTGCCCGTTTCAACATTTCATCAAATACAAAGGAGACTAACATGCATGCTATTTCATCTCAATGATTGACAGATCATAGCGAATATGTACTCCCTCCGTTCCAAAATAAGTGTCTCAACTTTGTGCAAACTTTAGTACAAAGTTGTACTACTACTAAAGTTGACACTTATTTTGGAAGCAGGCAGCTAAAGAAAAAAACGATCCATGCAGTCCCTAGCCCTTGAACCGTGAACTCTGACCAGGCTTCAATTTGCTGGCAACGTTCGAGCTTCCTAATAAATGAAGTTTGCAACCTTTTGACCATCGGATCATTTTGTGCAGTTTCACCAAAATCGAGATGAGCATCCCTATGGCAAAGAAATTGGAGAAGCGTGATTAGAATATGATTACTGGGACTAGTTGATGAGACATAAACTCATCACAAGTACAGTACGTAGAAGCCAGTAGAGGTATGTGCGGGGCAAAGAAGTAGAGAAATATCCACAGGGAGTGATGTGGGCAACTGGAGCAGTGGTGCAGGCCAGCTGTAAAGGGAGTTGTACCTGAGGGACGTAGCTCAACCTTGAGGAGGGCGGCGGGAGGTGGAAACTGCCCACGTCGCAGCAGTGAGCAAGGGACGAAGGCAACCTCACCGGCTTTGTGAGAGAGAACGGCGGGGATCCCTGATCGGGACGTGCCGACAGTGGGTTTTCGCCGTCGGCGACGGCCACCGCATCTACACTAAGCATCCATCCCTTCCCCAAGCGGACGTGATCCGCCAGGATGTTAGAGATGTGGCGGCGATGCGTTTTGTGCGAGAGAGTGTGAAGAGAGCAACCCCAGCAAGCAACCGTGTAGGCTGGCCCGTCCTGACTATGTATATAGTGGAGCGGTTTCCTTTTCTCTCCATATGAACCTATCATATTACGTACGTGCCACTGAAGAAAAGAAACTTTATTTATAAATGACGCGGCGCCTACTACTCGTTCTCCTATAACCTTGCGCTTGGCATCTCAAAAATATTAACCTTGCGATTGGCTCTTCGCCTCTTCGGGAAGTCGAGCAATAATGGTAGTGCAGTATATATCGTTCTTGCTATATGAGACCGAATGAATTGTTGCACGTCCACCACGTGGGCGAGGGTCGAGGGGCGAGGGAGAGTGCTACATACGGAGCAAAATGAGTGAATCTACACTCTAAAATACATCTATATACATCAGTGTTTGGAGTATGTACTAGTAGTTCATATTGAAATCTACTAAAGGACATATATATTCCAAACAAAATGATATAATCTCTATAACCAAGGTAGTAGGGATGAGGAGTAAACGGAGGGAGTAGTAAATTTTTCTCCTCGTCCTGCGAGCCACTGCATGCATGGGCGAGGGAGCGGGCGTAAGGTGAAGCAAGATTCACCTCATTTGCGAGCCACCGCGCCCGTGGGTGGGGGAGACGGCGTACTAAGCAAGCTTCTCCTCGTTCTGCAAGTTGATGGGACACATCAAAAGTCTTGCCTCTAAGGTAGGCCCCACATGGTTTGCCTCTTTTTTTAACATAATACGTCAAGTCGCAATTAATTTGTTCACCCGTGGTAGACGATCCTCCCTCCACCAAGTGGACAACCAGTACACGTGCCAAATTACCACGTGGGCTGCCTTTTTCGTACAAAATTGAGCTCCACCGTGTACCCGCGCGGGTGTGGTTGGGAAAGAGGCAGAATGCGTGTGTCGTGCATGCACCTCTTCTCTTCCTGCATGTCCCCCACCTACGTGGGTGTGTGTGAGAGATACAAACCGCGTTCGTGAGTGTTTTTTGTTTTGGGGTGGAGGGTTGATTTCATGAATTATTTGTGGGAATATGTGTCGATGACATCTCAAACAAAATTTTGCATGCAATGTGTGTGAAATGGAGGCCTATCCATATCATACATATAGGGTCGGGCAATCCACGAGAAGAGAGGGAGGGGTCATAGCTATCGATAGAGTCGAAGAGAGGATCAAGTGGGTGGGTGCGAGATCGATGAAGAGAGCCATCGAAATTGTGTGTGTGTGTGTGCAAGTCAAAGATATAGGGCGACTGGCCTATCGGAACGTTAGAGGGCACATGTCAAGTTTTGTGTGGCAGGGAGACATGACTAGAGCGCTCGATGTATCGGTGTGTGTGGGGGGGGGAGGGGGTGGGGGGAGAGGCCTAACTATAGAGGTAGAACGACTCGTATATGTGTTGAGAAGGAGAGACCCAGGTATGTCTTGAGGGAGATCGGTCGACATCCATACATAACTGAAGGACGGGAAATATGATGGGACAAAGAGAGAGGAGAGAGAGGGAGGGAGAGGGAGGGAGAGGGGTAGAGTGCTGGATGGGTGATGGAGTTTCTTCTCGGAGATGGTGGGAGAGGCCTACTAGATAAACTGAGGGTGGAACTGCAATGTTATCAATAAGAGTGGGGATGTGTTTCTGTGTGTGCCTATGCGTGATAGATCTGTCGGGACGCATCCATGGATTATGAAGGGGAACCATGTGTTTGGTAAGCAAACCTAACTAGATCGGTAGATCAATTGTTGTTTGTCGGAGGAAGGGAGAGACACAACTAATGAGGTAGATCGATCGACGTGTGGGTAAAAAGCGAGTTATAAGGACCTAGCTAGCTATATGTATAGCGAGAGACAGGTCGGTGTACGCCCATTTGTTAGAGGCAAATAAGGCCTGCGAGGCAGATGAGCAGAGAGAATGGAGCTAGGAGGTGGTGCGAGAGGCCCAACTACTAGCTAGATAGGGGGAGGAGTGTGCTGTTGTGAGATTGATGAAAAGAGGGGCGAGAGTTTACACGTGTGTCTGGCCGTATGAGAGACATGAGGCAAGGACACATAAAGGAGGAGATTGAAGGTGTGTGTGTATATTGTAGGCAGGCATCGCTGGAGAGGTTTATCGATCGGTGTGTGTCGGAAAGGAGTTGTGGAGACTCTGGCAGAACGACCTAAAGAAAAAAATGAATGTTCCCGGTGGATAGAATGCCGAGGGAGGGGAGGGCGAGGAGGGTGTGTGCATGCACGAGAGAAAGTTAGTGGTAGCTACAAAGGTTAGAGGATTGTGTGGGTGTAAGAGACTAACAAAGATCATAATTTGATATGAAAGCGGATTCATATATTTGAACAGGAGATCATAGTGTTTTAAACATTGCATGCATGAATATAGCGGTGATACACGTGTTGTGCACATGTTATACCATAATGTGATAATGCATGGCGTTTGCAACTCACAACTAAATGCCGAACAATCTAAACCATACTATACATAAAACAATCTCACATTTTATTTGAATTTGTGATAATGTGTGGCGTTTGCAGCTTACAACCAAATATCGAACAATCTAAACAATACTATATATCGAACATTCACACATTTTATTTGAATTTGTGGTAATGTCTGGTGTTTGCAACTCACATCTAAATACTTGTAGGCGTAGGGGGCGGAGCACCATACATAATGTGATAAACACATTATACATATGAGACATGGTTTAGATTATGAAGATCTAGCTAGAGCTAGAAATGTAATGTGATTTGAAATCAAAATAAAGTGGATTCAAAATCTAGTTCGAGTTCATATAGTACACATAGTTCATATGTAACTCGAGACTAATCATGTGGTGTGCTGTGAAGATAATACACAAACGATGGTTTAACTTGACAATAATGATGATTGTAGATCTTACTAAAACAGAGAAACAAATTCAAATGCTTTGACTTCACGACAATCATTACTATAGATCTTATTCAAATAGAAACGAATTCAAATTTAGTTCATATTGAAGCGGTAGTATATACGTTTGGAATGCACTAAAACATTCATTTGAGTAGTAGGTTGCATGCATTACACACGTAGCAGAATATTTCAATTGAACATAACATGACTTCAAAGTTTTGAATGACATTTGTAGTGCGCATTGATTTGGTACAGTACACGTTAGGCTTGTCCGGAAATTTCAACCCGCGCCTTGTTAGCCCAAAATATTTAAGATATATATTTGTCTCGTTGTGCTCCGACAACTCCCTCCATCTCAACCCATGCCTTGCTATTTCAAAATTACAACGCGCGCGAAAACTCCCACCTCCTGTGAAATCCCGACACGCGAAATGCCCGTGGTACCCCTGAACCGAAAGAACCGCCTCAAATCGGCGGGGGGTACTTTCATAACTTACCCCACATTTCGGACAAGCGCGTCTCTAAGCCATGGTTCCCCACTGCCATCCCATCCGCCCACCCATTCGTAAAGAGGCCGCGAAAAGCCGACACGAAACCCCACACCCTGCTCCGTCCGCCATCCAGCCGGAGCCTCTTCCCCGATGACGTCGTCCACAGCAACACCTCGACGTCCCTCATCCACCGTACCGGATGAGGATCCGTCATCGATCTCATCATCCCGCCGGTTCAGCCACCCCGTCCTCCACCTCCAAGGAGCTGCCCCGACGTTCCCCTCGTCTTTCGCGCCACCTCCATTCCCACACCGCCGTCTTCACCTGCACCACCAGAAGAGCATCATCATCACCGTTTCCTCGGATGAAGCTGCGGCCTAATCGGCGCCACCAAAGAGGTTGTACACTAATCGCCGCATTTTCTTCTTGATTCGATCTCATGGTGCTGCCGGCGCTCGCACTACAAGAAATATGTCAACTAGTGACTTTCTGTCAGTGACCCTGGAAGAATTGGTCATAGATCTATGACCATTTGAGACCAATAAGTTTGGGGGGCTCCAAACCCTAAACCATTGCGGCCATTTTGGTCAGAAAGGTCGTAATTTCATTACATGAAATGGTCACAAAGCAAACAAGGCTGGTCCGCTGCCTTATTTCTAGTTGTTAACGACCAATACAGATGGTCATAGCCTTGTAGATTGTGGTGGGTTGTGATGACTAGGCGCCATCTCATCAGTTTTGCCTATGTGTCATGTCCATGCGTCAATTTTTGCCTTACGTTGTGAAGCAACCTATATTTCTGTTATTCCAAAAATTCCCAAAAAAATCTCATAAATTGTTTGGATCATATCTTCGTCAAATATGTCAAAAACCTTCCTTGCATTGTTCAAAAATAACTCAACAATATTCATTTTCCTATTCTGTTCAAAGCAGCACTTTGTGAAGGAAGTGTTATTTATATATTCTTGATTTCCCGAAAAATTTGTGAAGACATTCTTCTTAGTATATGATCGTCCTCAGCCAAAACTCACGCCCATTGGCCATGTGCATTTCCCGTACCGCTAATCAAACACTTGGCTGCTAATTCATGTTTGAGCATAGTTCGGTCTCCTCATGAGAATATTATATTATAATTTTCTTCCTAGCACCTACCTGGGGAGTGCCCAACACACTAGACATGCCTAGGCCGCCCAGAACGCATGGCAACGCCACGGTCACGCGGTGACCATGCGGCGGCATGCGAGCGTATGCGCTCTAGAGTTGGGGCCCTCGGCCACCGTCCAAACCTCGATGTCTCACCATCAAACCATGTATTTCTAATTAAATAGATACTTATTTACCTAGAAATCATTTTTGGAAAAAATAAAGAGCAAACTATGAGGCACATGCAGTTCAAATTTAACCCGCTTCCAACTGAATCAACGGAAATTTGTCTTTTTCACCAGAGGTGGATCAAAACTTTTGACACCCAACCATTTTGTCAATTGTGCATTATATATGTCCTAGTATTTTGTAAAATTGATTAGGTCCAATTTTGCAACAAATATATGGTAGGTCCTTCGCAAAAAAACTCATTTCGGGCACTCGAAAAAATGGAAAATGAATTTTTCGTCTAAAGAAAATGAAAAGTTCCTTAGGAAACATTGTTTGTCATTCCAAGATGCACCTTGTGCACGATACGAGGTCATTTGAACAAACTATGCCATGCATGTGGCCATAAGATTGATCATTTGGCTTGAAAGTCATGAATCTTCACGCATGATAGCTCGTTTCTGAGAACACTTTTTTAAAATAATTTCCGTCTTACAAGTTTATTATTTTTCCTGGAAACTTGGCCACATATAATGACACAATGCGAAGGTTTTCCAATTTTTTTGATTTTTTTTGAATTTTTTATGCTCGTTTCAAAATGCGGTCAAAACGGCGGGAATGACCGTTCCTAGCTAGTGGTTGAATCTTGGAATTTTTTTGGTGTTTCTCTGATTAAATTTATAATTTTGTACTTGGAAATGATTTTTGGAAAAAATAAAGAGCAAACTACGAGGCACATGCAGTTCAAATTTGACCTGCTTCCAGCTAAATCAGCTGGAATTTGTCTTTTTCACAAGAGGTGGATCAAAAGTTTTTACACCCAACCATTTGGTCAATTGTGCATTATATATGGCCTAGTATTTTATAAAATTGATTTGATCCAATTTTGCAACAAATATATGGTAGGTCCTTCATAATAAAACTCATTTCGGGCACTCAGAAAATGGAAAATGTATTTTCCGTGAAAAGAAAATGAAAACTCCCTTAGGCAACATTGTTTGTCATTCCAAGATGCACCCTTGTGCACGATATGAGGCCATTTGAACAAACTATGCCATGAATGTGGCCATAAGATTGATCATTTGGCTTGAAAGCCATGAATCTTCACGCATGATAGCTCGTTTCTGAGAACACTTTTTTAAAATAATTTCTGTATTACAAGTTTATTATTTTTTCTGGAAACTTGGCCACATATAATGACACAATGCGAAGGTTTTCCAATTTTTTGATTTTTTTTGAATTTTTTATGCCCGTTTCAAAATGCGGTCAAAACGGCGGGAATGACCATTCCTAGCTAGTGGTTGAATCTTGGAATTTTTTTTGGTGTTTCTAAAGAGAGATAGATACTTTTGTACCTAGAAATGATTTTTGAAAAAAATAAAGAGCAAACTACGAGGCAGCTGCAGTTCAAATTTGACCCGCTTCCACCTAAATCAGCGGGAATTTGTCTTTTTCACCAGAGGTGGATCAAAACTTTTTACACCCAACCATTTGGTCAATTGTGCATTATATATGGCCTAGCATTTTATAAAAATGATTTGGTCCAAATTTGCAACAAATATATGGTAGGTCCTTCACAAAAAAAACTCATTTTGGACACTCGAAAAATGGAAAATGATTTTTCGTCCAAAGAAAATGAAAACTTCCTTAGGCAACATTGTCTGCCATTCCAACATGCACCCTTGTGCACAATATGAAATCATTTGAACAATTTTTTGTTCAAATTTGCCCCGCTTCCTACTGAATGGGTGAAATTTGTTTTTTTTATAAGAGGTGGATCAAAAGCTTTTGACATGTAACTATTTGGTCAATTTTACATAAAATGTGGTCTAATATTTTTGAAAAATGGAGTTGTGCTATTTTGGAACAAATATTTGGTAGCTTCTTCAGAAGAAAAAAACCTTTTTATGCACTCGAAAAATGGAAAATCATCTTTTTGTGCAAAGAAAATGAAAGTCGTCGAACTATGGCATCGTTTGCCATTCTAAGATGCACACTTATGAAAAAAACGAGATCATTTTGACAAACTATGCCATTGTTATGTTTAAAAAAAATTCAAAGTTTTGGGTCCAAAATATTGAGATTCAAGTGCGAGATAGCCGGCCAATGAGACGCGAGGAACCGCTTTCACGCGGATCACCAAATTGGACGCAATTTGAGCCATCCATCACGCATCCATCCAACGGTGGAGCTTCTCCCGAGAGTCAAAAACCCTAACCCACCCACCCACCCTCCCCTCGATCCCCACCCGCCGCCACACACCCACTCCCCCCTCCCCTCAGTCCCCCAGATCCATCCTCTCCTCTCCCGCAACCCCAAACCCGGCCCCGCCGCCGATCTCCACTCCCGCAAACCCAGCCCCAGCCCCGCCGGCGACCTCCTCCCCCACTCCTCGACTACCCTGGCGACATCCTCTACTTTATACCCGCCGGCAACCTCCGCCTTCCACTTCACCCTCTCCTTCTCTCCATGCCAAAACCCTAGATCGACGCCATGGCCACCTCTCTCTAGCGTCCCCTCTCTCTCTCTCCCGTGGCGGCACTCACCACTACAACACCGTCGGCGACCACAACCATGCCCTCCACCTCCCCTTCCCTCCCTGGTTGGAGATCCACTCAATTCCTCTCGCTCCCCCGATTCCTCTCCAATCCCGCCGCTGACTGACTACCACCCCCACCGGCGACCTCCCTCCCTCCTGAGATGTACGGATGTGGCGAGACGGATCGCCGGATCCCCGCCGCGCCGGACCGGTGAGATCCAGCTCCTTGCCGATCCCTTGGCCTCCGCGGTGGCGCGAGTCCTCCTCCTCGTTCGTGGTGTCGCATCCTCCCTCGCTGGGCGCACGGACGCCCTTCGGTCGCCGGGCGTCGGCGACAAGGCGGGGCCGGGCCACAGGGGACGACGCCGTGGACCTCAACCCCACCAGCTTGGGCGCCATCCTCACGGCCTCAAGGGAGCAGTTCGCCGTCGTCGAGTTCTTTCGCCCACCGGGCCGCCTCCCGCTTGATTCAAGGCCCTTTTTTATTCCATATGAGGATTGCTTCAATTCGATTTGGTCCGAGGTGTGGATTCGGAACTGACTGGAACATGATGATTTTGTTAGCCCACTGAAGAATTACCCAACACCTCAATACTCTGCCACACTATGTTGTTAGCCCACTGCTACTCTTCCTCCTTACCTCCTCTGCTGTCACCTTTTATTTTTCTCCCTTACTCAAATGCAATGCTACTGTTTCAGCCAATTAAGAAGCAACCAGGAGTCGATCCTGTCATGCCATGCACCATTATTATGTTTCTAGTAGCATTTTACTGTTAACAAATCTGACCACTTCGCTTTTTCTTTCTTCGCTTTGTGCAGGGTTGGAGGATCTGGAATTGACCTCAGAAGCAAATCAAGGGTACTCACCCCATATCTTCATGCTCATCACGATTATCGTAGTTTGTTCTTCCGGGATGAGCAGTCATTTTTTCTCCACAAGTTTAGGGGATGAGCAGTTGACTGTAGAGTATTGTTTCTCTACTTCCTATTTTTGCTACTGACAAGAAAATGCAATGCTACTGTTTCAGCCATTTTTTCTCTGAATTTTCTGTAATAGAAGATGTGTAGTACATGTAATCAGGCTGCTTAGGGTTGGATGATATAGGGAAGTAAATTGGTTGTATGGGCACTTCTCTGTTGTTAGCTGTTAGCCAAGAGATCAACTGTCCCGGTTGAAGTTCATAGCCCAGAGGATTTTAGTAGTGAACTAGTGATCGATACTACTTTCCCTTGATCTCCCCATGATTTCTCGTTGCGTTTCTGACGATTCGGGCCTTCTTGTTTGTAGGAGCTGGAGCCGCTGGAGATCAAAGATGTGATGCGATGTAAGTTCTAGTGTTTCCCCTTCGATTCCCTCTTCCATGCTTCTGCTCTGCTATTCCAATTTTTTCCTTTTGTGTTCCCTCTTTTACTAGTATAGTAGTTTATTAGTACATGTATATATGGTAGCCGAAATCCACTCTTTGATACTGATGTACTGAGCAGTAGCAGTAGTAGTTCAATTTACTAGTATATCGTGGCCCGTTATTTACCGTGGTATGATTAGTTGCAACTGTTGTACTGATGTGTTGGGGATTGATTCCTTGAGCTCCTTGTTTCATGTTGACATTTGCACTTGTGCGAAAAGAAAACTGAATCAATTGCTTGCGTTCCTTTCTACAATTAGTCTTCAAATGGACCAGTTATAACAAACGTGTCTGCTATTCTTTTTAGTGTAGTTCTCTTTACTGTGTTCCTAATGATTGTCATGTATGAATGTGTTGCAGGCATCTTGCATACCATATTCTCGTGGGTGGGTGCAGCGAGGGGCTGGGCAAGCGCGGTGCACAGTGGATGGAGGTCATCTCGTGGGAGCCCAGGGCGTTCGACTACCACAACTTCCTGGTAATAACTGCTGCTGCTGCCCATTCTGCCTTCCCTTCAACACCCATAATCACTGCTGCTGCCGCCATGGTTCATTCGGTCCTGCACCTGCTCACGCATGCACAATGTCTCGTGTTTGTGGGAAGCTGGTTTTGTTAGGTAGTCCATCGATGATGTATGGGTTTCTATTTGTAATATGCACTGATTGCTGATACTTAAGGAGCAAGTCCATGTGCAGTTTCAGACTTGTGCAGATTCTGCGCAAGGAAATGCCCGATTCGTTCAGTCTTGAAGATCATCTCGCATAACAGAAACTGTGTTGACTCCTTCTGGGCATGCTAGATTATTGTGTGCAACAGCAAATTATTGTCCTTGTTTTGATTTCCTTCCTGTCAAGTTCATCCTTTAGGGCTAGTACTAGTCTTGTTCACATTGAATTAATGACTTGTCTTGTTGTATGCAATTGAAACATACCCATATAAAATAAGTCTGTTCCATGCAGCATTTTTACTGTTTTACTCAACTTGTTTTTGTAGTTACTTGATACATATTACCTCCGTCCCATAATAAACCATCAAATGTACGCCTGGGAGGGATAAACATCTTTTTTAGAACATGGGTTGAAGCAGATTGTACTTGCCTATTGAGAATATGAAAACAAGATATTCTGTTTGCTAATATGAAGATAGCATTGTGTTTAATCTAGTACCGATGATTGTTTTCATTCTCATATAAATTTGTTAATGATGGTGATTTTTTACTAGCATATAAACTTGTTTTTGTTGTCACTTGATACATACTTAGCTTGTACTTGAAGTTGTGGGTTAATGCTGGTAATTTTGTTCTACTTGTATGCATTGGTACCCCCATCATCGAGCACACGGATGCAATAGTGGCAAGAAGATCATGGTCGTGTGCATCATCAAGCACACCATGGCGAGCATCCACCTCCTCACAGTGGCAAGAAGAGCAGGTGCCTAGTATGTAATCGCTGTCGAAGGAGCTCCATGCTGAAGAACATAACACTTGTAGAGCTTGTGGAGCATGTAACTGTGACTTCCACTATTGTATGTTGAGTTATTTGTACAATTTGCTACACTTGCTGAAGAACATAACACTTGTAGAGCTTGCAAAGTGTACAACAGCAACTCTGTATTGACAGCAGCAACTCTGTATTAACACTTGTAGAGCTGGTAATATTTGAAGTATTTTGTGTGTTTTCTGTGCCAATTTAAATATTGTGTATTTATTTACGTTAAATTGGAAAATGAAGAATGTGACCCTGACAAAAAAAGAAAAAACTGAAACTGTTGAGACAAAAAGGCCATGGGCCAAAAATAAAAAGGCTGCAATGAAGGCCATGGGCCAAAAATAAAAAGGCTGCAATGTTGGGCTTGGTCCATTAAGCTGACAAAAAATTCATAGGGAAAAATATAAATGGGATGAATTAATGGGCACGGCCCATATAAACACCAAATTGGACCGGGCTGATTCTTGTGCCACATCAGGTTGCCACGTCGGATGCCTACGTGGCCTAGGGAGCTTCTAGTGACCAAAACGAAACAGTACACATATTTTGGTCGTAAACGTCTATGACCTTCTCACAGAGAAGGTCGTGAATGTCAGTTTACGACGGCCAGCTTTTGACCTTCTGTTTTTGGTCACAAAAAGGTCGCAAATGGAAAACAATGACCTTTCAGTGACCAATAGTCAAGGTCACAAATTGACATATTTCTTGTAGTGTCGGCTTATTATTATTGCGATGGTGACGAGGAACAAAGGTCCCGAGCCAACACGGCGCGACTCCATCCACGGCGGCGTCGCCGGCCACTTCCTCCATGGCTTCGCTCCCTCGGCGGCGACGTCCACATCAGTAGGAGCTGCTGCTGCTTTAGCTCTCGCCGCTTCTGCTTTCTGCTCTTGCTCTCGGTCCCCGCCTGGTCTGCTCTTGCTATTGCTCTTGCTCACTGCTGCTCTTGCTCTTGCTCTTGCTTGCGATGCTGAATCGACTTTTGGGTCGATCAATTTTCGGGGGTGGGGGGCTCGCCGGTGAAGGAAGAACCAGCCCCGTGAGGGAGGGGCTCGCCGAGAGGTACCCCACTATCTATATTAGGGTTCAACATGGGGCGGTGGTCGCCAAGTGTGGCGGGCGTCGGTGGCGGTGGCATGGGGATCACTTGGAGAAAAGCTCGGCACGGGGCCTAGAGGGATGGCCGAGGCGGTGGGGAGTGTTTTGGCGGGCGGGCGGCGCTGCAGCCATGGCCGTGGGGCTGCTGTTTGGCCGGTGGTGGTGGCGGCTCGGGGGTGGAGGTTGAAGATGAACCGCAGGCCCTTGATTTCGTATCCAACGGCTAAAAATCGACCGTCCAGAGATGAAAAGTCACGACCGACGTGTAGCCTCACCTTGCTAGTGCGTTCGGTTTAAATGACAAAATTCAGTTTCGACAAAATTCAGTTTCGGCGCTTAAGTTCGGTTTGACGGTTAAGTTCGGTTTAAACAATTAAGTTCAGTTTCGGCGCTTAAGTTCAGAGATGAGCGGCTGATGTATTTTACATCTAGGACTTTGTGGTTATGTATTTTACGTCATGTATTGGAGATGCTATTAGAATTCCACTCAGGTTAACATTGTTTGTTGTCTCTCTTGTCTGCTTGACCTCGGCATCGTACAACTCACGGAGCTGCTCCAACGACGAAACCCTCCATCACAGGAGTAGTACCTCGTGCTCCATCTCCAGACGCCTAAGATCTTCTTCCTCCTCCGACGGCAAAGTCACCGGAGCATCCTCACCGCCAACCCAATCACGCCGAGATCGACATGGCTTCGCCAAAGAGGTTGTACACTTGTTGCATCTCTTTTCTACTCTACATGTTATATATATTGTCCATCGAAAGCACATGGATTTGTTCCTTTAGTGTCTCCTTGAAAGAAAAAACGAGGGAATTTTAATTTTCACGTGTCCTCCTTTTCAAATTCCTATTCATGAAGCAGAAGACTAAGAGATAGTAGCATAATAGCATTATAACCGTACATTTTCTTGTGGTTTGACTTAATCTCACCATGCTTCTTTGCATCCTATGATCTCCCAATTGTTGTGAATCAAACATCCAGATTGGCAGAAATCCTGTATTTTTAAATTCTCTGTTTTGCACGTGCATTCCTATCCTATTCCTGTCTATTTCCTATCCTTGCATTGTTGGAATCCTCCAATTCAAACGAGCACTTACAGAATTACTTCTCTTACAGATAGTTGTCAAAGAAAACCTTGCGTGGTTTTTCCGCCTCGCTGCACCGTCGTCCACCCAGCCAAATTTCGCTCCAACGATGTATGGGTCCAAAGACAGCAGGATCCGGCCTCGGTCGCTCTTCGCCACCTCGGATCTTCTTCCCCATCGGCTGGCAGCCATGAAAACTGCATTACCATCATCAACCGAGCAGATGACCTCGAGGACTACACGGGTCCGCAAGAGAGGTCGCACTCTTCGTGTCTGCCACGTTATGCATCGCTTAATATTACATGCTACTTTATCGTCCTGTTCACCGATTAGACTCTGAGTCAGCTCCAAACTAATGGTCAAACTTGAGTTTTTAAATGGTTGTGCGGTACATATCGAGGCTGCTATCAATAGTATCTATCTACTATCTGGTTAATCTCCGGTTACTATGAGTTTCATGTTGGGTGGGAAACAAACAGTAAAGAAACCATTATCTGTATTTTTTAACTGAAGCCATTATCTCTCGCTATTATTGGTTTTGGGTCTATCCACAGTTGCTACCATCACTGGATTTCTGCATGCACTCCTTACATAATCTCACTATGTTTTATTCCTATGCATGACAGTTATTGTAAACAATGGAACTGAACATGTAGAGCAAAAGAGACGAGCCTTGCGTGGCAATAAAATTTCATGCAGACGTCGCTCCATGGTAGGCGCAAAGGCAGCCCCCCCCCTCCACGCATTTCGGATTGTAATCGAGAGGAAGATATTTGTACTTAGGGGGATTCAGAAGGAGAAGACAACTCCTATTTACCCCCTGAGGTCTTCGCGCTAACTTGGCATCTTGATGTTGGTTATATCATGCATATGGTGTCTTGCATTGCTTACTTTATACATCAAATATGTCATCTGCTTAGTTTAGACATCCTTTGTGTGAATGCCATCTGTTTAGTTTATTCATCGTTTATGTGAATTATGCAATGCCATCTTGTTTAGCCAGGCATCATATATGTGAATTTTGCAATGCCATCCTGCTTAGCCAGTCATCTTATATGTAAATTAAATCAGGTCATCCTTTTTTTTGTGTGTTACATATTACATTTGTCAACAATGTTAGTACATTCAACTGCTCTTCGTGTGCATCAGCCATTTGACACGGTGATGGCAAATTCTGGAGTAAAAACAAGGTCTTCGGAGCAGACTATGCTATCTGACAAAGCGCATATCTCGCTGGTTACGGATAGCTCCTCAGAGGAGGATTTAGAGATAGATGACCAGTCCTATCCCCCCCCCCCGAGGTGTATGCTCTAACTTGGCAGGGTTATGTTGCTCATATCGTGTGTATGGTGTCTCGCATTGCTATGCCATTTGATTAGTTTAGACATGCTTTGTGTGAATTCCACCTGTTCAGGGTCTAATTACCATATATGTGAATTATGCATTGCCATCTTGTTGCAAGACATTATATATGTGAATTATACAATGCTATCTTGTTGCAAAGGCATTATGTATGTGAATTATGCAATGCCATGCTGTTTAGCCAATCATCATGTATGTGAATTATATCATGCTATCATTTTTTGTATTACGTGTTCCATTTTATCGACAATGTTTGTATATTCAACTACTCTTCCAGTGCATCAGCCAAATGAAGCGTTGATGGAAGTATCTGGAGTGAAAACAAGGTAATCAGAGCAGACAAAGCAACCTGCTTAAGCAGACATCTTCTTTGATTCTGAGAGAGCTCCTTAGAGGAGGATTCGTAGACCGATGACCAGTCCTATTTCCCCCCTGAGGTCTATTCTCAAACTTGGCAGGGTTATATTACCCATGTCATTCATGTTGTCTTGCATTTCTTAGTTTTTACATCATATATGGATTGCCATCTGCTTACTTGCTTACTATATAAATCATATATTTGAATTATATCATGCCATCATGTTTACATAGTACATACACATCATCTATCTGAATTATGGCATGGCAACCCATTTAATAAAGACATCATATAGTTATATCATCTCATCCTATTTAGTGTTTACAGTCATCATATTTTGAATTATGGCATTCTATCCGTGAATGTATGTGAATTATGGCATGCCAACCTATTTAATAAACACATTATTTAGTTATGTCATGTCATCCTATTTACATAGTCTCATATTTTGAACTATGTCTTTCCATCATTTTTAGTTAGCCATCATAATGTGAAATTGTGTCATGCTATCCTGTTTAGTTAGCCATCATATATGTGAAATTGTGTCATGCTATCCTGTTTGGTTAGACAACATAAATATGAATTATTTCATGCCCTCTTTTATTCCCCACTATCCATTGCACCTGTCTATCATACAATGTCTATACTTTCAATTACTTTTCTTGTTTATCAGCCATTTGAATTGGAGAGCGTGATGGCGGTATCTAAGGGAGTAACAACACGGTCTTCAGAAAAGATAGTGCTACCACTTGATGCAGATAGAACCACGGTTGTATTTGCCCAAGGATCAGATCCACCACACATAACCCAGACTCTCGCAGATTGTACCCCTGCCCAGTTGGACAGAGAACCAGCTACACCCCTTCTAACCCCGACCCCGGCAGATAGTAACCCAGTTCCAGTTGACACAGCACCGTCTCCACCACAGAGCATCCAAACACGAGCAGTTAGTAAGGAACTGCAGTGCCCAAAGCACGAGGACCACCACTGCGAATCCCAACTCAACGCTTAAAGGAGAAGAAGATTTGTTCTCAGGTCAGGTTCTATAGCTATGGTTCATACTCCTTTGCTGTTGCATTACTATATTTACTCATACCAACTATTTTCAAATTTGAAGGATGGAATTGAAACTCCAATGGCGCAACAGGTATGTTTTAAACCTGTTTCTTTAACTGGTTTCTTTGTTGTAACCTACTCTATGTTGATTTCAGTTTCAATTGAATAAACGGTTATGTTCTCATGTCATGCACATTACAAGTGTTGTTATTGCTCTATAGTTACCCACACTTATATTCTGTCTATACTGCTTTGTCTTGAACAAATATTATTTGAACTATGTCTCTATCTTGATTTGGCAACAAAAACTAGAATGATATAGACCATAAAGTGACCATGGTACATAGATATATGTTTGTTTCATGTTGTTATCCTATCCACTTTACTACTGAACTCATTTACCAAAATGAGTTTCATATACAACATGGTAAACATGTGATGTGTCTGCTTGTTTCTCTTTTAGAATGCGGACAAAATATTGGAGAACAGTACTGCGTTATCCAATGGTAAAGGAAGTAATGCAGATAACGTTTAAGATAGTGAGACATCCTGTTGGTCTCCAAGAAAGCTGATAAAAACTATCTTGACGACGGTGAGGGAACCCAAAAGTCATGTCTTGATGTAGTTTTCGAAGTTCTTGGCCACTCACTCTGGCACAAGCTCTTGAACTTCATTTGCTGAATCAGTTCGTCTTCTTGAGTCTCAACTTCAAGTTGAAAGACATCGATCAGATGTGCTGCGACAGGAAGCTGAAGGACTAAGGAAGTCCCTGCAGAATTTAGATGCATATTTTCTGGTGCAACAGCAAGCGCTGGAGGATTTAAGCGCCAAATAAGAGAAAGTTAATAAGCTTGCTAAGCATCTTGCCAGCATTATGGGTACCCAGGATATTGTTTCTTGAGATCTTCTAAAGTGGTTTCAGTTCTGGATTTGTTTTGCTGCGGCGTTTATTTGCGCTGGTCGCCAACTTTGACAACCAGTGTATATGATATGCTGCTTTGTTCCCTATATTTGCACTGGTGGCGAACTTTGATGCCCAGTGGATGTAATATGTGTAATAGCCGTGATAGCCTAGCGTAGTTGCTTGCTTATTTATTTCCTTGTTGTCTTGTTTATTTGTTTGCTTGTAGTCATTGCAGTTCTTTTTCCACGGTTTGCTAGTGGTTGCAATAACCTATTTTTTAAAACTAGGCCACAATAACCATGGGCTAATATTTACTGTAGTGACACTGGGCCTCCTACTGGCCGTAGAAATAGTGGGCCTTCTACGGGCCGTAGAAACAATGGGCCTTCTACGGGCCATAGAAACAATGGGCTTTCTGCGGGCCGTATTATCAATGGGCCTTATACGGGCCGTATGATCGATTGGCCAAACATGGGCCAAACAAACCGCATTATGGCCGTAAACGAGCTAGAGTTGGAATCGTCCGTTCATGGGCCGAACATAACGGGCCATCGTTAATAGGTCATATTTGATGATGTTATGAAAACGGCCCAACGTATTAACGGACCACAAATGGGCCGACTATAACCACGGGCTGAATTTGGCCCACAAGTAGAAAATGACAGTAACGGGCTGTAAGTAAACGAATGCTGGAAATGAGCCCTAGAATAAATGGGCTGTGAGAAGGCCGAAAGATAACATGGGCTGGAAACGGCCCAAACGAATAACGTGCCGTTAATGGGTATAAGTGATACACTGTTCTTTACGGGCCAGTTTCACCACGGGCCGTTAATGGGTGTAAAGTGATACACTGTTCATTATGGGCCAGTTTCACCACGGGCCGTTAATAGGCCAAGAGTTACATAGGGCCTCATATGGGCGGAAGACGCGTCATGGGCCATACATGCGCCAGAAGTGAAAACGGGCTGGAATCATATTGGATGGCCCAGATGACGCTACTGGGCCTAATTCGGATAGGGCATAACGGGCCTTGGGTTAGCGGGCTATAAATGGGTTATATGCGAACAGGCCGTTAACAGGCTTTCGGTGGTCTGACCCGCCACCTTTTGACGAAGTCAAACGGGCCGGCCTTTTCACAGGAATGGGCCTCTGTTGGGCCGTGCCATGTGTTGACGTATCATAGGCGCCTTACGTCCAATGAGTGGATGACATCTGTCCCAACAATGAGCAGACACGTGTTTCCTCCAGCCAATGATAATTTTGCACGTGGAAAATCCCCATTGGTCGGGGATGTTAACGGGTTATCAGATCCAAAAGCCGACCCGATAGCTTAACGGCGTTCCGTTACGGTGGATGCCACGTGTTGGTCACCCTTGACGAAAAGCACTTACGTGACGCGATTTATCGTCATGGAAGTGGACACTTCCGTGATGATAATTTTGGTAATGTCATGGAACACTTCTCTGACGGCCTGACAGGTATGACTATCTTGATTCTGTCATAAAATCGTCATGGATGTACATGCATGACAGAAAACGCGACCTACTGTGACAAACACGTATCATCATGGAAGTGTATTTTTTTGTAGTG
Organism: Aegilops bicornis; assembly: GCA_021605145.1. Lineage (NCBI taxonomy): Eukaryota > Viridiplantae > Streptophyta > Magnoliopsida > Poales > Poaceae > Aegilops > Aegilops bicornis. The sequence continues at coordinate 853,142,325 of CM038675.1, forward strand.
ATGTGTCCATGAAGAGCAAGTACTTCTCCCATTCCAATAATCTAGCTCGCTCCTCCATGGCCAATTTCTTCTCCTCTAATGCCACCTTCCTATCCTCGGCCGCCAACCTCCTCTCCTCGGCCGCTACATCTTGGCTCCTTGTCATCATCCTCAACTCGTTTGCTTCCTTTCTTGTCTTCACAATAGCTTCCATAGCATTCTTTAACTCATCATATCATATCTTCTTCTTCTTTTCTTTTGCTTCTTTCGTATCTCCATTTGGTCTTTTTCTCTTCGAGTAGGCAACAGAGTTTGGTGTAGGGCTCCTCTTGCCGTATCACTTGATGCCTCCTCCTCGTCATCATCATCCAAATCAATAATTCCCTTGTGTTTCTTGCTCTCCTCTAGGACATCACGGAGCTTTCATTTCTCTTCATTCCTCAACACTTAAGAGCAATGGGGCAACACAAAGATCTCCCTTTCTTGACCTTGCCTTTCTTTGTCTTCTTCTCTTCTCTGCAAAATTTTGTGCAATATTGAGCTACAGACAAAAGAACAAGTTACTACTGGAAACACAAAAGATGAAGCATGAACATGGAATATAAAGAAATGCACTTACCCTATCTCTATCATTAGTGCCACTTGGGTTCAGCGTGTCAACCGACTTCATTGTCGCCGCCCACTTTTGACAATCTTTGTTGATCGTCGACCACCGGGAGCGAATAGATCTATCGGTGCGCTCAATTCCATTCTTGTTATGTGCATCAAATACCCCACTTTTAATAATTGAATGATAGACAACCACTTTTGTGGAAACTAGAACTCTCGCAGGTATTTTATACAGGCCCTTGTTTATGCCTCACTAGGGTGGCAAGAAGCTGCACACTTAATCAACTTTTCTTGAGGCAGGTAGCTCTCTTTTCTCTTTTGCCTATAGTTTACGAATAAGGTGTTTTCTAACTGGTTGTGCGCGCAATGCCAATCACAGCCACTGCTCCAACATATGGATCTGGGCCCTTTGCATGTGCATGCCCCTCTGCCTCTCTTTTCTTTCCTGTAGACTCACACATGCATGGCTATAGTAATAGTAGTACACCTGCATGCCTAGGTCGTCTTCCCTCTCTCCAAAAACTTTGTTTCTTTTAGTTGTATTTTAACAGTTTAATCAAAATTTGTTATTGAAACTTTATATATATTTGCACTCCCGACACCAAGATCTTCAATTTTTGAACACATTTTTTAACTGGAATTGAAATATGATTTTTTTAGAAGATTATCAGTGTTTTCAGTGAGGAACTTTGCTTGGCATAGTGAAAAACTTTTCACTTTCATTTGCAAAGTGATAAATAAACAAGACCGGGAGCTGAGGAACTTTATAAATAGGTTTTCTGCATTTTGTTAGAAATATTAAAGAACTTTTCTAGAAAATGTATCTGGAACCGAAGAACTTTGTAAACAGCTTGTATGAACTTTGAAGAAATGTTTATGAAACTTCTTTAGAAATATATTAATATTGGACTTGTTTCGTAGAGCTAGCCGCGAGAAACTCAAATACATAAACAAATTCAAATTTGCATAGTTTATTTAGAAGTTATGGTGACATATTAATTTTGCTAGCAAATATGGTGAAGTAGCCCATCATGGATGCCTTCTGTACCTTGTGTCAGATTTTTAATATAGGGCCTATTGATGTTGACATGCATGCATGGGACCAGCCACATGTTGATTTGACATCTAGGGTGGATGGGTGGATCAGATATACGTCGCGTGCGCAACGAGTTAGCAAAAATCCACTTCCTACCCTAGTTAAGCGAGTGAAGATATCACTCTGAGAGAGAAATAAGCAGGTTTATAGCTGGTTTTGCATGTATATAGGTAACGATTAACCTTGTTAATTTTATATTTTGTTCGGATTTCATGAACCGCAACTATTTGTTTCTCCATATTTATACTGAACAGTTTTACTTTATTATAGTTCATTTTTCAATAAACAGTATGGTGTTTTCATTAATAGAAAATTTCAATATATTATCTTGTATTTTATCTTTTTATTTGTAACTACTAGAATTAACTATATAGTCACACTCTGTTATAATTAACATGCATAAAGGTTTTATTGTTTCACTAGTTATAGTTACAAATATACTTGCTTATGCCAAGTTGAAAATATATTTTGCTGTTTTTTATGTTAGAGATGTTTAATTACATTTTTTTATCGAAATGCATATCACTCCAAACCCAAGAAAACAAAAGCACAATATTAGTCCAAGTATACATTTGTGCCCATTGTATTCTAGTGCTTTTATATGTGACGATATTCTTATTATCCTTGAACAGTCACATAACATAGTAGAGTGCTTCGAAGTGTATAAATCTAGGAGAGCCCATGAAAACTCCAAAATTTTGTGCAACTAAACAAAGACTATCAATAGTGAGGTGTGTGGACTGCAACTCGTAATTATTCTCGAATGCCCTCCTTTAGTCCTGCTACTTTTACTATATAATATATTTAAATATCTGAATAGAAGATTCTATGTGCATGTTGTCTAGGTACCATATGCATCCAATATATCTGCATGCTGTCTCCTCCACATGCATGAATGTATAGTAACACATAAATAGCACAATTAACTGATTACCGATGACATGAAGGAACAAATACTGATCTCAAAGTAAAGACTAAGTCGCCTGAAGTTTTGTTTTCAGTAAGTCAATTTCAGGACCACTAGATTAAGATCCAACGGGTCGTTCTTCGTTCTTCTTCCTCCAGCTTTCATACTCCTTGAATCGTTCCTTCTCCACTCCTCACCTCCAGCCTCCGCTCCGGCTCGTTCCTAGCTCTGCCTTGCCTGTGTCCCCGCTCCTCGTTGCCACTCGCCGGGGAGCCCCTGGCTCAGTAGCGGAGTTCAACCTCGTCTCCTTCCTTTTTCTCCCATGAAATCTTCTTACAGAAATTCCAAACTGAGACAAATTACATATAGCCGTCGATCTCAAAATAATGATAATGGAGGAACAAATGTACATACTCCACTATGCACTTTGCATTGAGACTGTTCCTTATTAATGGTGAGAAACCCAATGCATGCACTAGTAGGACAATGGCATGGCCCGGCGCGTTGTTGCGGGAGTTTGTATGAAATAAAACTGCATGGAATTAATCAACCTAGCTTGATAATTTGTTCATCAATATTTTTAAATTAAATAAATAAATATACATATCTATGTATAAGCGCATAATTGGACGAAAATATAACAAAATATGCATGTATGCATAACTTTCTTTCATGCAGCATTGAGTATGAGCTGCATGCATGCGTCCTTTTTTTCTTGATTATAAAACACCCTTTGGGCATCAGCTACTACATATATTTGCATGCATGCATCGGTTACTGCATGTGGGTGGTTGAGTGGCTCTCATGCATGCATGCATGGGTTACATGTGGGTGGTGGAGTGGCTCTGATTGTGTAGATCCAACGGCTATAATAAATTGGTCTAGTATATACGGTTAAATTAATTTGGGTGATGTGGCTTAAGAACAAGGAAGAGAACTCCTAATAGTGAGGGCTAGCTATTTAGATATAGCAGATACTCCCATGATGGCATGTCCCAAACAACAAGAGTACCCTTATGCCACCAAAGATGACGCGGCCTGAACAACGCCAAAACATTCATTAAAACATCCGAAAACACGGAAATAGAAAGAAAAGAAAAAACACATTTTTCACAAAAGGAAAACATGCTTGAAATGTTATGTACATTTGAATCCCATTGAATCACAAAACGATTGAAGTTAGCATCAAATGTGTTTAACACGTCTTGGAAAGAACAAATGAAGTGCAGCAAGAGGTTTAATTAAGTAGATGAAACTTCTTCTCCGATCAAAAGTATAGCACAAAGGAAACTTAGGGGAAAAACATAAGGTTTTAAATTGCGAACCAAAAGACCTCCATAGGAGCAAAATCGTTACGATACAAATGCTCCTGAAATCCTACGTAATTCATTTGAATAAAAAAAAGCACTAGTAAATTGAGCTAGTTAATCACAAGGGACGCGCGCCTTCATTGTAATCTTTGACGAACTGTATTTTTTATCATAATTTATTTCATATAAAATGCAAGAGTTAGTTAGAATACTTCTAATAGAGATATGAACCGTTTGAAATGTTCATTTTTATAATTTCATACATATATACCATATAATAATTAATGGCTCTCAACAGCCAAAAATAATATTTAATGGCTCTCCAGTATCATGTTTTATACACATGATTTTTTTTTCTTTTGCGATTATATAAGGTTTTTATGGGTCAATTTTACCAAAATATTTTAAAAAATCAAATATCTTGCTCTCATATCATGCATTTAAAATGTTGTCGGAAAATTTGTTAGAGTGATTTTGAAACTTAACATGACATGAAATTAATCCTAAGGTTTAACCTGAAATTTACAAAAAAAAAACTTCCTGTGCATTGTCTATATCTATATCTATATCTATATCTATACCCCTATTAACAAATCAAGGTGCGTTTCTCCGCTTTTTTCATCCGTTCACCATTGATTTTTTTTCTGTTTGAGGTGGTACTAAATTTTTGTGCGTCCATCTATTAGAAAATCAATCTATATCTATATTTATATTTATATCTATATATATACCTATACCTATATTAAAAAAGCAAGGTGCGTTTCTCCCCTTTTTTCATCCGTTCACCATTGTTTTTTTTTCTGTTTGAGGTGGTACTGAATTTTTGTGCGTCCATCTATTAGAAAAGGAAAAACGCCAGGATTTCGTTCATGGGCCGCCAGCAGTGTGGCCCAGCAAAGTGACCAGGTTATTTTCGTGCCCACACAGGTGGCAGAACACTATTTATTGCTGCCAGCGTTAAATAGTCGCCATTTCGCACAGGGCGCCCAAGCTGGGCTGAACCATATTCTTTTTTTTCTGTTTTGTGTTATGTGTCTATTTTTTATTTATTTTTTCCTTTCTTTCTCCTTTTCTTTCCTATTTCTTTTTTCTTTTTTCTTTCGAGTTTATTTTTATTTCTCCGATTTTTTGTAAATACAAAAATTTCTTAATATCATAAAACTTCGAATTTTTAATAATGTTCAGAATTTTCAAATATATTTCGTGTTGAAAACTGTTCGGAACAATAAATGTTTCTTCTCATTCTGAAAATAGTTTCAAATTCGCACAGGGCACCCAAGCTGGGCAGAACCATTTTCCTTTATTGTTCTGTGTTATGTTTTTATTTTTGTTTTTCCATGTCTTCCTATTTTTGTTTCCTGTTTTTTTTGTGATTTTTTCGTTTAAGTTTATTTCCCTTTCTCCCTTTCTTTAGTAAATTCAAAATTTTCAAAAAAGTTCATACTATCACGAAACATCGATTTCTTTCAAAAAAATCAAATTGTAAATACATTCCATTTTAAAAAATGTTCAGAACATTAAATCTTTGTTCTCATTTAAAACTTTGTTCACATTTTTAAAACTGTTACATCTTTTCTTTGTGTTTTCAAAGTTTCGTGAGATTTGCCAAAAAATTTGCATCTTAAAAATGTTCCAATATGAGAAATATTCTTATTTTAGGGAAATGTTCGTAAATTCAGAATAACGTTCGAGTTGAAAGAAACCCATTTAAAAAAATTATTCTGAATGTTCAAACTAGTTTTCCTTTTCCAAAAATTATCACGAATTCAGAAAATGTTCATGTTATTATAAAAGGTTCATGTTTTCAAATAAAATTATGAATTTGGAACGTTTAAAATTTTGTTATTATTTTTGAAAATGTAAAAAATTTCTAAAAAATGTTTGGGATTTTCAAAATTATTTATGTCTCCAAGATTATTTCGCAACTTATATTTTTTAAAAAGTTCAAAAAACTAAAATTTGTTTCCAATCTGACATTGGCGTATGATCTTAATGGTTTGAGCTGGCCCTAGGTTGGTAGGACTCATTTCTTCGAGTGGCTAGCAGCACGTAGTCGGGTCTTTAAGCATGATTTCGATCCTTCAACTCATCATTTTCTGGATTTTTTCGCGCTTTACAAACAGATGTAGTGATGGAGCTTACCAGTGCGTTGGCCCATACACGAACTGACGTGCATCTCATGCTCTATTTTACGCAACAAGCATCATAAAATAGCTCCCACGCAATTGGCCCAAGAAAAAATTGCTCCGTCACACAGGCAGTATTGGGCCTCAGCCGCACTCCCCTACTGGTCATACGAGGGAGCAATTTTTTTTCTTGGGCCAATAAAATAGAATATGTTGGTTTTGCTCAAATAAAAAAATTGTGGGCACTTGAGCACTAAAATAATCAAAGAGAATAAACCCTCATAAAGAAGGGATATTGACGTTTGGTTATGCGCTAAATATGCAAATGAAATGGGATTTATGCGGTACAATTAGTAATCCATCCGGTTACGCCATCATAAGAGAGAGTGGTCGAAGCAACCGCGCCCCAATGGTCGCAGCATAGCTACCAAATGAGGAGGCAGACACAATTCCGAGACATATGGATCTGGACCCTTTGCATGTGCATGCCCCTCTGCCTCTCTTTTCTTTCATATAGACTCACACATGCATGGCTATAGTAGTACACCTGCATGCCTAGGTTGTCTTCCCTCTCTCCAAAACTTTGTTACTTTTAGTTGTCTTTTAACAGTTTAATCAAAATTTATTTTTTGAAACTTTATATATATTTGCACTCCCGACACCAAGATCTTCAATTTTTGAACACATTTTTTAACTGAAATTGAAATATAATTTTTTTTAGAAGATTATCAGTATTTTTAGTGAGGAACTTTGCTTGGCATAGTGAAAAACTTTTCACTTTCATTTGTAAAGTGATAAATAAGCAGGACTAGGAGCTGAGGAACTTTATAAATAGGTTTTCTGCACTTTGTTAGAAATATTAAAGAATTTCTCTAAAAAATGTATCTGGAACCGAAGAACTTTGTAAACAGCTTGTATGAACTTTGAAAAAATCGTCGCCGTCGAGGTGGCGGAGGCGGGAATTCCTGGTGCCACGACCCAGAGTACCGCCGCGCCGTCGCCGACCACATGGCAGTACGTGACGCGACGCGATGGGTCGCCTGGGGTGTGGCGCACGTCACGAGCGCCGGCCTGCCCTCTGCAGCTCCGCCTCGTGGTGACCGCCGGCTGCAGCGTCAAGTGGCTTCGAACGGATGGTGCAGTGCTGCCCGCAGAGTGGAAGGCCGGCGCGTGGTCTATGACACTGGGCTGCGCGTCACCGACGTCGCTGCAAACACCTGCAAACACCTCCGGAGACGGCGACGAGGTGTAGGAGCTCAGATGACAAGCACGCTTCCATCCATCCAGGATCGTAGTGACCATGGTCCATCGGAGGTCGGAGCCGGCCTACACGCCGCCGGCCGGCCGCCGGGAAGGTCGATGCTGCTGCATTCGTGTACGCCGTGCTCCATGATTGTGACTAGAGGCTGGGGAGCCACCTGAGCGGGCATGTGCGCACTTATCTTGTCTGGACACTTTTAGTTGTCATGTTTGGCCATCAATTTCACTTATTTGAGTTCATTAGGATCTATTGGTAGCACATCAATCAAAGTACATATACTGTATTATTTGAGTTCAGAACCATCACAAGTAGTGATACATCTAATGAGGATATATTACAGTTAATCCAAAAGCAAAGACAGGCCAACACCAAGTGCTTCAGTTTGGCTGAAGAAAGGGACTTCATGAGGCGATGACTAAGGAACCAAATAAAACAGAACACCTTTATGAGTACTCTATAGGCCTGGCGTCATCCATTTCCACATCAGAATCAGCATGATGTTCATCTTGATGTACCCAACACAAATGCTACATGGATTTTAGTCAGCTACACTCCCCACTACTTCTGCACTTCCCCTTGCACACACCGAGGAGCAGCGACTGATGCAAGTTGATGCAACCCAGAACAAAGTACAATTGCCTAGTGAAAGGCAACATACTCTTAAAGGTATTATGTATTTTACAGAAGTTCAGTTCAGGGAAACTATTGAAGCAAAGGTGTCAAGCTTTTAGCATTCTAAAGGACTTATGATTGTGCAAAATTTACACAACTACAAGAATTACTGATCAACATGAGTTACAAAATTACAAATGCATGATAATTTTTTTTAAAGGTATTCATATTCTAAAGCATTAAAACAAGAATTTGAATGCTTCGATTCTTTAAAGAATCAGATCGAGCACTCAACAGTTCTATTAGCGCCACTCAAATTCTGAGTGCGATGTTGTGCACGTAGCCAAAACTCACCCATTAAAGACAATCTGAATAATGAGCAATGGTTAAAACAAGCAATTGCTGAAGTTAAATGTAATTAGATAGGAAGTCACATTTGATTCATGACCATCGAGCTGAGAGTGACACCAATAAAGCTGAGTCACCAAGAAGAGAAACAACTAATGTGAACCTCGGGTTGTAAAACAAATAGGATGACTCATGTGCTGATTGCAAAAATTTATACTTATAAGGAAATGACCATGCTTCATGAATAGATGCCAATATAATAACAGGAAAGTGAAGTAAGGTGAAATTTTGTAAGCTACTAAGGGCATAGGCAAAGCTCACACTCTAGCTTGCACTGCTTGAAGAAATCAACCAAAAGCACTCAAAAAGATACAGGGCATTGTGGCATCCGATCAATTGGGGTAACTGTACCATCACACTAATTATATCATGGAAAACAATGTCTTCCAATGGTCATGCATAATACATCAGGCTAATCATGTTCCTGACCTGGAATCAGTCAAGCCACAACTAATACATAGCAAAATCACAAATGATAATTATATTTTCAGGAAGTGCAAATAAGTTGTGTTACCCACTGAACTGAAGCCACTCAAGCCACAAGTAACACCATTCCTAGTTGCATCAGCACCAAAAGAGGCGGTCAATTTTACTCACCTTGATTGGGACGATGAACCCTTCTCGGCATTAGTGATCACGATGTATTGGGTTAGGATAAAGTCATGGGTTTTTCCCAAAATAAAATAAAACAAGCCCAGTAAGAAAGAAATCATAAGTATTCAAGTCTATCAAACAATGAGGCAATTCCGTTGGCATGCCAACAATCAGACAAAACAAAACCTACAGTCCTCAAATTTTTTTCCTTTTAAAAATGTGTAATGTTAAAAAAGGGAGTTAAATAAAATGTTACTCGAATCCGCATCCAAAAAATCCATAGAAGCAATCAAGCAAAGATGAAAAAAATAAATTATGTACAAAATCCATGTCGAAACACCTATACTTTCCCTCGAGAGCAAAAATGTGTAATGTTAGAAAAAGGAGTTAAATAAAATGTTACGTGAATCCGCATCGAGAAAATTCATAGAAGCAATGAAGCAAGGATGAGCAACAAATTTAATCTACAAAATTCATGTATAAACACATATACTTTCCCCGAGAGCCAGGAAAGCTGGAGTGCATATCACGCACACACACGCACACACGCGCGTGCGCGCGTACACACACACACACATTCAGGCAAGCAAATTACTTCGATTGAATCCATTCCTTTGCATATATGGCATAAAGGCCTCTAGAGAGAAAAAAAAACTTGATGATGATAGTTTACCTTGCCAAGCTCATCAAACCCATCTAAATGATTAAGAAGCTCCATGAGTGTCCGCTGGATCTCACGGACGTCACAGGTTCCCTCACTAAATCTTCTCTCACCAATTGCATCGATTTCATCCATGAAGATAATGCATCGCTAGAAATAAAAATTTGATGAAAATGAAACAAAATCTATGAGCAGGGTAAATAAACTAAATGGTGATATAAGCTAAAAGATCTCAGAAATGCACTTCTACTTATATTGAGATCAGTTTGATTTCTTTTTCTCAGGAAAAACTGATACTGAGATCTAAAGCTTAAAATTTTATAGCGTTGAACCGGAATACAATTCAATGACATGATACTTGAGTCAAGGGAACTATCAAGTCGCAGCTTGCATCTCAGCGCCAGGGGATGCATAACTATCTGCCAACATGCGTTTCTAACAAATAATAAGGGAATTAAGTTTAAGACCAATTAGCTTTGCAAAAAAAGAAAAGAGCCGGGGCAAAACTTACTTGGTGATCATGTGCATAGCCAAACATTTCTCTGATTAAATGAGCAATTTCTCCGATGTATTTGTCAATTATAGCACTTGACACAATCTGATTTTTAGACAACACGTCAGTGTAATGTAATACTGACAGAATGAAAATACGAAGTACCGTCAATCAAGTGAAAACCCAAAAAGTTAGCATGAATGTTACTGGCCATAGCCTTTGATGATAATGGCTTCCCCATAGAGTAGAACACCCTGGAAAAAGTTAAACAAACATACATTGGCAACCATATATTGATCTTGTATCTGACAAGTTGTTTCTCTGTCGCTAATCAAGTTTGATGATGGGCCAGAATAATCAAGAGAGATTGCAACAAGAGAGCTTGTATGTGGAGGCCTTGTTGCTGCCGCCTGCCGGTCTTGTACTATTGTGTGCTCTGCTCTGTATGATTCGGTGGTTTCCCTGCTCGCTGTATATATAGGACAAGGAATGGTGTTTTTGGGTTGTACCAAGTCTGAACCTAGTGGAACATGCGCGCAGGAAACGGTCTTTACCACTTCAATTTGTAGGAATAAACTGGAACCTAAAGACATTTGTTGCTGAACTGACCTTGGGGTGTCTCAGGCAATAAATATCATGATTAAGAGAAGAGCATGTGAAGCATCGGTTTACCTGCATAAATTAGTCGAGGAGCAGGCCGTGGAGAACACACTGAACCCGTTCAGTGTCGACCAAATTGAAGGACCTCCTGAAATAGTGCAGGTAGATGACGGGTGATGCGCCGTGGGCGGCGGTAGCGAGTGCGCCAGCAGCCATGAGCACCTAGTTGAGGCCGTCGGCCAAGTCGAACAGCCTCGAAAAGGAGACAACGGCGGGAGAGGCCTCAACCTCGTCCTCCTCCACATCATCGTCGGCGGCGCCTTTGCCCTCCTGACCCCAACACCGTCATCCTCTGCCGACCCATCTCCATACAGCGACAGCGACTCCGGAGGCTTCGAGACCTGGGACACCTCCACCCGACGACCTTCTGGAGGCTCAGGTGTAGCGGCGGGCCCGTGCTCCTTCTTTAGAGGAAGGGAGAGGTGCTCAAAGAGGAGGGGACGGCGGAGGGCTCGAGCTTGGCTAGGGGAGGGGAGAAGTGGCGGAGGTGGTGGCGCAGGGATGAGGGAAGGAGGGAGGAGAAGGCGATTTGACAGGGGAGTTGCCTTCGCAGGGAAGGAAACGATGGTGTGTTGATCAGTTGCATTGTTTACTTTCTTTTTTTTCTGCTCGCATTTGTCCTTTCCTGTCCGACGTGGACACCGCGAGGAGGCGCCCATACCGCGACCGTTAAAGAGTTGTATTCCACCATAACTGGCGGCCGTTAACCACACTAGCAAGTTGCTCGTGCATATTATCAAGTATTTTTGTGGGCTATACATGATAGAGGCACACGCTTGAGATCCTATCATTGTCATTGTACTCATGCATGGACTACATGAGTGTGAGGGTGTGGACTATCGGCAGCTAGTCTAAGCTCTAATGTCTCATATGCCGGAGGGTTTTTAGGAATTTCGAGATGCCTTGCGTCGGCCATTGTTGATGCTTCTCTACGGAATTTTGAGACACTTATTGAGCGTTTTTCTTTTTGGCATTGTCTCACGCATTTTTTTCCCGTCCTCCCTCCCCATCCCATTTTTTAAACCACTCCCATATATTAATTAACTAAAAAAACATTCATACAACCATCTGTTACAACTTCAGCCACACATGGCGGAACACTATTAAGAATCACACCATCAAACCTATTATCAAAACTAAACTTTGCAATCTCGTGTCCCACCTTATTGGCCCTTCTGTTAATCTCGGATATCTTAAAATTTATCATCACCCTGAAAATACTCAATGCTTCCATCTTAAAATCAACTAGGGGAGACCTGCCCAACTAATCATTTCCAAGAAAACAAAGACGGGATGGGGATCTGCTTTATCCTCATGCCATCTTTGTTCTCGGTTTTGACAAATTCTTCCTTTTTTTTCCCTCCAAAACTGAATCAGCCGCCCCATGGTTGTCTCTTTAATTTTTTGTGTGAGAAACTTTCAATGTATGCATCTTCAATTATGACAATACAAAAGAACACCAGAGATAATAAAAACTACAAGCAGATCCACGGACTACTTAGGGACTAAATATATGTGCCTCCGTCACAGCGCACATGCAACACCTTTTCAACACTTCGCCTGCCGGGGGGGAGGGGGGGTGCCCGGGGGTGTAACCCAACATAGCGGTGCCAAGAAACTGCATCAATGTACGGCTTCCAATTCATCACCGTATTTTGCATAATTGCATGTTACATATATAAATATTAATTATTGTACGACTAGTTTCTAAATGGCACATGGATTGCACGCACTAGTAGATGATATGGGTGGTTTTCAACTAAATTTGTCCCAAATTTCTAATTGTCAGCATGTACGACTATTGCTGACACACACTTCTTTGCAAATTACTTCTTTGCAAATTTGGGTTTGATATTCCATATTCAGGGAAAAAAATTATACCATCGGTCATTATCAAACTGCTTCAAATGATGATTTGGTCGTCACCAAACTATTTGAAATGATGATTTGGTAATAATGGATCACGGAGATCTGTTCTCTAACTGCCTTGCTAAGTTGATTTAATCCAGTTTTTTAGCAGCGATATTAGATATAATCATACAAGACAACGTTATTATCATGGCAGGCACGTCGTACTTAGAATTGTCTATTTGTAGGCACATACATATGGCTATATCTATATCTATACCTATTATTAAAGGGAATAGGTATTCTTGGTTTGCTTTAGTCCTTTTCGTTTGGTTTACACACGCTAAGCGATCTGGCCCAAGTACTTGTATCTTGATGGGCCTTTTATGGGCTTTCGCGAAAAATAATTGGGCCAAAATAAATCAACATTGTGGGAATTGAATATGTGACCTCATGTCTAGCTCTTCAATGTAACAACCAACGACCTATGTGCCTTTCACATTTACTAATCCCAACTCGCTCTAAATATACGAGTGGCAGTCATCATGTTTAGGCGAGCTAATTAAGCAAATGAGCTAATAAAGGAAGGATTGTGGGCTTAAATAGAATATTTAAACGGATGTGGCTAATTAAAGAAAGGATTATGGGTAAACCGGTGGAATAATTAAAAGAAAAATCGCTATCTTAATAAATTCTACATGAAGTATTTGTGGTAAAAAGGTAGGATAATTAAAAGGAAGGATCTGCAGGCTTCAATGTGTTGAGGCTACTAAATTAGAAAAGGAAGAATTTGATTCTCGACTAAAACGAATGAGGATGTCATGGTAATTAATGAAAGGATTGTACTTAAATGCCATTAAAAAAGATTATACTTAAATGAAATCAGTGGGACATTATGCCCGGCAAAGAAAATAAAAACATGGCTATATTGCGATGTATTTTTTACGTTCATTTTGTAGAAGGATGCTTTGTTGTAGCACGTTCTTAGTGAATCTGGTGCTGTGAGACATTATGCTTTCACAAAACATCAATTTTCCCCGTTGCAACGCACAGGCATATGTGCTAATATAATATATATGGGATGCCATATAATATAGGTGAACGGTGCGTGGTTCATGATTCTGATTCCATCACGGCGCCATTGACCAATACACCAGAAACCGGCTAGCTAGTGCATATGAGTGGCCATCACACTTGACTTGAGATTACTGTCATTTTATACAAATGCATGCATGGACACAGGGTGGGTGGGTGATCTAAGAGATCTGGCTAATCATCACAAGAAACTACAAGTCTACAACTATGTGCGTAGCTGCTAATCAATCATTGTGTTTGCATAACTGCGAGTCGACCAAATCCAACAACTGTGTACACCTCCAATTTAGTAGTACCATATCAATATTTATTGCTTGTAGCATTCCTTTAATTAGTTCATTTAGCCCAAATTGCTGATTTAAATATTTTTTTTAAGCATCAGTACAGACACAAGCGCTCATATACACGCGCATACACTCATCCCTATGAACGCACACACGCACACCCTACCCCTATGAGCACCTCCGAGAGAGACTGAGCCGGCATATCATGCTGATTTAAATATTGACTGATAGAATATGAAGCTGGGACCAAATCTGCCAGGAGCAGTATCAATGCAGCCATAGTTGTATTATTTTCAAATAGATGACATACTCCAACTAAATATGTGATCGCAAACAGTTTCAACGACAACATATTAAAAATCAGGGAGATTTTGTTCTCCAGCTGCTTGCCTGAAAATTATTATTGCATTAGTACTATAGTTTCTAATTGGCACTTGGATTCCTGTTGATCCGTCCACTTCCAAATTTGATTGATTACTTCGTTGCGTTTCAACTTGCAAGATCTTTCTCATGGCAGCTATTGTAACTAAAGTTCAAAGTGATATGATGTCTCATTGCAACCTTTAGCATGCATGCGTGATGTGTCTCCCTCTGCATGCATGAATGTATGTATAGTACACATAAATACTACAGTTAACTGACCACCGATGGCATGAAGGAACAAATACCGATCTCAAAGTAGGGACTAAGTCGTCTGAAATTTTATTTTGGGTAAGTCAAGTTTCTAGACCGTTGGATTAAGATCTAACATGATGTTTTTCTTTCTTCTTGCTTCATCTTTCACCCTCCTGAATCCACTGCTCGCCTCTAGCTCCCCGCTCTGCCTCGTCTGGCTCGGCCTCGGAGTTCAACCTCGTCTCCTTCCCTTTTCTCCCACAAAATGAAATTAACCAAATTGCAAATTTTAGACAACTTACATGTAGTCGCCGTTCTCAAAATAATGATAATGTATGAACAAATATGTACATGCTCCACTGTGCACTTTGTATTGCGACTGTTCCTTATTAATGAAGAGAAACCCTGTGCATGCATGCATGCACACGTACGTGTTGATGAGGTTATGTACTACTCCGGCTCCATTATTCCGGAGTAATGCATCCACTAGTTGGGAAATGTCATGGTCATGGCCACCCTTTCCATCCTGGCTGTGTAACGTGAGGAGTTCACCGGCAGTTTTTCTTGTTTATTTGCGTCGACCTATCATTGGAAATGGCAAGGGGCCTATAATAACCCGGAATCGAAAATTCTCTCTATCTAGCTTGTGGGTGAAGATGTGAGGCGCGAGTCCCAAGATCCCTTCCTGCCCGCTCTTCTTCTTCCACGACGGTGCCTCCACCGGCCGGAACCTCAGTTGGCAGCTACTACTAGAAAACTGTTCATACTTAGCCCGTGTGCCCACAGTCGCTCACATGGCGCCACAAGACGTCAAGACGGGCCCTCGTATGTGCATGATTGGAAATACATGGTTGCTCGCCTCTGAATTTAGCTTCTAGTCACGGGAGTTTTGGAATATGCGGACGGCGACACCGTACCAGGCTGGGTTCGTGAACTGTACGTGCCCGCCGGTCCGGCGCAAGGTACGCATGCGCCTGCAGCTTAGCTTTCGTACAAGGACAGCCATGAACATATCGACCGGTCCGTCCATCGTGCACGTCCGAATCAGACACGACCTACGGGCTACGGCCAGCCCATTAGCACATGAAATCCTCTCGTGATCCCCTCCAGTAAATTACTATATAGTTTAAGACTTGATTCAGACTATTCTTGGCGCGCATGTGGAGTTGAAAATATCCTTTGCTTCGATATCATCTTCGTTCATGCCCCCCACGTAGACGTAGATGTAGCTTGGTGCTTAAAGGGAGCCTCCAACCACACACCTCCTCTTCCCAGTCTCATTCTCAGCCACCGTTATCCATCCATCCATACATGCATACACCATACACATCCATCTGCACGGTAGGAGGATACTCATCGACTAACTTATCTTGCTCTCTAGACTCTAGCCTCATCGATACACTGACCATGGCGCGCCTCCTCCTCGTCCTCGTCCTCGTCCTCGTGGTGCCCGCTGCCGTTGCCCAATCGCTGCCCACGTGCGCTTCTGCGGCTCCCTCGCCGTCGTCTTACCGCTGCGGCTGGTGCACGCGGCGCTCGACCGCCTCCCTCCTCCCTCCTGATGCCGGCGTCCTCACCCTCACCGGCACCGCGTGCGGATACGGTGACCCGGCAGAGCTCGCTACCGACGGGGGGTTCCACATTGCGGCCGTCAGCGCTGGGTTCTTCCGCAGTGGGCGGACCTGCGGCGCGTGCTACGAGCTGAGATGCAGGGGCCGGAGCGCGTGCGTGGAGGGCGGCGTCAAGGTCATCATCGCTGACGTGGCGAAGCCGGAGACGACGACGAACAGGCCGGGCGGCAGCCAGTTCCAGCTCACTAGGGACGCGTTCGCCGCCTTGACTGCTTCTCGTGACGACGGTCAGCTCGCGAGCTTGGTGGACGCGGCCGTCGACGTCGACTTCAGGAGGATACCTTGTGCGTACAAGAGCAAGAACCTGGCGGTGAGGGTGGAGGAGACGAGCAACAGGGACAAGGGCCACCTCGCCATCCGCTTCCTATACCAGGGTGGCCAGACCGACATCGTCGCCGTCGAGGTGGCGACGGCGGCGGCTCCTGGTGCCGCCCAGAGCGCCGCCGCGTCGTCGCCAACGAAGTGGCAGTACATGACGCGGCGCGAGGGGTCATCCGGGGTGTGGCGCACATCGCGCGCGCCGGCCGGCCCGCTGCAGCTCCGGCTCGTAGTCACCGCGGGCTCCGGCGGCAAGTGGCTGCGCGCCGATGGGGCGGTGCTCCCCGCGGAGTGGCAGCCCGGTGCGGTCTACGACACAGGGCTGCGCGTCACCGACGTCGCCGCGCGCACATGCAGCTGCGCCTCCGCCTCCGCGGACGATGATGAAGAGGAGTAGGAGCCCAGTTGACACCCAGACGCGTGCTCCAATCCCATTTATGCTGGATCCTAGTGGCCGATGGTGCATCGGACCCGGCCGGCCGACAGGCTGCTACATGTACACTGCGCGAATGTGTGCGTGCTCCGCTGCATGTACACTGCTACATGTTCACTCGACCGCACAACCCTGGCACATGCGGAAAAGTGAAACGGCGAAAGAGGCATATCAGCGAAGAGGACCCTGAAAGAAAGGGAAGTTTACAACAACGCCCTTGGGATATTCCAACCTGGACCTCATCGCCTACACTTCTTCATGGTCGTCGTCGCCCGAAGCTCGGCCGGAAGAAATGGTGCATGCTCCATGATTGTGGTTCCACGGGCGGCCATTGACGTCCACGCTAGCAAGTAGCTAGTGCGTATTAGTGGGCTATACATACACACGCTTGAGATCACTGTCATTGCACTCATGCATGCACTGCATGAGTGGGTCGGTGAGCTATCGGTATTCGGCAGCTAGTCTCACGTCTCATCATTTGTATATCTTGCCGCCATTGTTGATTCTTATTCCACCGGCTTCTCTGTGGAATTTAGAGATACTGATCTCTAGTTTATTGTGCACGTATGACATAGCCATTTAATTACCGCTCATGAACCATTTGACCATCTCCACTGCACAAATAGCACTAACAGATTTGCCCATCACCTTTGCCTCTGTTTATACTTACAATTTTGGATTTTGGACTGTGGCACCCCCTCCCCCCCCCCCCTCTCCTCGCGCCGCCCTTCTCTGGCGGCGACACGGGGGAAACCCTAGTCCGTCGCCGCCCCACCTCCCCGCATCACCTTCGCTGGCGCCGACACGGGGGGAACCCTAGTCCGCCGCCGCCTCCCCCCCCCCCCAACCCCACCTCGCCGCCACCAGAGGAGCCGCCGGGGAAGCCCGTGCCGGCTCTCGGGAAGGTGGCGGTGGGGCGCTTTGTCCCTCGCAAGGTGGGGTGCCACTATCCGGTCCAAGGCTGCGGCAGGGGGTCTGCTCCGTGGCGTTGATCTGCGCGACGCCGGCCGTTCCTAGCGCGGCGTGTTCGGCATAGGTGGCACAGTGGTGGCTCCTCTGTGGTGTGGTGGATGGTGGCCGGTGGTTCCTGGTTGGAGGGCTCCAGATCTGGCAAAGCAACGACGTTGGTTGCGGCAGTGGCACGGTGAGAGGGCGACAACGCGGTGCCTCACAGCTGCTCGTGGCTGGTCTTGGCGGCGGAGGTGTGGTCTGGTGCTTTGGTGGCCACAGCCACGACCACCGGCGTCCGTCCTGCCGGCAGCGGATGGCGGATCTCCTCCTCGCTGTGAGTCCCAAGTCGGCGGCTTTGCTCCCTCCCCTCTGAATGGCGTCGGCAGTCAGCTCTGGTTCTAGACTGGCCAGGGGGAAATCCCTGTGCGGCAGCAGCCGTTGTAGACGACGACGATGCCTGCGGGTGCGGGTGCCATCTCCTCCTTGGAGGCGTCATCTTGGCCAAGTCCGTACCCTACCCGGGCGGCAGGGGAAACCTTAGGCTGGCTCGCTAGCCAGGCAGCAGCGGCGCAGCGGTGTCGCGTCTTCCTTGGAGGTGCTGCTGGGGTGCCATGCAGGCCACCGGAATTGTTGCTGGAAGTGGTGACTTCGTCGATGCTTTGTCGAGGATTGGGGCATTATGCCGTTGGTGATGGTGGCTGCTGTTGGCATGGGTTATTGGGGCGCAATGTACGCCGCCTCCGGCTTCCCTTGGATGACACCTTCTTCGGATCCACTAGTGCAGAACCGGGCAATAGCATCGGTTCGTAAGGTCCTTTAGTGCCGGTTCCACAACCGGCATTAAAGTGTGGTCACTAAAGCCCCCCCCCCCCTTTAGTACCGGTTCAGCACGAACCGGTGCTAAAGGCCAACCCCGTGGCACGAGGCAGCTCCGGGGCGGGAGTTTTAGTACCGGTTGGTAACACCAACCGTACTAAATGTTTGTGGGTTTTGTTTTATTTTTATTTTTCAATTAAATTTGTGTTATCAATTTAATTCTTTTTCGCTTCCTGGTATTTTACGATACTACACATTGTACACGTTATGCATATATATATATATATATATATATATATATATATATATATATATATATATATAGAATTGCTAGTAGAACCAATCATGCATATATATATTATCAATGTCTCACAAACCATCATATTAATTAATTCACACATACACACATGTATAGCTATATACAATTTCTCCTACATATGCATGTTGCCTTTGGAGCCAGTGGCATTAGCCTAATTGGTGCCTTCGGAGCACGATGGGGGCGGTAGCGGTAATAGTATTCTCCCTTGGATTTATGACCTGGTCGAGCAAAAATCCCGCTATTTCCTCTTGAAGTGCTTCTCTGGCGCTCTGTTTCTAGGAGCTTCTCCCGCACCTCTGTGAACTGTTAAGAAGGAGATCAATATGCATGTGTATTAGTTGTGTGACTAGATATCGATAATGGTGTAAAAATTGTGAATATTGTTTTGACAAGCGTACCCATTCCTGTCTTTGAGATCTGCTCCTTTCGGACGCCATCATGCGGATGTTCTCGCAAACGCAGAATGCACACAGATCAGTCCCCTGCGCCTGCTTCAGGGCCTTTACGAGAATGGAATTTGATCAGATAATAATTAATCAAGCATGATAATTAAAGAGATGGCAGCTAGCTAGCTAGCTAGTACTACTTAATTACTTACCTTGGGTCGAAACCATTTAAGCTTTTGTTTCCATTCTCCGGGGTCACGCTGATGAACCTTGCCCAAGCCCTGCCCATGACAAAGAAAATGAATAAAGGGGTTATTAAATAGTTCATATCATGAAAAATGACGAACTAAATAGGCCGAGATATATAGTTAATAATGATTGAAATTACCTGTTGACTATCCCAAACAAGATGTTATAGTCAGTTTTTTCTTTGAGTAGTGAGTCCAGTATTTCAACTGTTCCAAGGCGTCAACTTTAATGATACACAAGACCCAGTGAAATCTGCATGCACACACGTTTGCATGTCTTAATTAAGCGGGCATATGTAAAGCAAAAACATGTAGCTAGCTAGTAGGCAAAAACAGAGAATTTGTAGTACAAGACAGTGTGACTCACTGGAAGTTGTAAGGAAGTAGTATATCTTCATTGTATTTGAGGCGCTTCAAGAACTCTAGCATGTTGTCCTCTACGTCCTTTTGATAACGTCGATTTAGTTTCCATGTGTATTCATTAATGGTGTTTGGGTCAATGAACCCAATGCCAAAGCGTCCACCTTTTCTCATTTCATATATCTTCATTCTGCATATAATACCACAGAAAAGAATATAGTGAGGATAATTACATGTAATGATTGATCAAAAGGATCAGTACAACTAGCTTGAGACTTAAATTACAGAAAGAAATCACTTACAGACAATAGCAACTGACGATAGATTTGTCGAGTGCGTCTTGATTGTATAACTGAAACAGTTCAGAATACTCAACGGACACAGCTTTCTCATGGAAGTAATGCTCCTCCTTGACATTCACCATGAGGGACAATCGATCGAAAATCTTGGTAATGTTCATGTACCATTGATGCAATTCATACATTCTCGTTGGGAGGTTCTTGACCTTGTCTGGCTCGACCAAAGGTTGGCCCCGGACATATTTCCATTTTATTTCATCCTCTCTAAGCACAGGCATGGGCTCGATCTCGAGGAGTTGTCCAACAGTGATTTTGAGAACTTCAGCCTGCATTATATGGTCCTCCGTTATTACCACATTGCCCACCTCAGGAACGTAAACTGTTTGCCTACAATAATATTAGGCGCGCGTACTGTCACGTGTTGTTGGCACAACAAGCGAGGGGATCAATTGCGCCGCCTGTTCTCCCAGCTGGGGAATGGTTTTCCCGCATTTTTTAACAGCTGCTTCTTGTTTGCTCGATCCCGAGCTCGCCTCCTTACGTAGACGTGCTCGATTTAACTTCCTGATGTGGCGCTCATAGTCTGTGTCAACAGGCTTGGGAGCTGGTGGTTGAGCCATACGAATGAAGTGGTCAATCGCTTCCTCGTGCACTTTCTCCCTTGGCGGCGGTGGCGGTTTCGGTGCAAAATGGGCTTCCACCTCGGACTTCGATATGGCTGCGATTTCCTCCTCGGATCTGTCATAAGACCTCTGCGGAAGAGGCGTGAGGCTTGGACCATATTTATATCGCTTGCCTCCGCCTGTACTTCCTGTACTACCTCGACTCGTGCCGCTCGCACCATAGCTGCGGGTGTCTCTTCTGCGATTGCCGAGGCGGCGGAGACGCCGGCCGACGGGCTGAGTTGGGCGGAGGAGTGGCCGCTGGCTGTGCCAGACTTGGAGGAGGTGGCCTGAGGTTGTGCCGGACTTGGAGGAGGAGTGGACGTCTGACGCTGTGGCGGACTTGGAGGAGGAGGAGTGGCCTGACACTTTGCCGGACTTGGTGGACTTGCAGGAGCGGGAGACTGCTGACTCAGTGGCGGACTTCGACGAGGAGTCGGATGACGCGGTGTCGGTGGCCTTCGAAAGATGATGCAATCCTTTTTCCATAGGATGATACGATGGTTGGCGTCTCGGAGAAAGCGCTCGTCCTCACCTCCAGGATTGTCAAGCTCTAGCCCCGAATATGGCTGCATCACCTCGTCAACCATGACACGAGCATAGCCCTCTGAAATCGGGATGCAATGGTAGGTTGCTTTGGGGGTAACTGGAAAACCATGGCACTACGTATAACAAACAACGTACGGGTAAGATAATTATTATACGAGTAACTATATATCCAAATCACACAAACATCAATTTTTTATATAAAATTTCATGAACAAGAGGCTCACCACAAGGTGGTGTCGGCGACGGGACGATGCAGGCGATCGACGGTGGTTACGACAGAGATTTAGAAGGCACTAAGTAAACCACACCTACATATGCAAACTAAGTGTTATTTTGACCTCAAATTGCATATAAATCAAATACTAGCACATATATATATATTTCCTCCCAAATTACTAAACTCACAAATTAATAACTATATAAAGCATTGCAAGAGCTAATCTAGCAATGAGAGATGAAAGGACAAAGTTGCTAACCTTTGTGATCACTTGAATGGATGGGGGCCTTCAAATCTTGACAAATTTTGGGCAAAATGTGTGATGAGCTCGAGGGGAGAAGAGGAAGAACAGAGAGGCGAGGCGAGGGAAAGGGGAAGAACAGAGCGAGCTGGGCGAAGGGTTTATATGCAGGAGGACCTATAGTACCGGTTCGTGGAACGAACCGGTACTAAAGGTGCCGGAGGGGCCCAGGCGACAACATCCTGCCACCACCCTCATTAGTACCGGTTCGTGGCACGAACCGGTGCTAAAGGTTAGCCACGAACCGGTACTAATGAGAGCGGCCCGGCTAGCCGTTGGAACCGGCACTAATGTATACATTTGTGCCGGCTCTAATACAAACCGGCACTAATGTGCTTCACGTTTGACCCTTTTTCTACTAGTGCCAGTTGGGTCCTGCTGTCCACTCGCCCACTCCTAGGCGTGAAGGGTGGAGAGTGCGTTGATCTAACCGGTGATGTAGTCGGGGTTGTGCTTCTGGGTTCCTGGTGTTGGTCGAGACGCGGCCCTTGACCTATGAGTCTTGCCTCCTCGCCACTATGGCCCGAGGTTCAACTAGGTGAGTTGTGTCGTTGTAGTCGTGGTGTGTGTTTTCGTGTGCCTAAAGGCGTTGTATCAGCCGCTTGGCTCTTCTTCTATGCTATTGATGCAACTCTCCATGTTGTACCCTTAAAATACCAGATTTTCCTATTTTCAGTCGATTGGTAATGGCTAAATCTTAGTTTGACACCGAGTACTGTGGATACAACATTAAAATGCGTGCATGATTTATTTTCCCGCCTAAGTTATAAAAACAACCACTACAATATTCATTACACTAGATGCAGAGTTTTTTATAATTGTGTGAACATTTTTTAGGACAAATATGGCTTTTTTGTAAACCATTTTCCCCCATGCTACCACTCTCGCTCACGTTCAGAGTCGCCCCGGCTCTTTCCCGTTCTTCACAAGTGGCGCTGGAACTCGATGTGGATATGAGAGAGGAGGTTTGGTTCCTTGTGTAGATAGTAGACGTAGGGTTGTGTCTGCCTTAGGGCATCTCCAGCCGCGTCCCCAACAAGCTCCCCCAGGCCATTTTTTTTTGCGCTACCGAAAAAACAACGGCCCGGGCCCTCAGATTTAAAATCGCCGGTTCGGACCTTTTTTCCGCCCGGCGGTCACAGGCCGAACCCGGCGCACTAGGGAGCCATTGGGGGCTCCAGCGCTAGGTAAAAGCACGCCTGGCCCACACCGACAGGGGAAAAGTCAAGGTTTTCTTCCCCCGACTTGCCTCGCACCCCCCGCGCCCTCGGCCACCACTAGCTATATCCGGCGGCCCCGGCCTACTCCGCTAGATAGCCATTCCCCGCCGAAAATAGCGCTTACGCGCAGCCCTCCCGCAGTGGCGTTTCCGCCGCCGTTCCGGCCGCCAAGGCGCGGTTTAACGGCGGTACACGCCCACCGAGCGCAAGGTGTTGGCGTTTTGACTGTGTCGGCGATGGACTCGGATGAGGAGGAAGAGCTCGCCGCGTTGCTGGAGGAGGAAGCCGCGGCCGACGTCCAGGAAGAAGAGCATCTGATGGTGCTCGCCGCCCTCGCCCAGCTGCATCATCAACTGCAGAAAGATCTGATTGAGCACCTATGGAGGCTCAAGGGGGACGCCGCGTGATGAAATACGAGTTTTTATTTGTTGAACTATATAATTTGTATTGAACTATTTGTTGTTGTAGTATTTTGTTGAAGTATTTGATTTTTCTGTGATGAAATATGTGATAAGGAATAATTGTGTTGATAATTGAACGCCGAGACACGGCGAAACCACGCCAAACATGGGCCTATTCTCACCCATATGGGCCGTTTATTCGCCGAAATTGGGCTGCAAAGTGGGCCAATTTCGCGCTTACCGCGACGACTAGGCAAAACCGCCTTCGAGTGTATCGCCGACTCGCCTCCAGGGGGCGATTTATATGCGTCCGGGGGGGGGGGGTGGCAACGGCTGAAGATGCCCTTAGAGACATGTGGTGTTGATGTGAGGGACTGTGCCGCCGTCACATGCGAGTGGTGAATAGTGTCTAGCACTGCCTGTCTGGCTGGCGGTTGTGGTGGTGGTGGTGGTGGGGGGGGGGGTGCCTCCTTCAGTCAGCCATGACAACATTGGCATCTCCTATAATAAACTTGTGGGTCACCCCGATCCGGAGGAGGGCCCTCCTCTCGACCTCAACTCTAGAAGCCATTTGTAGAGGTGGATAAGGATCAAAGGAGTTCTGGAGAGCTGGATTGCATAGATTGGAAGGAGCACATCATCAATGGCGTCCTCAGAGGAGCTACGAAGTCTGCCGCAGCAGTCAATTGCCAGCCAGTGCCGCCATGGCATTGAACTATCTTGTCAAAAGACAACCATCTATCTTCCTCACAACCCATGAGCCAAAAGGGAACGGAATGAAGCTTCTACTCGTGGTCCATGTCCTGTTAGTGGTGTCGTGGGGGTTTGTCGCATCCCAAGTAGTTTTCATCCTCAGCGACATCACAATTGGATCCAACTGGGAGTGGATTTGGACATGGTTGCAATCTTCTTTTTTCTGTTCGGATCCTCCTTGTAAAAGTTAGGATTCTCAGTCGACTTAGCGCACTCTGGAATATGTGGTCATTCATATCCATAGCAGCTAATTAAACATTCGGGGATGTTAAAAATTGAAATCAAATTTAGGCATGGCAAATCGAATCTTTTTTCTGGCCAATTATATTGCCACGAGGATGTCAATTTATTTTAGCAAGCATGTCGAATCATGGCAAAAAACTGAACATGACAAGAATTTGCCCTGCTTCGTAAAGAAAAGTGGCATCCTTGCCACAACATAATTTACCATCTCAGACGTTTGATTTTCCATGCTAAAAAAATATGACGTTCAATTTGTAAAAAAATCCTATAAATTTATTTAAGGAATTACTCCCTTCGTCCGAAAATACTTGTCATCAAAATGGATAAAAAAGGATGTATCTAGAACTAAAATACATCTAGGTATATCTCCTTTTATTCATTTTAATGACAAGTATTTCCGGACAGAGGGAGTACATACCAGTCCGCAACTACGGGCGTACACTTGCAGTTTATTACAACGGCCAGCTTGCTAATTTAAGTAAGTATATTGGCCAATCTCTAGGGATTGATACTATAATCTTCAGACAAAGATGAATAAACATACTGGCATGCATCCTGGAGAAGTCGAATATGTATATTGGCATACATGCTGTCCAAGACAGCCTTGAGGATAAGTAGGCGAAATCATGGAGATCGGTCTGTCTCTGTTGTTGATCTCCAGCTGCCTAGTGCGAATTATTATTTTGTGCTAGCCCTGCGGTAGCTAGCTAGCTAGGAGGTTTTTTGTTAGCACATGGGTTTCATGCTCGAGTAGTATACGTAAGGTCATTCATGCACGCACGCACGTCCATCGATCGATGCTGTTGATCTATTTCCAGCTCTGATTACTTAATTAGCTCCATAAAAAAATTAATTAGTTGATTTTTAATCTGTTTTGGGGTGGAGTTAGTTAATAATTCAAGATCGCTGATTCTCATAGCAGCTGTTATAATAAGTATTTAAAAGTTCGGTTCTGAAGATCTGTTATACTCATTTTTTTCTAAACAAGGCAAAAGATTTACCACTTCATTGATTAAGGAAGAAGGTTTAGACAATGCCACATAGCGGCAAGAAAAGAAAGAACTACTCTCGCGCCATTACAATACTCAAATGCTTGGCGCCCGCCAAAGCCCAAAGAGACATCTCCTCTTTAATCCTGTTAATAAGGACCACCGAAGGAGAGGCCGTGTTGCGGAAGATTCTAGCATTGCGCTCCGACCAAATCTCCCAGGAGATGAGCATCATCAGCGAAGCAAGCGCCTTGGGGGATTCGCTACGAATATGAATGTTCCCGGTCCACCATTGCTTCACCGAGCCCCTCGTCATCCAAGCAGCGGTATTGATGTGATGCATGCCAAGCCACTGGAGGATATCATTCCACACGCGAAGGGTAAAACGACATTGGAACAGAAGGTGGGCTGCTGATTCCTGACTTTGCTTGCAAAGTGGGCAAAGACCGCAGTTGGGCCATCCACGACGAAGAAGGCGATCTGAAGTCCAAATCCTATTTTGAAGAGCAAGCCAAGCGAAAAATTTGCACCTCGGAGGAGCCCACACCTTCCACACTAAATGGACCATGTCCGACGTAGTAAGGCCCTCAAATTGCGCCTTATAAGCCGAGGAGGAAGAGTACATGCCGTCCTTGGTGAACTTCCAAATAATGGAATCCTCCATATCCTCAAAGCAAGAGTGACCTGAGCAACCTTTTCCCAAAGGTGGGCGAACTGTTGGACGTGGTCGAGGGTTAGGCCATTGGAGATGTCAATGTGAGAGATCCAAGTGTTGTTAGATAAAGCTTGCTGGACCGAGCAGTTTTTCTTTTAGATAGAACAAAGATGTCAGCGCAATGTCACGCGGGCGCAAACCATTCAGCCAAGAGGAGTTCCAGAATCTGGCAGTACGCCCATTGCCAACCGTGACAGTAGTGGCAGCCGCAAACAAATCTCTGTCCTCGTCCGTACAAGGCGTACCCATACCAATCCATGGTTTTGTGGGCTCTTTCCATTTAAACCAGAGCCACCGAAGCCTAAGAGCCTTGGAAAATTTGCCCAAATTGAGCACACCCAGGCCACCATGTTTCTTTGGCTTGCAAACAAGGTCCCAATTAACTTTGCATTTCCCTCCGGAGACCTTATCAGCTCCGCCCAAAGATAGGCGCCATTTAATACGGTCAATCTTCTTGAGAACCTCCACCGGGATAGCAAGAGGCGTAATATGGTAAATGGCGATGGCAGTGAGGACAGCTTTGACAAGAACAGCCCGGCCAGCACTAGCAACGTGTTTTCCCTGCCAAGGAGGGAGCTTGCCAGCGACCTTATCCTCAAGGTGTTGAAAATGGATCCTCTTGAGACGCTTGATGTAAAGCGGAAGTCTAAGGTATCTCATCGGGAATGAAGAACGGACGGCCGGGAAAGCATGTAGAATATCATCAAGGTCAACGTTTTCGCATCGAATAGGGGCCACGAGGCTTTTGGCGCAGTTGGTGACTAAACCGGTAACCTCTCCAAAGGAGGCGAGAGAGGAAGCAAGGAATTGGACGTCCTCTTTGATGGGCTTGACAAAGATGGCAGCATCATCGGCATAGAGCGAAGCACGGATGGTTGTGGCTCTACCACATAGAGGTTGGAGGTGCCCTTGGGCCGTGGCTTTGTTGAGAAGGTGGTGTAGAGGATCAATCGCTAAAACGAACAACAGGGGGGATAGCGGGTCCCCTTGCCTGAGACCACGGCCATGCTTCAACGGATCACCCAACACACCATTGATCAAAACCCTCGACGATGCCGTGGAAAGGAGGGCGGAAACCCAGTCGCGAAATCTGCTTGGAAAGCCCAGATGCCTTAAAAGATCCAAGAGGAAGTCCCATCTCACAGAGTCGAAAGCTTTCTTGATATCGAGCTTGAAGAGCAAAGTTGGGGTCCTGTTGCGATGCAACTTTCTCGCCAAACCTCTCACATACATGAAATTATCATGGATGCTCCTCTTCTTGATGAAAGCGCTTTGGGCATTTGAGACAAGACTTTGCATGTGCGGGGCGAGACGCGAAGCCATCATCTTAGCAATAATCTTCACAATGGCATGGATAAGACTAATGGGGCGAAAATCGGAGATGCACTCCGCCCCATCTTTCTTAGGAATGAGGGCAATGTTCGCCGAGTTGAGCAAATGGAGGTTTGAGGTGTGCAAGCTCGAGAAGTGGTTGACCGCATTCATAATGTCTCCTTTGATGATCTCCCAACATTCCTTGAAGAAGGCACCGGTGAAGCCGTCCGGTCCCGGAGCTTTGTCACTTGGTAGATCGAAGATTGCCTTCTTGACCTCCTCCTCCGAGAAGGCAGCCCCAAGGTCTGAGAGATCGCAAGCGGGGGCCGGGATATTACCCCAGTTGATGTCAATGGTACGGGGCACACCCCTCTTGGTGACCTCCCTGAAGTGGTTTTGAATGATGGACTTCTTGTGCTCATGGTCGGTGACCCAACCGTTATTGTGCTTAAGACGATGAATGAAATTCTTTCGCCTTCTATGATTGACCCGAAGGTGAAAGAAGCGAGTTGGAAAAGGAAGCTGTGAAGATCTTCGATTCTCATATAGGAGTTTTTCCTATTTTTAAATGTTGTGCGGAATAACCGATCTCTACTCCATGTACGACACACGGCCAGGATTCACGAGGGGCGAGATCGACGTGGCCGGTCTGGTTCAATTTCTTGTCCCGTCTCCGTCCGGCGGATATTTTTTTGCTCATCTCTTTGATTGGGGTAGCGGCGAGTCTCGGGTGCGGTGGTGTCAAGGTCTTGGATGCCTGGGCGGCGGCCCTGGTGGCGGTGCAAGGTGCTCTTGGGCAAAGCCCGTGGCTTGGCGCTGCCCGGTGACCATGGCCATGTGGGCGGCGTGGTTGCCGGGGTGTAGCGTTCGGCGGCGGTGAGTGTTGGCCGGGGTGAAAACCTGCTCTTTCTTCGGACGGACCGGCGACGGCGACTCTTGAAGGCTTCGTCGCGGCTCTCACCGCCCGTCGTGCTGCTCCGGGGGAAACTCTGATCCTCGGATCGGGCGGTGGCGGCGCTCTGGTGTCGCATCCTTCCTGAAGGCACCGCCTTGGAGTCCACGGTTCGTTATATGCGGCTTCATCTCTTCGTGGTAGTGTGCTAGGGGTGGTGTTGTTGCGCTCAACGCTTTTGTATCCTGCCTTGGGTGTGTGTGGTGTTGGCGTGCATTTGTATCGGATGATGTGGATCTTTGCTTTATATATAAAGCGGGGCGAAAGCCTTTTTCGGTAAGTCCAAAGATTCCTTGCTGCTAGTCTCTGTCGTTCAGCTCCACCACCGGCACTTAGAGCATGTCTAGTAGAGCCCTTAAACCCTAAAAAGACAGAAATAACCGTTTTTTTATAAGTTGGGCGAAAAAGAACGCATAGACTAGAACCCTTTAACCCTTAAACCCTTAAAAAAAATTAAGGATCGGACCTGCGAACCCTCTCCCAACCTGTAGAAGTGAGGATTGGGGGGCAAAATCTACCCCAACCCTCAATTCGATCCAGCCACGCGCGGGAGGAAAAATTTCCCGTCCCCAACCTCCTCCCGCGCCTCCCCGAGCCGCCGCCGGCCGCATCTCGGGCCGCCGCCGCCGTCCCGCCCAGCGCCGAGCCGCCTCTGGCCGCATCTCGGGCCACCGCCGCCATCCTGCCCCCAAGCTCCTCCACCGCCGCCGGCCGCATCTCGGGCCACCGCCGCCAGCCCGCCCCGAGCTCCTCCACCGCCGCCCCAAGCTCTTCCACCGCTGCCCCCGAGCTCCTCCACCGCCACCCCCGGCCTCCTCCACCGCGGGCCGTCCAAGGTGAGCTCCCCTGCTCCTCCACACCGCCAGCCTCCTCCACAACATGATCATCGAGGATGAGAGAGGGTTAAACTGCCTTGTTTCTATGACAATGTTGGTACTCATGTGCATCCGGAAAGAAACCCTTGCCGTGTACAAGCTTTTCTTGAAGCACATTGTCAGATTGAGAATGCAAACACTCATGGTCAGCTCCAGAATGATCTAGTAGAGCACCAGTGGCAGTTGGCTGGGCGGCGCCAAGGCCAATGATCTACCTTTGCTTACTTTTCTATGTCCTATTTGATTCGAACAATTATTATAATTTGCTTCAAAACATTGTTTTAATAAATTGAATGATTATTATGTGTTTGAAAACACTATTCGGTGTTATTGAGATGATGAAAATTGTGATATGTCAAATGACAGTTTTAAGGGTTGAGATTGGAGCAAAGACTAGAACCCTCAAACCCAACCCTTATAACGGAATTGATTTTCAACCCTTAAAAGTGTCAAAAATGTCAATTCTCAACCCTTAAAACTAGTTTTAGATTTAAGTGTTTGAGGGCTCTACTAGACATGCTCTTAATTCAGAGCTGTTCAGGCTTAAGGGAGCCCGTGTCATAGCATTTCAAAGCTTTAAACTCTATACACGACTGCACGCCCGGCAATTCATTGCATGGTATGTTTAAGTACGATTGATGGCCTTTCGTTTCAGTCGTATTTGTCCTGATCGAATTTTATCCAACGGATATGGCTCTCGATTTGAACGGTCGGTTTCCATCTACGGTTTCGTACAGTAACGTCGGTCCGCACACGACTCACGGCCCTGCTCTGCCCGGGCCCCGGACCATCTGTCCAAGCCCTACCTTCTTCGCCCTTGCACGACACGCCTTCGGAGGATTCGTTCTTGCCCGGTCTTCATCTACAGCTGGACGCCCCAAACCTACCTTAAACGTCCGGATAAACGGCCTATCAACGACCGGTCAAAAAAAGTGACCCAAACGGCAATGGCAGAGACACAGCAATACCGGATTGACCATGGCCCGCCCCAACATTTTGAATTTTGTACGTAATTATTTTTACTATTGGGCCATAAAACACCAACCCACGGGTTATTTCATCCATTTTGGCCCGCCCAGCCCAGCCCGCGTAGAGTTGGGCTTCAAGCTCCGCCATTGTCAGACGGGCTCCTAAAACGGCCCTCAAACGCCCAGGCAAACCGGCATTTTTTATATTCGGTCCAAATCTGGAGCGGATATGGGGGCATCCGGGTGCATCCGTCACGTAAGCTAGGCCCGCAACGACCTCACTCCAGCCCCCATAAAAATCAGACGACCGTGTCGAGCAAACCCTAGTCAAACTCAGTCCGTACACACTCGACATCTCCCCTTCTCCCCAAATCCACTTCATCTTCCCCCGCCCGCCATGTCTGACAATGAATCCAACCTCTCGGAGTGGCGTATGGTGGGCCCGGAGTATGGCAGGCATCATCTCGTCCTCCTCCGCTTCGTACAGTGATGACGCGCCCGGAGCCACCGAGACCACAAGGGGAAGAGTCGGACATGGAGGAAGTGGTGAAATCCCCCCTTGTCGGTTTTAGCTGCTTTTTAGTAGTGTTAAGTGATGAACTCAGGCGGTACTTTTGTATTGCATTATGTTTATCTATGCCGGATTGCTATATTCTATGTTGATTTACGTAGGAACAACATTTACATGGTTTTGTATGGATTTGGGATAAGACATATGAGGGATGCGGCTTTGAAACATGAGAAATGAGGTATGCCCGTTCATCTGCAGTGCGCCTATAGGGGGGGGGGGTAAATGGGTGATCACGGCTATAGATGCTCTTAGAGCATCTACAACCGGACCTCTCAAATCCTCCTCATACGCCCGGACAGACTGCCCGGTTCATGATTTTTTGACCTAGACGGGCGCCTCAAACGGGCTTCAAACGCTCGGGCCAACCGGCACCCTCATATCCGGCCCAAATATGAGGCAGATATGGGGGCACCCGGGCACGCCCGCTGACCCCACTGCAGGTCGTAGCGGTCCCATCTGCAGCAACCGAAGCTCCTCCATCTCTAATCAGTGCAACCAAATTTTAGTCCCACATCGCCGGCCAAGGCGGACGCCGCCCGGCATAAATAGCTACGCTAGCGGATGGCGGCAAGCTTGGTTGTTGTTGTGTAGCTCTATCAGCTCTGGCATGTGTGACCGAGATATATTTGACTAGATTGCATTTAATTGACCGATGATTGTTCATCAAGTGTCAAGTTTGTCTCGATCATATACGTTGATACCTTTACAACAATGACAATAGATTTTATTTTGTTTTGATGCATGGAGGTGATTCAAAAAAAGACAAACCGACACCAATGTTCCCTATGTGAAGGATATAGACCCTGACTATGAATCTTCTATGTGATAAACATAGAAGATTCATAGTAAGAGTCCATATCTTTAACAAAGGATGCAATGATGTCAAAAGCTTATCTCTTTTGGACGATCCGGATATTTAAGCTGGTCGACTAGCTCATCAATCGGTGAGGTGGGACTAATACGGATGCGAAAATGTTAAGTATGAGCAATTTTGGGTGCCCAGCCGGCTCAAGATGGACAAGATGATCGTCGTGCATGGCCCTACATGTAACAGATGTTTTGAAAAATGGTATACGTGGTTGTAAATTGTAAAATTTAAGGCACGTCCGGTCACTGTCCGCGGGTGCATCCGGACGCGTCCGCGGCGTTTGACGGTCCAAATTTGCAACCTCCGGCTGTAGATGCTCTTAGGGCTTGGCTACAAAATAAACTGACGCGTAGGAATATCAATTGCGTTGAAAATATGTGCCGTTAAATCCCAGCAGTACTATAACTAATTTAAGTGTATGAGTAGCTGTCGCATGGAAATTATTGTCGTCACGCAGTCACTCCAAGATCACGGACGGAATTGACACGGCCTGGCTGGTAGGCTAGGCTGGAAGTATGCATGCGCTCGTTGGGCATGCAGACAGCTCGCTTTCGGACGGCGACATCCGTCGACCCGTGTATCGTCGTGCGCGTGGGTATGTCCTGATCGGACAAGGTCGGTCGACGTCGACGCCCATTTACCATCGGACAAAGTCTTGCTCGCGCACTAGCCAACTAGCGATCGAGTTTACGACCATTTCTACCCGCGCGCGCGCATGAGAAATGAGAGCGAGGTCACGTCGCATTCGCGCCACCTTCACCCTTGCCCTTGGATCGATCGTGCTCCCCGCGTCCCCGGGCCATGCCGCTCGCCCGCCCGCTTGCTTTAAACCACCATGCACCCCCGGCCTCTCCAACCAGAGTCTCAACAGCCTTATCCATCGATCTGCAGTCGCGGACAGCACTAGCTAGCTGGGCGATTACATCCCTTCCATCTACATCCAACGCCGATCATGGCCGCCTTGCCGCAGCTGCTTCCGATCCTCTTCCCCGCGGCGGTTTCCGTCCTGATCCTGCTGCTCGCCTCGGCGCCGCCCGCGCGGGCCTCGTCGGCGACGTACCGCTGCGGCTGGTGCCCGCGCAGATCCACCGCGTCCATCCTCCCTCCCGACGCCGGCGCACTCACCGGTGCCGCGTGCGGCTACGGTGGCCCTGCGGCGGCGGGGGAGATGGCCGTCGACGGGGGCTTCCACATTGCGGCCGTCAGCGCCGGTTTCTTCCGCGGCGGCCAGGCCTGCGGCGCCTGCTACCAGCTGAGGTGCAGGGGCCGGAGCGCGTGCGCGAAGGATGGCGTCAAGGTCGTCGTCGTGGGCGAAGTGGCGGAAACGAACGTGACAGGTAGTGGTGGTGCCGGTGGGCGGTTCCTGCTCACCAAGGACGCCTTCGCCACCATGACCACGCCAGACCGTGGCGGCGAGCTCGCGGACGCAGCCGTCGACGTGGACTTCAGGAGGATTCCCTGCGCGTACAAGAACAAGAACCTGGCGGTTAAAGTGGAGGAGACGAGCAGCAGGGACCGGGGCTACCTCGCCCTCCGATTCCTCTACCAGGGCGGCCAGACCGACATCGCCGCCGTCGAGGTCGCCCAGGCGGTCAACGACACTGCCAGTGGCACTAGCAACGAAGCCGCGCCGTTGCCGACATCGTGGCAGTACATGACCCGGCGCGAGGAGTCCGCGTCGGTGTGGCGCACGTCGCGCGTGCCGGCCGGTCCGCTGCGGCTCCGTCTCGTGGTCACCGCGGGCTCCGGCGGCAAGTGGCTGCGCACCGACGGGGCCGTGCTCCCCGCGGAATGGCAGCCCGGCGCGGTCTACGACACCGGCCTACGCGTCACCGCCGTCGCCGCAAGCACCTGCGGCGCCGCCTCCTGCTCCGCCACGGACGAGGGCGACGACGACACCGAGCAACTCAGATGACACGCCCCCCTTGCATGCATCCACGGATGAGCCAGTGACCGATCGATGTCCATCGGAGCCAACCTGCACACCGACGGCGACGCCAGACACGCACATCTGCACCGGCCGGCCGCCGGGATATCGGTCGATGCTGCGTGTACACTGTACAGAGACGTGTACGTCGCAGCGTACGACATGCATGCATGTGTGCACGGTCGACGACGAGTCTCGGTCAGGACAAAACCTCCATTGTCCCGCTCTAAACAGGGGAGATTGGCGCGTAGCTTCACGTGTGGGGGGAAGGGACTAATGCAGAGAAGAACATGTAGATGGCTCTGTTCTGGTCTTGGAATCACATGACAGCACTACTATTTTGGCTGCTCGTCTTCTTCCTCTTTGGCATAGTAGGAGAGTATTATTGTAGCCCGATTGCATGGGCTGATTAAGATTGATCAGTTGCCGACTAAGACTAAGTTAACTGTATTGCATTGTGTTGTGCTGTGTTTATTTCATAATTTTCCTTAAGAAATTAATCTAAAAAATAGAGGAAAGCTAGAAGATACCCCGCATGTTGCCGAGGGATGTTTTGCATCAAGTATGAATGAGATGTTGTGGCGCAGTTGAGCAGATTGCAATCAGAAAAATACTCATGAACTATCGATATGCTCGGTTGTTTACCGAGCTCAAAATAATAGTTTGCATCTATAATGAACAAACTGAAAGAGTTTCTTGCTGTGCAAATCCATACATCAAACTGAAAGTGGTATGAACCAAATCCACACATCAAATCACTTGCCGAAAATAATTTCTTGCCTATCCGGTTGTGGGCCAATAGTAAACTTTCCTAATAAAGAATGAACATATCGCCGGACAAAGGGAATTATATATTGTATACTGGATTAACTGAATCTTCGACATCGTGGTTCAAACCGATAAAAATCTTCGTTGAATGTGTGGGAGTTCAGATGTGCATCCAGGTCCCGCTATTGATTATTGATCGGAGAGGTGTCTCAGTATGTCGGCATGTTCTCGAACCCGTAGGATCACACACTTAAGGTTCGATAACGCTAGGGTAGTATTGGGATATTCATACTGGCGAGACTGGATATTGTTTGGTATCTCAGATGGGATCCGAGACATCACGAGGAGCTCCGGAATGGTCCAGAGGTAAAGATTTATATATGAAAAGTGTTTTTCAGGGTTTCGAAAAGGGAATTTTTTATAGAGTACCGGGAAGGTTCAGGGGTTCCACCGTGGGGCCCAATGACCTGGGGAAGTGCCCACATGGACCGAGGAGTGGGCCAACAGCCCACATGGGTTGGCCGCACCAGCCCCCAAGACCCATGTCATTTAAATCTAGAGATAAGGTCTTATATCTGAATTTAAAGGGTTAAATCTAGAGATAATATCGTATCTCTAAATTTAAAAGGATTTCTCCCTTGTGGCCGGCCCTAGGAGGGTTTTCGCACCCCCTCCCTTCCCCCTAGCATATATAAAGAGAGGGGAGGTGCATGGGGAGGGCGGCCATCCGTTGCTAGCCCGCCTCTCCCATCTCCCTCCACCTCCTCTCTAATACGAGCTTAGCGAAGGCCTGCCGAAATTCAGCTGCCACCACCACCACGCCATCGTGTTGGTTCAGATCCCATCTACCTGTTATCCCTCGCTTGTTGGATCAAAAAGGTGGAGACATCACCGAGCCGTACGTGTGCACATCTCGGAGGTGCCGTTCGTGCGGTGCTCAGATTGGATTGGATCGCGAAGGAGTACGACTACGCCGACTACGATCTCTAGATCGTTAACGCTTTCGGTCTATAATGGTATATATACATACTCCCCTCTCGTTGGTAGCATCTTCATACATTAGATCTTGGGTGTTTCGTAGGATTTTTTGTTTCCCATGCAACGTTTCCCATCAGTGAGTAACCAAAATCAGCTGCAATCTCCTCTTATTTCCTATTCTACAACGCTGGTGTGTACACGGATGTGAATCTGCATGCAGTGCGCTCCCGTCGATTACTGGCCTAAAGGATCAACTAGTGAATAAATGGCAAGATAATTAGGTGTCATGGCAGTTATGGGCCTAACTAAACAATGCTATTTTTATGTCTTAGGCAAACGAAATTAGAGCCAACCGCTGATTACCTAGGTCCCAGACATTCAACATGCACGTCGAGTAAACTGTGACGGAGGGAGTAACAAGAATTGAAGTATAAAGAGAGCATCAAAAAGCATGTAACAAGCACATTTAAGTCTAATCCACTTTCTGTGCATAGGCATCTTATAAGTAAAGAAATTATTAAGACAAAAAAATCTAGCATATGCAAGGAAGAAGAATGAAACATTGACAATCTCAACATAACGAGAGGTAATTTAGGAACATGATTTTTTTATAACAATGCTCGCCTCTCTCGAAATAATTACATGTAGGATCATAATCGAATACAACATTATATCCATCATATAAAATATTTTCTTCATGATCCACATGTATACAAATTCTACAATCTTCCAACATAGTGGGATTAATATCAACCAAAGTCATGACCTCTCCAAACCCACTTTTATAAAAAAAAACATTATCCAAAGTAGTGGGATCATTGTTACATAAAGATGACGCTCTTCCAAACCCACTTTAAATAGTATTACAAACATTATTATCAATAACATATTCATTATGAGGCTCAAATAAACTCTCAATATCACAAGAAGCATCATAATTATCACACAATCATGATCATTACAATAAGTAGTAGGCATAACAAAATGATCATCAATAGTGCCTGCCGACATAGTTTCACACTAAAAAAGCAATATTTTCATCAGTTGTATCATCTTCATCACTTGAGTCATAAGAATTATCATATTTTTCTTTTATAACTTCTTCATTAGTAGGGGACCAAAAATTTCATACACATCAAACTCATAATCCCCAAACTTGTAGCTTTGCATATCATTAGCACAATTGACATTCATGGAATTCATACTAGCAACATTGAAATCATGCTTTTCATTCAAGGAACTATCATGAATCACTTTGTAAAATTCTCTTTTAACACTTCATAACAAAGTTCAGATTCACAAGAAAAACTTCATAAGGATAATGAAGTACACCCAAAATCATCTTTTGTTTCAAAGATCTTATAGAATTTTCATCACCAACAATTGGTTTATCATAATTAGTTGAAAAGCCCGACTAGTGGAGAAGGATCGATATCAATAATTTTTTAGCAAGTGAGGATGCAAGCAAATAGAAGGCACATGGCAACATAAGCAGAGATAGCAACACAATATTTTTTTGGTATTTCTTAGATTTTTGGCAAACAAAAAGAATAAGGCAAATAAAAAGGAAAAAGTCAAATAAGATAAAAAAAAAGCAAATTGATAAGTTTGTGCGAAGTCACCTAGTTTGTCTGATGAAGCCGCCGCGGCAATGGCGCCAGAAATTCTTCTGCTACTTGTGATAGTTGTTAGATTTCCTCGAAGAGGAAGGGTGATGTAGTATAATAGAAGATAGTATTTCCCTCAGTTAAGAACCAAGGTTATCGAACCAGAAGGAGACGACACACAGACAATGTTAGCAGCACCTGCACACACACAAAGCAAATGCTTGCACCAACAAAGGCAAGGGGTGGTCACTCCCCTTGTTCTTGCTAGTTGCATGCATCAAATCTGGCAGTGATAGATATGATAATAAAAGTAAAGTAGAACAACAAAAAATTGTAAGATTGCTTGAATATAACTAAGAATGAACTCAGGGGCCATAGATTCACTAGAGGCATCTCTCTCATAAATGGCATCGATGGGTAAACAAATTGTTGTTGGGCAATTAACAAAAAAACACATAGTTATGATGATCATCCAAAACATAATCAATATATAGGAATTACGTCCGTGACAAGTAGACTGTTGAACTTACCGACGTCTAATACTATTACTCTACCCCAAGACCTCTATCCAACATGCATCTCAAAGTATTAAGTTCATGACAAACAGAGTAATGCATTAAGCAATATGACATAATGTAGACAGAATAAGAGCAACTAATATGACCAAACCCTATTGTTTTACCCTTAGTAGCAACAATACAAATGCGTGCCTCGCCCCGCCTGTCATAGAGCAAGACTAACCGCAAGATTGAACCTACTACTAAGCACCTCTTCCACTGAAGATAAATCAATCTACTTGGCCAAAGAAGACTGATAGATCGGAGAGAAATACAAGGCTATGAAATTACACAATCAAAGAGATCCCAAAGGACGCAAATAATATCAATGAATAATATGATCATTAACCCACAATTCATCAGATCCCAACAAACACACCACAAAGATTTCGTCGAATAGATCTCAGAGGAGATCATTGTATTGAAGATCAAAAGAGAGAGGACAGGCCATCTAGGTACTACTATGGACCTGTAGGTCTTGAAGAAACTACTAACACATCATCATGGAGGCAACGAGGTTGATGAAGGTAGCCTCTCCAATGCTTCCCCCCTCTGACAAAGTACCAGAAAAGGCTTCCAGATGGGATCGCGGAAGAACAGAGGCTTGTTGCGACGAAATAATTGTTTGTCTCGCTTCAGGTTTTTTTTGAATACATGGGAATTTATTGGCCAAGAAGGGCAAATGGAGTCATGAGGGCCCCACAAGCCACGGTGGTGCACCCTACCTCTAGGGTGCGCCCCCTTCCTTGTGGCCACCTCGTGGGTATTCTGGTCCTTCCTTGAAACTTCCAGGGTCTCTTATTATCAAGAAAAAATCATCAAAAAGTTTTGTCGTGTTTGAACTTCTGTAGGTGTAGTTTTCCTGCGAAACAAAAACATGCAGAAAATAGGAACTGGCACTGGGCACTAAATTAATAGGTTAGTCCATAAAAATAATATAAAATGACATATAAAGCATACAAAAGTGATAATATAATAGCATGAAACAGTCAAAAACTATAGATATGTTGGAGACGTATCAATACATGTATTGTATTGTTGCTACTAAGGGTAAACAATGGTTTCTTTTATCACAATTTGATGATATTTTTACTGGTTATATTATGTCATCATGCTTATTGCAATGCTTTATTTGTCACGAATTAAATACTTTGAGATTCATTCTGGATAGCGGTCTTGGGGTGAAGTATTAGTTGTAGATGTAGTTGGATACTCGTCTACATATCACGGACGTAATGGCTACATGAGATTATATCATGAATATTCATTGTCATAAATATAAATATTGTAATTTCATCACTGCACAACTGTAATTTGTTCACCATACCACACTTATATGCTTGGAGATATGCCAGTAGTGAGCCTGTGGCCATGGGGTCTATTTTACTTTACTGAAAACGTCACCAAAAATATTATTCTTTGTTGTGCTTTTTATTTATTTTATCTATCTATCTATCTACCAATTCGTACCATACCGTGCAATTTAGAAAAAAAATACAATTATATTAGCTCTTCATAGAAAACTTGGGGTTTGCGAGCCAAGGTAAGATCGGCTCGGGAGGGGCAGAGGGAATTTCCGGTGGAGCGGTGAAATGCATTGAGATCGAAAAGAACACCAACGGCGAAATCACTCGTTGGGGCGACACTGACACGAAGAGACGAAAGCTAGGGGAGCAAATGGGAATCTTGTAACTAGCAGGACACACACGTGCTGACCACCCTGACGAGAGACCAAATGGTAACACATACACAGCACTCAGCAGGTACTACACAGGTGTCGATGATAACACACGCAATCAAAGTGGAGGACACTAAAGATCAGAACACACATGAACACAGTCTATGTTCTGATCAGAGCACACAAATATTTAAGATTTCGAAATGAAAATAAGAGGATGAACTAGTATGATTTATCCTTTTCTTCAAGGGGTGGGGTGGGGGGCATCCCCCCCCCCCCCTCATTATATGTTTACATATATGTGTTCTTATAGTAGTACTCTTATTTAATATCATCCAACTCTCATTATATTATGTAGTAAGTGGTAAACCATTTCACGTCTGTCAACTATGCCATTACCAGACGGATGTAACATTGAAGGGCTCGACTATATGTCGCTGCTCCAATTGTTACCATTGGGCCGACCAAGTAGTTACCTACATGTAAGTTTGTTTTCTATGGGTTTTTTCATCTGTTCATTTTTTTCCTTTCTTTTGTTCATGTTTCTGAAACTATTCTAAAATACATACATACATATATATATATATATATATATATATATATATATATATATATATATATTCCAAAAACATAAATAAACTTACAGAAAAATATAAACCGCAAATTTGAGTAATGTGAAAATGTTAGCATAGTTTAAAAAAATTGATAGCATTCCACATTAAAAAAATATGTTCATGATAATTTTTTTAATGTTAATACAATGGGAAAAAGTGTTCATTTAGTCTAAAAATGTTTCGTCTCATGAAAAAAAACTAACATGTACCTAAATTTTTTTACCACAATTTCAAAAAGACAGATCATGAACATGTGTTTGAGAAATGTTAATCTTGTATTTGGAAATTGTTAAACACGTATAAAAATGTTTCAGGTGTATACGGAAAATGTACAATGTGTGTGAAAAAGGGTGGACATCAAAACCTATATTTAAAAAAATCATGTATTTGAGAAATGTAAATGCATAAATTTTCATATGTATTTGAAGAATGTACAATATGTATTGAAAAACTTTTAAAGAATACGAATCGTGTATTTGAAAAAAATTAACTGTGTTTAAAAAATGTTCCTATTTTATACAAAAATGTACATGTCTATGGAAATTGTAGACATGTGTTAAAAACAAGAAAAAAGGAAAAACATAAAATCTAGTAGAGAGACACAGAAAACCAAAACCAAAAGAAATCCGATAAAAAAGGCAAGTAAAATACACAATAGAGAAAAACAAACGAGAAAAATAAAAGAGAAAACTGATAAGGCGATGAAAACTATACAGAAAACCAATAGAAAGAAAGAAGAAACGAAAAAACCTATAAAACCCAAAGAAAATCGATGAAAAACATAAAGAAAACGTAAAATAAAATAAAACCAATGAGAAATGTAAAGAAAACACACACAAAAAGGAGAAAACAAATTATATAAGTAATTCTTTAATTCGTTTGTGTGCCATGTATTTCACGTGGACTATACATTATTCCTATGGTTTTAACTGATTGATTGCTTACTTAAAAATGCCGATTATGAGTGATTTTGTAGAAATAAATGAAGTTTCCTTGAAGGTAAAAAAATGAAGACTATATTCCTGTGTTACTTGTAGATAGAATGATATGTCTTTGATTTTATTTGACATCTGGTATATGAATTATTATTTTCTTTCAGAGCAGTGTAGTTGACCTATTTATGTTGTGTTACAGCTTGAAATAGAATTTAAGTTTACATTATGAAAATTATCCTTCTTTGGAGTGCGGTGTACTAATAAGTATATTATGAAGGATAGATAAATTACACACACACTGTTTGATAAACAAAGAATCATGTATAAAACACACACAAGGCCATTGACCACATAATTTTTGGACCAAATCAGGTAATTTGTGATGATAATCTATTTGTGCTATTTTATTTGCTATGTACTTCATATCAGGCTTGTGATGAGGAATTACTATTGCTATTTGTATTTATGCAACTCCGAGTAAAATTTTGTATAATAACTTCGCATAATGAAATGAGATAGAAACTATCTACGCCGGCTTCGGAAATATGTACTCCTCTGAAATAATATAACTATACCTTTGGTCTTCAAATGAAATTGAAGGCTGTTAAGTGTATTTAAAAAATGTCTTTTGCCAGTACCTCTTAATGTATATACAAAAATATTAAAAGAAACAATACCAAATCAATATTAATATATTCATCTTCAGATATATTTTCATAATGGACTAATTCAACATTATAGTTGTTGATATTTTCTTCTATATATTTGGTCAAACTTAGAGAATATTGACTTTCTGACTATGTGCGTTGTATTTGGGGACAGAGGGAGTAATAAGTATATTATGAAGGATAGATAAATTACAAACACATTTTTGGATAAAAGTAAAATCATTTATAAAACATACACGAGGCAAGTCTGGCCACATAATTTTTGGACCAAATCAGGTAATTTGTGATGATAATCTATTCGTGTTATGTTATTTGCTATGTGCTCCCTCCGTTCCAAAATAGATGACTCAACTTTGTACTAACTTTAGTATAAAGTTGAGTCATCTATTTTGGAACGGAGGGAGTAATTCTCATCAGGTTTGTGATGAAAAATTCTTATAGTTATTTGCATTTATGCAATTCAGGCGAAAATTTTGTATAATAACTTCGCAGAATGAAATGAGATAGATACTATCTACGTCGGCTTCGGAAACATATAATCTCCTGAAATAATATCGCTATACTTTTGGCCTTCAAATGAAATCAGAGGCTTTTAAGTGATGTAGTTTAAAAATGTGTTTTGCCAGTACCTCTCAATGTACTAGACAATGAACAGACATTTCGTTTTCATAATGTTCATAGTCCATATGGATAAGATAAAATGGCATGGTAATATATAATGAACCTACGCGTATAGCATTCTGGCTGTAACTTGTTGAAAAATGTAAGATGTTGGTGTTTTCACATTTTATATAAGTCATCTTCTATATATAATGTGTTTCGTGTTGCTACATGCACAAAAATCACACACGAGCCATATGACTCCAAGTGCAATAATACTGAGTATCTAGGGCCCGCTAACAAAGGAACCTCCCACGGGCCTTGAAGCATCTGGCCCTTCCTCCTTCTCACTCTCTCCCTAGGCCCAACACGCGCACTGCGGGAGTGACCCAGATCCACCCCACCCACCCCCATCCCCGCCGGCCACCACGCGCACACACACAGAGGCGGAGACAATCCCCCAGCCGAGGCGACACCGGACCGAGAAGAGGCGGGCGGCGGCGATGGGCGGCGGCGGAGGCGCGCACGGCGGCACGACGTACAAGGGCTACACCATCCCCCACAACAAGCGCTGGCACACCATCGCCGGCAAGGGCCTCTGCGCCACCATGTGGTAATCGCCCGCCCGCTCGATCCCCTCCCCTCTCCTCCCTTCCCCCGCCCCGCGCGCCTCTCCCCTCTTTCCCCGGTTGACCCTGGCCCGAACGGGGACGCGGGCGGGATCCGCCGTCCGCGGGGGGATTTCTCTGGGTCACGGTGGATTTGATTGGGAACTCTTTGTTCCAAACAACGCACGATTTGGGGATCTAGAGTGGGAGGCACTCGGTCGCGCGTACCGTCTGTCCGATCTGGTTCTGTCTCGGCCGTGCGATTCGCCGGCCGCTCCGTCGCCTGAGCGGTGGTGATTGTGGTAGGAAGTTTCATAGGGAGTTGTTCAGATTTGGTCTTCCAGGTTCTTATACTAGGAAGGCAACCGCCTCCAGTTGCATTTGCCCTGTGATATTCTTGAACAAAGACTAGAAAGAGAGCTCTTACCTTCAGCTGTAGCAAACGGTGGACTCTGCCGTTTTTATCAGTTCCCAACGTTACAACAATAGGGCGGTTATCTACCC
Organism: Aegilops bicornis; assembly: GCA_021605145.1. Classification (NCBI taxonomy): domain Eukaryota; kingdom Viridiplantae; phylum Streptophyta; class Magnoliopsida; order Poales; family Poaceae; genus Aegilops; species Aegilops bicornis. The sequence continues at coordinate 853,185,686 of CM038675.1, forward strand.
AGGTTAGCAAACAAGCGGGGTTGATCATCTGCCCTGGTTAGCGAACATCATGGTGATTATCCTCCCAGGTTATCATATACTCTGGTACCGTCAACCGTAGTAACTGTGGTGCGTGTCATTTTTATCAGTTTCCAACCATGCAACAAGAGGATGACCATCTACCCAGGTTAGCAAACAAGTGTGTAATCATGTTCCCAGGTTCAGGGTAATGTCTTCAGTATGAAGGTCTAATGGTGAGCATTAAATTTGAGCCAGGTGGCACTGGTGTATCTTTACAACCTCATGTGAAGTGAAAGAGGCGTCTGGTGTTAGGAGTGTATAACCTTTGTATCTTCATTACACAAGACATCTGGAACCTATATTATACTCCCTCCGTCCGAAAAAGCTTGTCCCTCAAATGGTTGGTGCTAGATACATCCATTTGAGGGATGAGCTTCGGACAAGCTTTTTCGGACGGAGGAAGTAACAACCAATCAACTATACAAGAAACAAGGATGGTTTAATCCATTGACCGTTATCTCCATCATAACTGGAGTAATTATCAGTTCGCAACCAAAATGCCATGACTTCAGGAAAAGGAACACGCACATGCCACAGAGAAGCATGTTAAGGCTTTTGTTCCACACTCAGCTTTTCTTCTTCAACCTGCTGAATCCTTTTTGTTATTTTCCATTTAGTCATCAAGTCTTTCACCGCCCATGTCCAGATTCTTCCAGCATAGTTCACCATGACCACACTAGCATAATTGCATTGATGCTCTAGCTCAAAATATTAAAGTTGGCCATGTTTTCCAAATTCAAGCTTGGCATCTTCCATTGTATGTAGATTGTGCCAGTGCTCTGTATTTTTAAGCATATCCAGGCATAAGTATCATATTTTCCATTTATTTTAATATCACGTGAGCTTTTGCTGTTACAAACTTAATCAAAGTTAACCTCTCTGCAGGTTTTGGATTTTCTACAGAGCTAAACAGGACGGCGCTGTGCTCTTGGTATTGCTCTATTCTATTTCGGTTTTCGTCCTTCCACTCTACACATGTTCTTTATTTACTTGCATACATGGTTAAGATATCAATGTTTTCAGGGTATGCGTCATCCTTGGGATGGCCATGATGATCACGCGCATGGTCATGGACATGCACACGAGCATGAGGTATTAGCTTCAGATCACATCTCCACTCTTTTTGTATGTGCTTTAATTTTGTACTTTAACTTTCTGTGAACGAATTGAAATGGTTGCTCCTGTTTCGTTCCTGGTCTTGTTAACAGTCTGTTTGTTATCTTGTCATCTTGATCTGACTGTTCTTCTCTTTTGCTATGAATTGCTTTGTATTGTTGTTTTCAGCAGTTTTACTTTTGATAATGTGAGAACCGTAGTAGTAGAAATATTGCAAGATTAGAGAAATGTTGGTTTCTGCATATCTTATCATCTTCAATGTTATCAAGTTTAGAGACTTGTTGACAGATCATTACAACTCAGGAAAGCAAATTTATCACGTGTTGTGAGTTGCATAATCATTCTTTTAACCTTACTGCATAATCATTTCAATGGCATACTATGTTTATGCGTGTCTGTAGGGAGTTAGAGCTACCAAGTACTGGTAATTGATGTTATACATCCCCTTGGTAGTTCTTAGACAGTTTATCAACTGAGGTCAAAGTTACGTTTTTCTTATCTAGCACGCCTAATTGATTATGTTCATGATAAGCCGATGCAACAACGTCTTTCTTTTGTTTGCCTTTTGAGAGATAAACCTAAGAGTTAACGCAGCACTGTTCTTCCATGCAGGCTTCGTCATCGTCATCGCCGTCCCATTGAGCTCAACGGTGAAAGCGGCTGACAGAGACCCTGCCACGTCGCATGTTTCGATGCAAGTCTCTGCTAATAAAAAACAATCACAACTATCGTTATTCATCCCTGTTGTTTGCAAGTATTTTTTTTAGCACACAAACTGGCTTTGTTATGTATTTTGGTTTGGAGCTGTGGCGTCGGTGGGAATGCTTCGGCGTGCATGTGTTGTTGCTTATTGTGATTGCTGCAGCTGTTGTCGCACGCTCTGAGAAATCATCTGACAATATATGTATCCCGTTCGAGTGGTGCATTGCAAACATGTCTAAACGTTGCTGCTGTTTAGCACTCTTAACTTCCAGTAGTTAGTGTCTCGTAGCAAGCATGCCTAAGCCAGCTCAGGTGTTCAAGCTCCTGCAGCCGTCTGTTTCTATTGGTGATGATCTGTGCCCCGTGCCATGGCAAATATATTTATTTTGCATATGGGTGTTCAGCCAACACACATCAGCATCCACTCCAAGCTTCAGCGGTAGCCCGCATTTGGCCTGTCGAAAAGGGTCGTATGGTAGCCACTCTTGAAGTAGTGCCCCGCCTGTCCTCCAAAGGGAGTGCTGCCGCAAGAGAACGAGATTTTTGTAAAATTATTTGTATGTTCTTATCTATGCTGCCATTTGGTCATTTTTTTTATGATGTGCATCATTTGGTATAGAGGTTGATATTTTCTTATTAAATAGTTGTGCGGGTTTCGTCTCAACTTTAAATGTTAACAAATTGAACCTTCAACTTTTGAGTAAGGATATTTTTAATTAATCGTCCGACTTTTAGCAGTTTTGTTGAGAATGTGGCATGGTTTATAATTGTACTCAACATCGCCCCTTGAATTTAGTGGAAGCCATCATGGACACGGGATAGGATGAGACATATGGACATCTTTCCTTTCGGACAAGAGTCATATCGAGTATATAGATGTAACAGCCCAGAAGTGTTACCCTGCCATCTCTGTAATATTAATCAACTTGGATGCTATATTTATGTTTGTCATGTGCTTCATCCTCATGCTTTAAGTTTTGTGTTGCTCAACTTCCCTAATTCCCTAAGCAACTTCCAAAGTTTCCAATGCAACTTCCATTTCTTTCTTTTCCAATTTCTAAATTTTCAAGTGACATTTTTTACTTCTTCCAAAAATGTTCAACTTTGGCTCATAAATCACAAGTAATGTGTTGAGCCACCCTCTTAAATTTCACCCAATTTGGAATTCATTTGAATGGGTTTTAATATTAAAACAGTTTGAATTTTATTCAAACTTGTGCAAAATTTTCATCTTCCAAAAATTCTCAAACCAATTTTATTAAATCCAACGTATTTTTCTGAGTCCAAAAGAAAAATATATAGTCTTCTCAAATTCCCTTTCTAACCCTTGCTTTCTTTCTCTCAATTTTTCTGTGTTTAAAGAAATGGAAAAGGAGAAAGAAAAAGAAAGAAGAGGGAGAGAGAGAGGCCCAGCTACTGCGCTCGCCCCCTTTCCTCACCGGCTAACCCACATACCCTCGCAACGCTCCGCCCGCGTGTCGATGTGGCCCCCACCTGTCAGCCTCTCTATAGGGCGCGCATACCCACCTTTTCGTCTAGCTCCAGCCGGAGTACGGGAACCGCGCGCCCGACGCCGCGCTCGCCCATGCAGCTCGGCCTTATCTTCTCCTGCAGCTCGCCATCCACCCATCCCTCGCCTCCACTTCCTTTCCCTCGCCCACAGAAACTCTAGGCCCATTCTAGACCGAGATCTAGAAGGGAGCCCAAAAGCTCCTCGAGCGCGTCCATGGCGCCCACGTAGCCCGATCGAGCTCCCCTCCACCGTCGTCTTCGTGTCTGGTCGACTCATCTGCTTCGTCTACATCGACTACTACACGGACGTAAAGCAAGAACGCCTATGGACGCAGTCTTCTTCCTCTACTTCCCATTCGGCCGCTGCCTCGCCTTTGTCAATTGTCGTCTACTTTGTCCACCTCTTGGCCAGCCAAGCACACATCCGTGCTTGTGGTATGCCCGCGCACCTCCTACCCCTTTCCCCCCTTCGATTGTGTCCGGTTTTGCCCGATTCACCTCAAGCCCGAGAGCTCCTCCGCGCGGCCATGTCGCCGGCGTTCGTCCCCATTGCATCGCTACACTCGTATGCATCCGTAGAGTAGTGTCTAGTGTGTCGGCGTTAGTTTCTTCATCTGCTGGTCTTAGCATCGTTTCCATGAGCACCCGAGCGCCCCCAACTCCGGCATGTCTCCACCGTCGCTCCCATCAACGTTTGGCGCCATGTTGGTTGTCTGGGTTGCGGATTTACACACTGCATTTGTTGGGATATAACTATTAGGTATGACCCACCCAGGAAGGGCCGGTTATACCTATAATGATTTTTGATATGAAGCCCACGTGGATATTAAAGATGGCGGTTCACAAACAAGGGCCCAAGGCCCAAAGGCGACTCAAGGCCTGTAGGCGTAAACCGCCATATATGTAAGACTTGTATTGTAAGATATGTAAAGATAGTCACCGAGTCGGACACGTTGTCTATGAGCCGGCCGGTATTCCGTGAGCCGCTGGGCGTCAACCTGTGTATATAAAGGGACGATCCGGCGGCGGTTCAGGACAAGAGACGACAGATCGAAAGCTAGGTGAAGCAGATTCGCTCCCTGGTAATCGAGACATAAGCAATACCATCTCAAACTGGATTAGGCCTTTACCTTCACCGCAAGGGGCTGAACCAGTATAAACTCATGTGTCCTTTGTCCCGTTTAACCCCTTTAAGCTAACCTAGAGGCGATGGCTCCATGACTAAGTCCTTTCACGAGGACATCTGTCGTGACTATTCCACGACAGCACCCGTTGCACACACTCATGCTTCAAGGACGTCGGAATTCAACTCTGCCGAGTGCTCCGCCGTATGTTTGGTTGCCGCCGGCACCTCCTCTGTTTCCCATGTTTCATTTTGAATGTGAGCTCATCTCCACTGCTGGATCTCAGATGCAAGGTTAGGATTAGAAGGCTTTGTACCATTTCGCTGCACCACTGCCTTCTATCACTGCCACATAGGACCACTTTATCAACCTCTAGATCCAACTCAAATTTCATCACGACTATGCTCTAGCAGATGCATAGTCTTAGCCCAGTGGCATGAGCCCCTCTCTCTCTCTCTCTCTCTCTCTCTCTCTCTCTCTCTCTCTCTCTCATCACCGGAGTTTAAATCCCCTCGGGCGCAAAGAGAGGACAAACGCGCCCATATTTTTGTAATATTTCCCGAACCGACAGGTGGACCCCACTTGACATCCACATACACACACTTGACACATGGCACCCTGGCCCACTGGTCATACTCAGTGGCTGTGTTGGACCGGGATGGCCGTAGCATTTTCTTCATTTCTGGTTTTTGTTTTCTTTTTGAATTATTCTTTTCTGGATTTTGCTAAAACATTTAAATTATCTAAAATTTGCATAATTTGAATATACCCAATCCAAACTTTAACATAGGCATATTATATATGTAAATGAGCTAGAAAAATCCAGTGAATCTGAATATGCAATTTGTTTCCTGTTTTGAGCATGTTAAACATTCCTAGACCGTGTACTTTTGCATTTTAGTCCCCACCATTTGCCAATTTCTCAAGTTCTCCGTACTTGATTGGAGTTGGACAAATGATATGTGTATCCTGAACAGAATTTTGCTATGTTTCTGTTGGTGCACTTTATTCTCAGGTTTGAGCAAACCAAATTCATGTTTGTCTAAAGTTTGAGCAAAACACCCCCTCACTTTGTCCTACATAATTTTCTCATTCTAAATCCAATCCCTATGTATTTTATATGCATTTGGGCCTACTCAAACCATGCGTTCCA